>LR778265.1:55482128-55492128 GCA_902810595.1 Coregonus sp. 'balchen' | reverse complement strand
ATATAGGATCACAAAAAAATACAACTTTGACATTACCATGTAGTTTACCAATAAAATTGCCAGACGGTGAAGTGGACATACTCGGTATTCATATCTCAAAATAAATAAATTATCTCACTACCATACATTTTAATAGAAAGTTTGCCAAATTAGATTAAATCTTGCTAACGTGGAAAGGACAACACTTGTCTATTTGTGGAAAAATCACCCTGATTAATTATTTAGTAATGTCCCAGTTTACCTATTTACTTATGGCCCTGCCTTCACCTAACGATTTGTTTTTTAAATTATTTGAGCAAAAGATATTCCACTTTATTTGGAACAGTAAACCAGACAAAATTAAACAGGCCTATTTATATAATGAATATGAATTCGGAGGGCAGAAATGATTAAATAGTAAAGCATTGGACCTCTCACTTAAGACTTCAGTCATACAAAAGATATACTTAAATCCGAACTGGTTCTGTAGGAGATTAATAAGAATGGCTCACCCCTTGTTTCCCTTCAATCAGATTACAACCTCTCACTTTCTATTATTTGAAAATGAAATAATCTCAAAAATATCGCTATTTTTAAAACAAGCCATAGAAAGCTGGTTGCAATTTCAGTTTAATCCACCAGAAAAGACAGAACAAATATTACAACAAATATTGTGGTTAAACTCAATTGATTAAACAAATATATATTTTTGCAGAAAAAAATGTTAAACTGTATAATCTTTGTAAATGATATCATCAATAGGACTGGTGGAGTTATGTCACACATTCAGTTAACAAAAATACATGGAAATGTCTACTATATCCAAAATTACAACCAACTGATTGCAGCATTACCGCAAAAATAGAGGAGGCAAGTGGAAGCAGGAGCAGGAGCAGGTAAGGAACTTGTCTGTCGGCCGCATTAAAGACCAACATTGGCTAAAGAAAATTGTGATAAATAAAAAAGTATACCAGTTTAATTTAAGGACCAAAAAATGGACAGCTGCTCCATACAGGTTGCAAAAAAGTTGGGAGGAGATTTTCAATGTACCAACTCCATGGCACATGGTTTATGAACTTAACGACGCCGGATTCAGAACTTAGAGTTTTTCAATGTTAATAATTATACAGAATTATTGCAACAAATAGAATGTTATATTTACTGTACCAGTCAAAAGTTTGGACACACCTACTCATTCGTGGGTTGTTCTTTATTTTTACTATTTTCTACATTGTAGAATAATAGTGAAGACATCAAAACTATGAAATAACACATATGGAATTATGTAGTAACCAAAAAAGTGTTAAACAAATGAAAATATATTTTACATTTTAGAATCTTCAATGAAGCCACCCTTTGCCTTGATGACAGCTTTGCACACACTTGGCATTCTCTCAACCAGCTTCATGAGGAATGCTTTCCAATGGTCTTGAAGGAGTTCCCACATATGCTAAGCATTTATTGGCTGCTTTTCCTTCACTCTGCGGTCCAACTCATCCCAAACCATCTCAATTGGGTTGAGGTCGGGTGATTGTGGAGGCCAGGTCATCTGATGCAGCACTCCATCACTCTCCTTCTTGGTCAAATAGCCCTTACACAGCCTGGAGGTGTGTTTTGGGTCATTGTCCTGTTGAAAAACAAATGATGGTCCTTCAAATGATAGTCCCACAAGCTGCAATATTAAAGCTGATCTACCCCCTAAAACAAAAAGTATAGAAAAAAGTAGTATAGTAGTAGTAGTAGTAGTAGTAGTAGTAGTAGTAGTAGTAGTAGTAGTAGTAGTAGTAGTAGTAGTAGTAGTAGTACTGTATTAGTATAGTAGTAGTAGTAGTAGTAGTAGTAGTAGTAGTAGTAGTAGTAGTAGTAGTAGTAGTAGTAGTGTATTAGTGTAGTAGTAGTAGTAGTAGTAGTAGTAGTAGTAGTAGTAGTAGTAGTAGTGTATTAGTGTAGTAGTAGTAGTAGTAGTAGTAGTACTGTATTAGTATAGTAGTAGTAGTAGTAGTAGTAGTAGTAGTAGTAGTAGTAGTAGTAGTAGTAGTAGTAGTAGTAGTAGTGTAGTAGTGTAGTAGTAGTAGTAGTAGTAGTAGTGGTACTGTATTAGTATAGTAGTAGTAGTAGTAGTAGTAGTAGTAGTAGTAGTAGTGGTACTGTATTAGTATAGTAGTAGTAGTAGTAGTAGTAGTAGTAGTAGTAGTAGCAGTAGTAGTAGTAGTAGTGGTACTGTATTAGTATAGTAGTAGTAGTAGTAGTAGTAGTAGTAGTAGTACTTTGGGGGTGGGCAGTACTCTGAGAGTTGGGGTTTAAGTCCTGGCTGGAGCCAGAGAAAATAAAGGTAATACACTGTAGTAGTATATTAGTAATATTTTACATTTTACATTTTAGTCATTTAGCAGACGCTCTTATCCAGAGCGACTTACAGTTAGTGAGTGCATACATTATTTTTTGTATTTTTCATACTGGCCCCCCGTGGGAATCAAACTCACAACCCTGGCGTTGCAAACGCCATGCTCTACCAACTGAGCTAATATAGTAGTAGTATAGTAGTAATACCCTGGGGGGCACTACTCTGGAAGCTGGAATATATTTACTGGTTTTGACTAAATCTGATGGTCATCCCAACCCTCTCCCTGTCCCCAGGTCCTGCCATTGTCCTGTCCTTCCTCATCGCAGCGCTGGCCTCTGTGATGGCTGGTCTATGTTACGCTGAGTTTGGGGCCCGCGTCCCCAAGACGGGCTCAGCCTACCTATACAGCTATGTCACTGTGGGAGAACTCTGGGCCTTCATCACGGGATGGAACCTCATCCTCTCTTACATCATCGGTGAGACAGGCAGCCATTAGTATTATTAAAGGTAGACGCAGCAAGATGCTGTTGCATGTGTGATGGAAATGTTAATGTAGGTTATTTTCTATTCTATACATTTCTCTGTTTCATTCATGTGCTGTTCTAATAACCAATTTCTGTGTTCATGCAAGTGACTGATCAGATGAACCCTCACTTATCAGTATCTGCAATTTGGCAGTATGCCCAGACCTTGTTTTGAGAAGGAAAAGATATCTCAGTTTCAAGGTCTCAGTTTAGAGAGAAGAAGACTCGTGAGGTATTGGTCTGCCACATGTTATGAACCGGTATTGGTCGGTCACGTGAATGAAACAAAACGGTAATGATTAATTTATTATGCTAAATCATGCAAATATAAATTGTCTGTGTATAGCCGTATATGTCACGGTTCAGACAGACGACCAGAGGACCACAATTGCGTCACACCAGAAAGTTTATTAAAACTTAAGGGAAAAGGGAAGTAGGGAGTGAATGAAGGCTCCAGGGGTAACAGGGGTCCCGTCCAATGTGCTGGATCTGTGCCCCCCCCCAGTGGCAGCGATGCGTCCTATGAAGCCGGTGGTGGGTGGTCCAGAAGTCCTGGGGGGGGGAGACACAGACACAACAGGGCGGAATGAAACAAGGCAGCAGTACAGTTCAAGGGAAATCCAAAATACGTAGTAGCAAGGCAGAAGGCTGGTCAGAGTTACCGGGATGGAAGAGTAGTCAGGAGTCGTTATGGCAGAAGCAGGTCTGGATCTCCTGGGGCAGAAGAGTATCCAAAAATCAGGCAGGTCCGGGGTCACAAAACCAGGGTGAGCCAGAAGCGCGAGCAAACAGGTTCCGGGTGTGAGCTTTGCAGACGATCTGACACCGGAGAGCTGAAAGACAGGGCCTTAAATACTGGGAGAGGTAGTGGGTAATGCAGCGCAGCTGGCAGAGTAATTAGAGCAGAGCAGAGCAGGGACAGGTGGAGCTAGTTAGGCTGAGTAGAGAGAGTGGTGAGCAGAGTGGAAGAAAATCAAGGTGGTAACCCGGTGGAGTGAGAGGCTCATGACAGAACCCCCCCCCCAAGGGACGGCCCCAGAAGTCCCAAGAGCAACACCACGCCGGGCGGGAGGAGGGGAGCCGGAGGAGGGCTAGAACTCCTCCGAACGGTCCGAGTGAACGTCCTCATCCTCGGAGGAAGCCGGAGGGCCGTGGTCGGGAGATGGGACAGGTCCCGAGACAGGATCAGGCACAGGACAGGAAGCCGAGCGGGCAGGACGGTTAGGGACCCCTCTGGGGCGGCCCCTACGGATTGCAGGTTGATCAGGATGCCGTTGGTGGAAAGCGGTGATGAGAGTCCTATCCACAATCCGACTAGCTGGCACCCAGGTCCTTTCCTCAGGTCCATAGCCCTCCCAGTCAATGAGGTACTGGAGACCCCTACCCCTCCGTCTGGACCGAAGCAGGCGGCGGACGGTGTAAACCAGACCACCATCGACGAGCCGTGGAGGAGGAGGACAAGGCGCAGCAGGGACCAGCGGACTCTCATGGATGGGCTTAATCTTAGACACATGGAAAGTGGGGTGCACCCTCAGGGAATTAGGCAGTTGGAGCCGGACAGCAGTTGGGCTAATCACTCTTATGATAGGGAATGGGCCAATGAACCGAGGTGCCAGCTTCTGCGACTCCACCCTGAGTGGCAGGTTCTTCGATGACAACCACACCCTTTGACCAACATGGTAGGTGGGAGCAGGAATTCTCCGACGGTTGGCCCCGGTAGTGTAGCTGGCAACGGATCTGAGGAGTGTGGCTCGGGCTTGTGACCAGGTGCGGCGACATCGACGGGCAAAAGCAAGTGCAGATGGGCAAGTAACCTCCTCTTCCTGGCTGGCAAATAGAGGAGGCTGGTATCCATAAACACATTGGAAAGGGGACATACCGATGGCAGAGCAGGTCAGAGAATTGTGTGCGTACTCCACCCATGTCAATTGCTGCGACCAGGAGTGGGGGTTGCGTGAAGTCATGCATCGCAGTGCCTTCTCGAGCTCCTGATTAGCCCGCTCTGACTGCCCATTGGATTGGGGATGGAATCCGGAAGTCAGACTGACTGTGGCTCCCAGCAGGTGACAGAACTCCTTCCAAAAAGCGGAGGAGAATTGTGGACCACGGTCAGAAACTACATCCTTAGGCAGTCCGTGGATCCGGAAGACGTGTTCCAGGACCACCTGGGCGGTCTCCTTGGCGGTTGGGAGCTTGGGGAGGGGAATGAAGTGTGCCATCTTGCTGAAACGGTCAACAATGGTGAGAATGACGGTCATGCCACTTGAAGGGGGCAGCCCCGTGACAAAGTCAAGGGCGATGTGAGACCAGGGACGTCTGGGCACAGGCAGGGGCTGCAGCAATCCGGCTGGGGGCTGGCAGGACGACTTGTGTTGGTTGCAGATGGGGCAGGCTTGGACGAATTCCCGTACATCCCTTCTCAGAGAGGGCCACCAGAACCTCTGGGCGAGCAGGTTGTAAGTGCGGGTGGAGCCAGGGTGACAAGCTAGGCGGGAGTCATGTCCCCACTGAACGACCTGGGACCTCAGGTCTTCGGGGACAAAAAGGCGGTCAGCTGGGCAAGTGCTGGGACCTGGCTGGTTACGGAGAGCCTCCAGCACCTGTTCCTCAACAGCCCAGGTCAGAGCTGCAACGATGCAGGGACTAGGCAGAATCGACACAGGGTCCTTGGAGGGGGTGTCATCCTTCTGGAATTGACGGGAGAGGGCGTCTGGCTTGGTGTTGCGTGATCCAGGCCGGTATGACAGAGTGAAATTAAACCTGGTGAAGAACAGGGCCCAGCGGGACTGCCTGGAGTTCAAACCGTTTGGCCGTGCGGATGTACTCCAAGTTCTTATGATCGGTCCAAACGAGAAATGGAATGGTGGACCCCTCCAGCCAGTGACGCCACTCCTCCAAGGCAAGCTTCACAGCCAGCAGCTCACGGTTCCCTATGTCGTAATTGCACTCAGAGGGGGACAACCGACGTGAGAAAAAGGCACAGGGATGGAGCTTCCTATCCTCCGCAGCCCACTGAGAAATCACAGCACCAACTCCCACATCCGAGGCGTCCACCTCCACAATGAATTGCCGGTCCACATCAGGCATCTGGAGGATGGGAGCGGAGGTGAACCTCACCTTGAGGGTACTGAAGGCTTTGTCGGCTGCTGGGGTCCAGGTGAAGGGTTGCTTGGTGCTGGTTAGAGCAGTGAGAGGGGCAGCAACGGTACTGTAGTTCCGGATAAACTTTCTGTAGAAGTTAGCAAACCCCAGAAACTGTTGCAGCTTCTTTCTGTTCTCCGGAACTGGCCATGAAGTGACTGCTGATACTTTGGCAGGATCCATTTGGATACTTCCCTCTGCCACTATGTACCCCAGGAAGGCCACTGTCTTGACGTGAAACTCACATTTCTCTGCCTTGGCGTAGAGGGAATTCTCCAGAAGACGATGAAGGACTTGCTGGACATGGCGGGTGTGTTCAGACAGGTTTCTGGAGTAGATTAGGATGTCATCCAGGTAAACGAAGACAAACTTGTTTAACATGTCCCGCAGTACATCATTCACTAGAGCCTGGAACACAGCAGGAGCATTGGTGAGGCCAAAAGGCATAACCAGATACTCGTAGTGGCCTGTTGGTGTATTGAATGCGGTTTTCCATTCATCTCCCTCCCGGATCCGCACTAGGTGGTAAGCGTTTCTGAGATCCAACTTGGTAAAAACAGTGGCTCCCTGGAGCAACTCAAAAGCAGAGGTGAGCAGAGGCAGAGGGTAACGGTTTTTCACTGTGATGTCGTTGAGTCCCCTGTAGTCGATGCAGGGGCGAAGAGATCCGTCCTTCTTCCCCACAAAGAAGAAGCCAGCACCAGCAGGAGATGAAGATGAACGGATTAATCCTGCGGACAGAGAGCCATTGATGTAGTCCTCCATGGACTTTCTTTCAGGAGCAGACAATGAATAAAGACGACCCTTTGGAGGGGCTGTTCCAGGGAGGAGGTCGATGGCACAGTCGTACGGTCGGTGAGGGGGCAGAGATGTGGCTCTTGCTTTGTTAAACACCTCTCTGAGACCATGGTAGCATTCTGGGACATTGGAGAGGTCAGGAGCGGAGTTAGTAGGTACTGGCCGAGGGGGTAGTGCGGCAGCAAGCAGGCAGGTTCGGTGGCAGTCCTCTCCCCACCTCCCCTGATCACCCCGGTCACCCAGTCGAGCTGAGGGTTGTGCCGGCGGAGCCATGGGTAACCCAGGATGAGGGGTTGGCCTGGAGAGGGGAGCAGGTGAAACTGGATAGTTTCTTGATGGTTTCCGGACAGACCCATCGAGACCGGGGCCGTGACATGAGTGACCGATCCGAGTAAGTGTCCGTCCAGTGCCCGGGCAGGAATAGGAGGTGTCAAACGGAGGTTCTCCAGTCCCAGTTGGCGTGCCAGCTTGATGTCCATTATGTTGGCTTCGGCGCCAGAATCCACCAGAGCAGCCAGGGTGTGAGTTGAGTCAGAGAGGCGGAGGTGAACTTGCAGCAGGGGTTTGCGGTCGGAGGACTGGATGGTCATTGAACTCAACCGGACTCCCCCTATGCCCGGTGAGCTTCGGCCCTTTAAAGGGCAGGTTACCACACGATGTCCATCACCTCCACAATAGAGGCAGAGGTTTGAGGTGAAGCGGCGCTGGCGCTCTGCAGGAGTGAGAGAGGCTCGCCCAATCTCCATAGGCTCAGACTGATCAAACTGACCTGGGTGAGTGGCAGTAGATGACAGGAGCCCAGTCGGATCTCTCCGAATGCCGGTAGTAGGTGGACCTTGGCGCCCCCTCTCACGACGACGGGTCTGTATCCTTCTGTCGATCCTGACAGTCAGTGCGATGGCTTCATCAAGAGTGGAAGGCAGTTCATGGGAGACCAACTCGTCCTTGATATAGTCAGCCAAACTATGGAAGAACGCGTCCACCAACGATGGTGTGTTCCAAGAACTTCGTCTAGCCAGGGTTCGGAAGTCGATGGAATGGTCTGCGACTGTACGTCTGCCTTGTCGAATACTGAACAGTTCACGAGACGCCTCTGCGGTTGGTGAATCCAGGTCAAACACCTTCAGCATCTCCTCAGCAAACAGGTCGAAGGTAGCACATGCGGGGGTTTGACGTTCGAACTCTGCTGTTCCCCAGAGTCGAGCTCGGCCCGTCAGGTGAGTGATGGCATACCCAACTTTAGCCCCCTCCGTGGCGAAGGTCCTTGGCTGCAAGGAGAACTGAAGTCGGCAGCTAGTCAGGAATGGCCGGACCTGGGTTGAGTCGCCGTTGAACCGCTCGGGGTTTCCAATCTTGGGTTCCGGAGCAGCGGCTGCAATGACCGGGGCAGGTAACTCGGGGGCAGGGCTGGTGGGCAGACTGGCTGGGGTAAGGTTGGTGAGGAGTTGAATGATCATGGCGAGTTGTTGTTGCTGCTGCTGGAACTGCTGCTCATGCTCATCGGTTTCCATGTCGGGGAAAGTGTGCGCTGAGTCCATAATGGTCAGATCGTACTGTCACGGTTCAGACAGACGACCAGAGGACCACAATTGCGTCACACCAGAAAGTTTATTAAAACTTAAGGGAAAAGGGAAGTAGGGAGTGAATGAAGGCTCCAGGGGTAACAGGGGTCCCGTCCAATGTGCTGGATCTGTGCCCCCCCCCAGTGGCAGCGATGCGTCCTATGAAGCCGGTGGTGGGTGGTCCAGAAGTCCTGGGGGGGGGAGACACAGACACAACAGGGCGGAATGAAACAAGGCAGCAGTACAGTTCAAGGGAAATCCAAAATACGTAGTAGCAAGGCAGAAGGCTGGTCAGAGTTACCGGGATGGAAGAGTAGTCAGGAGTCGTTATGGCAGAAGCAGGTCTGGATCTCCTGGGGCAGAAGAGTATCCAAAAATCAGGCAGGTCCGGGGTCACAAAACCAGGGTGAGCCAGAAGCGCGAGCAAACAGGTTCCGGGTGTGAGCTTTGCAGACGATCTGACACCGGAGAGCTGAAAGACAGGGCCTTAAATACTGGGAGAGGTAGTGGGTAATGCAGCGCAGCTGGCAGAGTAATTAGAGCAGAGCAGAGCAGGGACAGGTGGAGCTAGTTAGGCTGAGTAGAGAGAGTGGTGAGCAGAGTGGAAGAAAATCAAGGTGGTAACCCGGTGGAGTGAGAGGCTCATGACAGTATATAAGACAACTGCCGGGACTGCCCCGGGGGAGCTCCTGATTGACATGTGTGTTGGCTGGAACCTCTCCTGCGCGCAGACAATAAACAACGATTCATTTAAGATTGACATTGAGTGTCCCTGTGTAAGAATTTCACAAAGTAAACACAAAGTGGATTAATTTCCACAACAACTAACTTGAAGTGCGAGGCTAAACTTTCTGTTTTTGTCCCATGGCAGCATGAACTGCACAACAGATACTGTATGAATGAAGAGCAATCTCAATATCTGTGTTGCTGTTTGTTACACCATCTAACTTTATTTTAACCAGGTAATTTGCACATTTTATCACTCTCAGCTACAACCTGGGTGATGAAACTGAAGAAACACTGAGTGCACAAAACATTAAGGACATCTTCCTAATATTGAATTGCACCCCCCAGCCTCAATTGGTCGGAGCATGGACTCTACAAGGTGTCGAAAGCGTTCCACAGGGATGCTGGCCCATGTTGACCCCAATGCTTCTCACAGTTGTGTCAAGTTGGCTGGATGTCCTTTGGGTGGTGGACCATTCTTGATACACACGGGAAACTGTTGAGCATGAAAAACCCAGCAGCATTGCTGTTCTTGACACAAACCGGTGCGCCTGGCACCTACTATCATACCCTGTTCAAAGGCACTTAAATATTTTGTCTTGCCCATTCACCCTATGAATGGCACACATTCACAATCCATGTTTCAACTGTTTCAAGGCTTAACAATACTTCTTTAAAATGTCTCATCCCCTTCATCTACACTGATTCAAGTGGATTTATAAATTGACATCAATAAGGGATCATAGCTTTCACCTGGATTCACCTGGTCAGTCTATGTCATGGAAAGAGCAGGTGCTCCTAATGCTTTGTATACTCAGTGTATAGAACGCTTTTTTTTGTTAGATCACTAACTTGCTTCATATGTGGTGAGAGTTAGATAGAGAGTTAGATAGAGAGTTACGCTTTGAACACACCGACTGCGTCAT
>LR778265.1:55472128-55477128 GCA_902810595.1 Coregonus sp. 'balchen' | reverse complement strand
TCAACAAGGTGTTTACATGTATCAACGTCCTAGTGTTGTTGTTTGTGGTGGTCTCTGGACTGGTCAAAGGAACCCTGAAGAACTGGCATCTGGACCCTGATGTCATCCTACACAACAACAACAACTCCAGACAAAAGTAAATACACACACACACACAGTTCTGTCCTTGAGCTGTTCTTGTCTATTGATGTTCTGTATTATGTCATGATTCATGTTTTGTTTGAACCCCAGGAAGAGTAGCTGCTGCTTTTGCAACAGCTAATGGGGATCCTAATAAAATACCAAATACCAAATACACACATGCACTCACACGCTACATTATACTAGTGTGTATTTAATGATCTCTCTTTCTCTCAGCATGACAGAGCCCTTGCCGTCGGTGGAGAGTCTAGGAGTGGGCGGATTCATGCCATTTGGCTTCACCGGCGTCCTATCAGGCGCTGCCACCTGTTTCTACGCCTTCGTGGGATTCGACTGTATCGCCACAACAGGTCAGTGTGGGAGGGGCCAACTCACATCACCAGTGGTTTAGTGGAGGTATTGAAACACACGTACAGTCGCTGGTGAAAGATCCTTGCACAGTCTTTACATTTTGCTGCCTTAAAATTTAATCTAAAAAGGGAATACATTAGATAAATAAATAAAAACACAATTAACTCCACATTTTCAAAGTAAAATAAAACATTTTGAAAATTTTCCAAATTACAAAGAAATGCAAAATGAACATGCATTGATTGCATATGTCTTCACACCCCCGAGTTAATAACTGATGGGAGCACCTCTGGCAGCCATTACAGCTGTGAATCATTTTGAATAAGATTCTACCAACCTTAAGCAACTCTTAGGGCAACATACAGTCGTGGTCAAAGGTTTTGAGAATGACACAAGTATTGGTCTTCACAAAGTTCGCTGCTTCAGTGTTTTTAGATATTTTTGTTCAGTATTCTATGGTTTACTGAAGTATAATTACAAGCATTCCATAAGTGTCAAAGGCTTTTATTGACAATTACATTAAGTTTATGCAAAGAGTCAATATTTGCAGTGTTGACCCTTCTTTTTCAAGACCTCTGCAATCCGCCTTGGCATGCTGTCAATTAACTTCTGGGCCACATCCTGACTGAAGGCAGCCCATTCTTGCATAATCAATGCTTGGAGTTTGTCAGAATTTGTGGGTTTTTGTTTGTCCACCCGCCTCTTGAGGATCGACCACAAGTTCTCAATGGGATTAAGGTCTGGGGAGTTTCCTGGCCATGGACCCAAAATGTCGATGTTTTGTTCCCCGAGCCACTTAGTTATCACTTTTGCCTTATGGCAAGGTGCACCATCATGCTGGAAAAGACATTGGTCGTCACCAAACTGTTCTTGGATGGTTGGGAGAAGTTGCTTTCGGAGGATGTGTTGGTACCATTCTTTATTCATGGCTGTGTTCTTAGGCAAAATTGTGAGTAAGCCCACTCCCTTGGCTGAGAAGCAACCCCACACATGAACGGTCTCAGGATGCTTTACTGTTGGCATGACACAGGACTGATGGTAGCGCTCACCTTGTCTTCTCCGGACAAGGTGTTTTCCGGATGCCCCAAACAATCAGAAAGGGGATTCATCAGAGAAAATGACTTTACCCCAGTCCTCAGCAGTCCAATCCCTGTACCTTTTGCAGAATATCAGTCTGTCCCTGATGTTTTTCCTGGAGAGAAGTGGCTTCTTTGCTGCCCTTCTTGACACCAGGCCATCCTCCAAAAGTCTTTGCCTCACTGTGCATGCAGATGCACTCACACCTGCCTGCTGCCATTCCTGAGCAAGCTCTGTACTGGTGGTGCCCCGATCCCACAGTTGAATCAACTTTAGGAGACGGTCCTGGCGCTTGCTGGACTTTCTTGGGCGCCGTGATACCTTCTTCACAACAATTGAACCTCTCTCCTTGAAGTTCTTGATGATCCGATAAATGGTTGATTTAGGTGCAATCTTACTAGCAGCAATATCCTTGAATGTGAAGCCCTTTTTGTGCAAAGCAATGATGACGGCACGTGTTTCCTTGCAGGTAACCATGGTTAACAGAGGAAGAACAATGATTTCAAGCACCACCCTCCTTTTAACGCTTCCAGTCTGTTATTCTAACTCAATCAGCATGACAGAGTGATCTCCAGTCTTGTCCTCGTCAACACTCTCAAACTTTTGACCACGACTGTACAGTGCCTTCAGAAAGTATTCACACCCCTTGACATTTTTTAAATGTTGTTGCGTTATAGCCTGAATTTTAAATGGATTACATTGAGATTTTTTGTCACTGGCCTAAACACAATACCCCGTAATGTCAAAGTGGAATTATGTTTTTCTAAATTAACTTTTACAAATTAATAAAAAATGAAAAGCTGAAAAGCTGAAATGTCTTGAGTCAATGGCCGGGGGGTGCTTTACTTGGCTCATCGCGCTCTAGCGACTCCCTGTGACGGGCCAGGCGCCTGCAGGCTGACCTCGGTCGTCAGTTGAACGGTGTTTCCTCCAGTGTGTAGCTGGCTTCTGGATTAAGCAAGCGGGTGTTAAGAAGCGTGGTTTGGCGGGTCATGTTTCGGAGGACGCATGACTCGACCTTCGCTTCTCCAGAGCCCGTTGGGGAGTTGCAGCGATGAGACAAAATCATAATCACGAAAATTGGGGAGAAAAAGGGGGAGGAAAAAATAAATAAAAAATATTCAAAATGATTGACAACTATTATGGCTGCCAAAGGTACTCCCACCAAGTATTAACTCTGTGGTGTGAAGATATACACAATTAAGACGTCTTCGTTTAAAAAAATAAAAAGTCTTCTTTTAAAACGTTAACTTTCTTTCACTTTGAATATGTGAAACAGGTTGTGTAGATCTAGAGGAAAAAAAGCTGATTTAATGCCTTTTTAGATTTATTTTAAAGGCAATGTCACAACACAAGTCTGTCCCTGACCTCCAACCCTCTAACCTTTAACCCCTGACCTTTAACCTCTGCCCTCTAACCGCTTACCTCTGCCCCCAGGTGAGGAGGTGAAGAACCCTCAGAGGGTCGTTCCCATGGGCATCGTGTCGTCTCTCCTCATCTGTTTCCTTTAACCTCTGCCCTCTAACCGCTTACCTCTGCCCCCAGGTGAGGAGGTGAAGAACCCTCAGAGGGCCATTCCCATTGGCATCGTGTCGTCTCTCCTCATCTGTTTCGTGGCCTACTTCGGCGTGTCTGCTGCGCTCACCATGATGATGCCCTACTACCTCCTAGACAACAACAGTCCTCTGCCTGCAGCCTTTACATACGTGGGCTGGGAGGGAGCCACCTACGCTGTGGCTGTAGGCTCGCTGTGTGCTCTGTCCACCAGGTAAGTAGACGTACATCACATATAGACACACACCTAGCCTCACCTAGACAAACTATCCTGTATGTACACACACACACACACATCACCCTGCTGCTGTGATCAGTGACTTTAGCTCACACCACCAGGTGTGTGTGCGTGCGTGCGTGTTTCTTAGTGGGTATATATTTAACCATGGAGGGTATTTAATCCCCCTGCTGTCTATTAATATCAGTAGAGAGATCTGACAGGTCATATTGTCCCATTAATCTAACAGTTCTATCTATTAATATCGGTAGAGAGAGATCTGACATGCACATTAATGGTTCTGAATGCATTGAGTTGTATTAATATGTCTACTAACTAACAGATATATCTGACAGGTCATATTGAGTTCTATTAATATGTCTACTTCTAAGTTGATTCACACAAGTTCTTCGGCTGTCCCCATAGGAGAACCCTTTTCGGTTCAAAGTAAAACATTTTGGGGTTCCATGTAGAATCCTCTGTGGAAAGGGTTCTACATTTAACCCAAAACGGCTCTACTTGGAACCCAAAGGGTTCTACTTGGAACCAAAAGGGTTCTACCGGGAACCAACAAGGGTTCTTCAAAGGGTTCTCCTACGGGGACAGCTGAAGAACCCTTTTAGGTTCTAGATAGCACCTTTTTTTCTAAGAGTGTAGTTATAAGCAGTGTCTGTGATAGAATGTCTGTCTAATTGATTAGCTTCTCCTGATATTCCAATATAAAATGTGTTTTATTGAAACCATGATCCCTCTGTCTGAATCGCCTGTTTGATGATTATGAGTGCGTCCCAAAATGGCATCCAATTCTCTTTATAGTGCACTACTTTTCATCAGGGTCCATAGGGCTCTGGTCAACAGTAGGGCACTATCTAGGGAATACGATGCCATTTGGTCAACAGTAGTGCACTATATAGGGAATAGGATGCCATTTGGTCAACAGTAGTGCACTATCTAGGGAATACGATGCCATTTGGTCAACAGTAGTGCACTATATAGGGAATACGATGCCATTTGGTCAACAGTAGTGCACTATATAGGGAATAGGATGCCATTTGGTCAACAGTAGGGCACTATATAGGGAATAGGGTGCCATTTGGTCAACAGTAGTGCACTATATAGGGAATAGGATGCCACAGCTACATTACAGGGAGCTACATTACAGGGAGCTACATTACAGCTACATTACAGGGAGCTACATTACAGGGAGCTACATTACAGGGAGCTACATTACAGGGAGCTACATTACAGCTACATTACAGGGAGCTACATTACAGGGAGCTACATTACAGGGAGCTACATTACAGCTACATTACAGGGAGCTACATTACAGAGAGCTACATTACAGGGAGCTACATTACAGGGAGCTACATTACAGGGAGCTACATTACAGGGAGCTACATTACAGGGAGCTACATTACAAGGAGCTACATTACAGCTACATTACAGGGAGCTACATTACAGGGAGCTACATTACAGGGAGCTACATTACAGCTACTTACGGGTGCTACATTACAGCTACATTACAGGGAGCTACATTACAGGGAGCTACATTACAGGGAGCTACATTACAGGGAGCTACATTACAGGGAGCTACATACAGCTCATTACAGGGAGCTACATTACAGGGAGCTACATAAGGGAGCTACATTACAGGGAGTAC
>LR778265.1:55434583-55472028 GCA_902810595.1 Coregonus sp. 'balchen' | reverse complement strand
ACGCCCCCACACGAAACCACACACCCCCAGCACCACACACACCACACCAACACGACACCACGCCGCCACACGCACGCACGCACAAGCACACGCACACACACATGCACACACGCACACACTCCCCAAAAAGCTCTCACAGTCTTACTGCAGAATTAGACATTTTGCCACTTTTCTCCAAACATCAAATTTAAGGGTTAAGGTTTGGGTTAAAACAAAACAAATGTAAACTAATGTCTACCACTGGGATTGAACCTGCAATCTTCAGATCTGGAGTCATGGCATTATACCAATGTGCCACCCACATCCACAACACTTTAGGAAAACAAAGCCCCCTAGTGGCTGGTTTTGAAGGCATTTCCCGTCCAATTTCGAAGTCAATCTTGATCTGGCTGCACACGCAAACCTACACCTGCAGACCTGGTTACCCACTGTGCAGAAACTGGTGCAATCAACGTTGTTTACACGTCATTTCAACCCAAAAAAATACATGTGATGACTTTCAATCAATGTGGAAAACTGATTGGATTTGCAAATAGTCACCCAACTGTTAACCTAAATGACATGGTGAAATGTTTTGTTGATTTCACTTTGAATTCACGTTAGTTAAAAACTCAAACAAATGTAAATCAAAACTAGACGTTGAACTGAAGTACACACACATGCACGCACGCACACACGCACGCACGCACACACACACACACACACACACACACACACACACACACACACACACACACACACACACACACACACACACACACACACACACACACACACACACACACAGAGTGACTCAACACACACACACACACACCTGTAACAGACGCCACAAGAAGCTACTGAGGTAATGGAGTACTGTGAGTACTGTGAGTACTGTGAGTACTGTGAGTACTGTGAGTATAGTACTGCTCTCTGAACAGATACACACTGTCAGACATACACACATGCAATAACAAATTTTTTCAACAATGTGTTTTCTCTGTCTATCTCTCTAGATGCTCCTCGTGTGGTGATCACCCATGTGTTTTCTCTGTCTATCTCTCTAGATGCTCCTCGTGTGGTGATCACCCATGTGTTTTCTCTCTCTATCTCTCTAGATGCTCCTCGTGTGGTGATCACCCATGTTTTTTCTCTGTCTATCTCTCTAGATGCTCCTCGTGTGGTGATCACCCATGTGTTTTCTCTGTCTATCTCTCTAGATGCTCCTCGTGTGGTGATCACCCATGTGTTTTCTCTGTCTATCTCTCTAGATGCTCCTCGTGTGGTGATCACCCATGTGTTTTCTCTGTCTATCTCTCTAGATGCTCCTCGTGTTGTGGTGATCACCCATGTGTTTTCTCTGTCTATCTCTCTAGATGCTCCTCGTGTGGTGATCACCCATGTGTTTTCTCTGTCTATCTCTAGATGCTCCTCGTGTGGAGATCACCCATGTGTTTTCTCTGTCTATCTCTCTAGATGCTCCTCGTGTGGTGATCACCAGTGTGTTTTCTCTGTCTATCTCTCTAGATGCTCCTCGTGTGGTGATCACCCATGTGTTTTCTCTCTCTATCTCTCTAGATGCTCCTCGTGTGGTGATCACCCATGTGTTTTCTCTGTCTATCTCTCTAGATGCTCCTCGTGTGGTGATCACCCATGTGTTTTCTCTGTCTATCTCTCTAGATGCTCCTCGTGTGGTGATCACCCATGTGTTTTCTCTGTCTATCTCTCTAGATGCTCCTCGTGTGGTGATCACCCATGTGTTTTCTCTGTCTATCTACATTTACATTTTACATTTTAGTCATTTAGCAGACGCTCTTATCCAGAGCGACTTACAGGAGCAATTAGGGTTAAGTGCCTTGCTCAAGGGCACATTAACGTCATTTAGCAGACGCTCTTAGCCAGAACGACTCGCAAATTGGTGCGTTCACCCTATAGCCAGTGGGATAACCACTTTACAATTTGGGGGGGGGGGGGGGGGGTTAGAAGGAACACTTTATCCTATCCCAGGTATTCCTTAAAGAGGTGGGGTTTCAAATGTCTCCGGAAGGTGGTGAGTGACTCCGCTGTCCTGGCGTCGTGAGGGAGCTTGTTCCACCATTGGGGTGCCAGAGCAGCGAACATTTTTGACTGGGCTGAGCGGGAGCTATGCTTCCGCAGAGGAAGGGGAGCCAGCAGGCCAGAGGTGGATGAACGCAATGCCCTCGTTTGGGTGTAGGGACTGATCAGAGCCTGAAGGTACAGAGGTGCCGTTCCCCTCACTGCTCCATAGGCAAGCACCATGGTCTTGTAGCGGATGCGAGCTTCAACTGGAAGCCAGTGGAGTGTGCGGAGGAGGGGGGGTGACGTGAGAGAACTTGGGAAGGTTGAACACCAGACGGGCTGCGGCATTCTGGATGAGTTGTAGGGGTTTAATGGCACAGGCAGGGAGGCCAGCCAACAGCGAGTTGCAGTAGTCCAGACGGGAGATGACAAGTGCCTGGATTAGGACCTGTGCCGCTTCCTGTGTAAGGCAGGGTCGTACTCTCCGAATGTTGTAGAGCATGAACCTGCAGGAGCGGGTCACCGCCTTGATGTTGGCGGAGAACGACAGGGTGTTGTCCAGGGTCACGCCTAGGCTCTTCGCACTCTGGGAGGAGGACACAGCGGAGTTGTCAACCGTGATGGCGAGATCATGGAACGGGCAGTCCTTCCCCGGGAGGAAGAGCAGCTCCGTCTTGCCAGGGTTCAGCTTGAGGTGGTGATCCGTCATCCATACTGATATGTCTGCCAGACATGCAGAGATGCGATTCGCCACCTGGTTATCAGAAGGGGGAAAGGAGAAGATTAGTTGTGTATCGTCAGCGTAGCAATGATAGGAAAGGCCATGTGAGGATATGACAGAGCCAAGTGACTTGGTGTACAGGGAGAAAAGGAGAGGGCCTAGAACTGAGCCCTGGGGGACACCAGTGGTGAGAGCACGTGGTGCGGAGACAGCTTCTCGCCACGCCACTTGGTAGGAGCGACCGGTCAGGTAGACGCAATCCAGGAGTGAGCCGCGCCGGAGATGCCCAGCTCGGAGAGGGTGGAGAGGAGGATCTGATGGTTCACAGTATCAAAGGCAGCAGACAGGTCTAGAAGGACAAGAGCAGAGGAGAGAGAGTTAGCTTTAGCAGTGCGGAGAGTCTCAGTGACACAGAGAAGAGCAGTCTCAGTTGAATGACCAGTCCTGAAACCTGATTGGTTTGGATCAAGAAGGTCATTCTGAGAGAGATAGCAAGAGAGTTGGCTAAAGACGGCACGCTCAATAGTTTTGGAAAGAAAAGAAAGAAGGGATACTGGTCTGTAGTTGTTGACATCAGTGGGGTCGAGTGTTGGTTTTTTGAGAAGGGGAGCAACTCTCGCTCTCTTGAAGACGGAAGGGACATGGCCAGCGGTCAAGGATGAGTTGATCAGCGAGGTGAGGTAGGGGAGAAGGTCACCGGAGATGGTCTGGAGAAGGGAGGAGGGGATGGGGTCAAGCGGGCAGGTTGTTGGGCGGCCTGCAGTCACAAGTCGCAGGATTTTATCTGGAGAGAGAGGGGAGAAAGAAGTCAAAGCATAGGGTAGGGCAGTGTGAGCAGGACCAGCAGTGTCATTAGACTTAACAAACGAGGATCGGATGTCGTCAACCTTCTTTTCAAAGTGGTTGACGAAGTCATCTACAGAGAGAGAGGAGGGGGGGGGGGGGGGGGGAGGATTCAGGAGGGAGGAAAATGTGGCAAAGAGCTTCCTAGGGTTAGAGGCAGATGCTTGGAATTTAGAGTGGTAGAAGGTGGCCTTAGCAGCAGAAAACAGATGAAGAAAATGTAGAGAGGAGGGAGTGAAAAGATGCCAGGTCGGCAGGGAGTTTAGTTTTCTTCCATTTCCGCTCCGCTGCCCGGAGCTCTGTTCTGTGAGCTCGCAATGAGTCATCAAGCCACGGAGCTGGAGGGGAGGACCGAGCCGGCCGGGAGGATAGGGGACACAGAGAGTCAAAGGATGCAGAAAGGGAGGAAAGGAGGGTTGAGGAGGCAGAATCAGGAGATTGGAGGGAGAAGGATTGAGCAGAGGGAAGAGATGATAGGATGGAAGAGGAGAGAGTAGTGGGAGAGAGAGAGCGAAGGTTGCGGCGGCGCATTACCATCTGTGTAGGGGCAGAGTGAGTAGTGTGGGAGGAGAGCGAGAGAGAAAAGGAAACAAAGTAGTGGTCAGAGACATGGAGGGGAGTTGCAGTGAGATTAGTAGAGGAGCAGCATCTAGTGAAGATGAGGTCAAGCGTATTGCCTGCCTTGTGAGTAGGGGGGGACGGTGAGAGGGTGAGGTCAAAAGAGGAGAGGAGTGGAAAGAAGGAGGCAGAGAGAAATGAGTCAAATGTGGACATAGGGAGGTTGAAATCCCCCAAAACTGTGAGGGGTGAGCCATCCTCAGGGAAGGAACTTATCAAGGCGTCAAGCTCATTGATGAACTCTCCAAGGGAACCTGGAGGGCGATAGATGACAAGGATATTAAGCTTAAATGGGCTAGTGACTGTGACAGCATGGAATTCAAATGAGGAGATAGACAGATGGGTTAGGGGAAAAATTGAGAATGTCCACTTGGGAGAGATGAGGATTCCTGTACCACCACCCCTCTGACCAGATGCTCTCGGGGTATGCGAGAACACATGGTCAGACGAGGAGAGAGCAGTAGGAGTAGCAGTGTTTTCAGTGGTGATCCATGTTTCCGTCAGCGCCAGGAAGTCGAGGGACTGGAGGTTGGCATAGGCTGGGATGAAGTCAGCTTTGTTGGCAGCAGAACGGCAGTTCCAGAGGCTGCCTGCGACCTGGAACTCCACGTGGGTGGTGCGTGCAGGGACCACCAGGTTAGAGAGGCAGCAGCCACGCGGTGTGGTGCGTTTGTGTAGCCTGTGCAGAGAGGAGAGAACAGGGATAGGCAGAGACATAGTTGACAGGCTGTAGCAAATGGCTACAAAAATGCAGAGGAGATCGGAATGAAATGAGCTAAGCATCTGGGAGCGGAGAGAGCAGGGCCTCCCTCACCAAAAACGTCTACCTCAGAAACTAAAATTGTTTCACTGAACCACCCGAACAAAAACTCTCCCAACTTCCGCCTTTAGAAATCAGAATTGTTGTGAACCACAGCGGTTCAATGTTTAAAGGAATCGACTCAACCCACTTTATTCAGCTAGCCAACTATGACACCATAGCTAACTAGCAAGCTAGCATCCAATAACAATAACACACCGTTTAGCACCAACACTTGGTCACAACAAACCACCAATGGTGTGATAGCACACTAAACAGATCATTCGTGTCTGTGTCAAGTTCCTTTCATGACGCAGCAATGATTAGACGTTGGCTAGCTAGGACAAGTATATTGTATTTAGCTACTACCGTACAGTTAGCTGGTCGTGTTGGGTAGCTAGCAATGGCCACTGTGTTGACTTTGTTTGAAGAACGGCTAGCTAGCTAGCTTCGTGCTACACCCGGCACACAATGGCTATTGTGTTGACTCTGACTCTGTTCGAAAAAACGGCTAGGTAGCTCGCTTCGTGCTACAGCCGGCACTGCCAAGACACAGTAACTACACACAACAACCCACGATGCCTAGCTATGACGCCGTAGCTAACTTGCAAGCTAGCATCCATTAACACACAATTTAGCATCAATACTTGGTTACAACAAACTGCCAAGAGTGTGTTAGCACACTAAACAGATAATTCAAGTCCGTGTCTAGTTCCTTTCATAACGCATAACGCAGCAAAAAATTAAACGTTGGCTAGTACTACATTAACATTGGAACCAGCTCTCCAGCGTTGCTAATCGTTACCAGTAGCTACCCGCTAGCTAGCTAGCCTCGTGCTTCGATACTAACCTACAATTACCTACGGAAACCTACAATAACAACAATACTAACCTATAATAAGTACAATGGCTAACTACCTACCTACGATCTAATACATGGTTAAGCAAAAATTAAACGTTGGCTAGCACTACATTAACATTGGGACCAGCTCTCTAGCGTTGCTAATCGTTACCAGTAGCTACCCGCTAGCTAGCTAGCCTCGTGCTTCGATACTAACCTACAATTACCTACGGAAACCTACAATAACAACAATACTAACCTATGATAAATACAATACCTAGCTACAGCTAACTACCTACCTACGATCTAATACATGGTTAATAGCTTTACCGTTTACTTCACCAACCAAATGAAGAAGATACCCGACGCAACCTAACCGGCTTCCTTCTTTACCACCGCCTCCTGCTTACCTTCCAGCTAGACTTGGAAAGATCTATTTGATTTGAAGCAAAAACGGTCGTTTCCAAAACCTCAGAATTCCAACTCTTTCCTCAAGATCTCTTACTTTTCTGCCTGAAGATCACTGACGTCATGCATTTACCACCACGTATTTTTCCTAGTTGGTCCCAGTTGTTTGAAAACGCGGCAATCCCATCATTCGCCGATTTGCATCATGGATGACTGTAGTAGAGGACATTACATTTACATTTCTCTCTCTCTAGATGCTCCTCGTGTGGTGATCACCCATGTGTTTTTCTGTCTATTCTCTCTAGATGCTCCTCGTGTGGTGATCACCCATGTTGTTTTCTCTGTCTATTCTCTCAGAGCTCCTCGTGTGGTGACACCCATGTGTTTTCTCTGTCGATCTCTCTAGTTGCTCCTCGTGTGGTGATCACCCATGTGTTTTCTCTGTCTATCTCTCTAGATGCTCATCGTGTGGGTGATCACCCATGTGTTTTCTCTGTCTATCTCTCTAAATGCTCCTCGTGTGGTGATCACCCATGTGTTTTCTCTGTCTATCTCTCTAGATGCTCCTCGTGTGGTGATCACCCATGTGTTTTCTCTGTCTATCTCTCTAGATGCTCCTCGTGTGGTGATCACCCATGTGTTTTCTCTGTCTATCTCTCTAGATGCTCCTCGTGTGGTGATCACCCATGTGTTTTCTCTGTCTATCTCTCTAGATGCTCCTCCGTGTGGTGATCACCCATGTGTTTTCTCTGTCTATCTCTCTAGATGCTCCTCGTGTGGTGATCACCCATGTGTTTTCTCTGTCTATCTCTCTAGATGCTCCTCGTTTGGTGATCACCCATGTGTTTTTCTCTGTCTATCTCTCTAGATCCCTCGTGTGGTGATCACCCATGTGTTTTTCCTCTGTCTATCTTCTAGATGCTCCTCGTGTGGTGATCACCATGTGTTTTCTCTGTCTATCTCTCTAGATGCTCCTCGTGTTGGTGATCACCCATGTGTGTTCTCTGTCTATCTCTCTAGATGCTCCTCGTGTGGTGATCACCCATGTGTTTTCTCTGTCAATCTCTCTAGATGCTCCTCGTGTGTTGATCACCAGTGTGTTTTCTCTGTCTATCTCTCTAGATGCTCCTCGTGTGGTGATCAGCCATGTGTTTTCTCTGTCTATCTCTCTAGATGCTCCTCGTGTGGTGATCACCCATGTGTTTTCTCTGTCTATCTCTCTAGATGCTCCTCGTGTGGTGATCACCCATGTGTTTTCTCTGTCTCTCTCTCTAGATGCTCCTCGTGTGGTGATCACCCATGTGTTTTCTCTGTCTCTCTCTCTAGATGCTCCTCGTGTGGTGATCACCCAGTGTGTTTTCTCTGTCAATCTCTCTAGATGCTCCTCGTGTGGTGATCACCCATGTGTTTTCTCTGTCTATCTCTCTAGATGCTCCTCGTGTTGTGGTGATCACCCATGTGTTTTCTCTGTCTATCTCTCTAGATGCTCCTCGTGTGGTGATCACCCATGTGTTTTCTCTGTCTATCTCTAGATGCTCCTCGTGTGGTGATCACCCAGTCGTTGACGTTCCCTCAGGAGGGGCAGTACCTCAAGCTGGAGTGTGTATCCAAGGGAAACCCATCGTAAGTCAGACCTTGATGCAACCATCCTTGCTAATAAAAAGCATATTCATTACGTTTTGTTTGTATACCTCTTATATATATATACACTACCGGTCAAAAATGTGGACACACCTACTCATTCAAGGGTTTTTCTTTATTTTTACTATTTTCTACATTGTAGAATAATAGTGAAGACATCAAAACTATGAAATAACACATATGGAATCATTTAGTAACCAAAAAAGTGTTAAACAAATCAATATATATTTTATATTTGAGATTCTTCAAATAGCCACCCTTTGCCTTTATGACAGTTTTGCACACTCTTGGCATTCTCTCAACCAGCTTCATCTGGAATGCTAGTCTAACTGTCTTGAAGGAGTTCCCACATATGCTGAGCACTTGTTGGCTGCTTTTCCTTCACTCTGCGGTCCGACTCATCCCAAACCATCTCAATTGGGTTGAGGTCGGGGGATTGTGGAGGCCAGGTCATCTGATGCAGCACTCCATCACTCTCCTTCTTGGTAAAATAGCCCTTACACAGCCTGGAGGTGTGTTGGCTTATTGTCTTGTTGAAAAACAAATGATAGTCCCACTAAGCCCAAACCAGATGGGATGGCGTATCGCTGCAAAATGCTGTGGTAGACATGCTGGTTAAGTTTGCCTTGAATTCTAAATAAATCACAGACAGTGTCACCAGCAAAGCACCCCCACACCATAACACCTACCCCTCCATGCTTTACGGTGGGAACTACACATGCGTCTGGAGGAAACCAGACGTGACGCTTGGCATTCAGGCCAAAGAGTTCAATGTTGATTTCATTAGACCAGAGAATCTTGTTTCTCATGGTCTGAGAGTCCTTTAGGTGCCTTTTGGCAAACTCCAAACAGGCTGTCATGTGCCTTCTACTGAGGAGTGGCTTCCGTCTGGCCACTCTACCATAAAGGCCTGATTAGTGGAGTTCTGCAGGGATGGCTGTCCTTCTGGAAGGTTCTCCCATCTCCACAGAGGAACTCTAGAGCTCTGTCAGAGTGACCATCGGGTTCTTGGTCACCTCCCTGACCAAGGCCCTTCTCCCCCGATTGCTCAGTTTGGCCGGCCGGTCAGCTCTAGGAAGAGTCTTGGTGGTTACAAACTTCTTCGATTTGAGAATGATGGAGGCCAGATCTGTGCCTTGACACAATCCTGTCTCTGCGCTCTACGATCAAACTCCTTCGACCTCATGACTTGGTTTTTGCTCTGACATTCACTGTCAACTTTGGGACCTTATATAGACAGGTGTGTGCCTTTCCAAATCATGTCCAATCAATTAAATTGACCACAGGTGGACTCCAAACAAGTTGTAGAAACATCTCAAGGATGATCAATGGAAACAGGATGCACCTGAGCTCAATTTCGAGGGTCATAGCAAACGGTCTGAATACTTATCTGAATAAGGTATTTCAGTTTTTTGTTTTTAATACATTTTCAAAAATCTCGTTGTCTGTTATGGGGTGTAGATAGATGAGGGAAAAAAGAAATGTAATCAATTTCAGAATAAGGCTGAAACGTAATAAAATGGGAAAAAAGTGAAGGGTCAGAATACTTTGGTGTTTTGTACATGTCAACTATGACAGACAAATTGAGATTTTTTTTTCTCCAGAAAATCACATTGTAGGATTTTTAATGAATTTATTTGCAAATTATGGTGGAAAATAAGTATTTGGTCACCTACAAACAAGCAAGATTTCTGGCTCTCACAGACCTGTAACTTCTTCTTTAAGAGGCTCCTCTGTCCTCCACTCGTTACCTGTATTAATGGCACTTGTTTGAACTTGTTATCAGTATAAAAGACACCTGTCCACAACCTCAAACAGTCACACTCCAAACTCCACTATGGCCAAGACCAAAGAGCTATCAAAGGACACCAGAAACAAAATTGTAGACCTGCACCAGGCTGGGAAGACTGAATTTGCAATAGGTAAGCAGCTTGGTTTGAAGAAATCAACTGTGGGAGCGATTATTAGGAAATGGAAGACATACAAGACCACTGATAATCTCCCTCGATCTGGGGCTCCACGCAAGATCTCACCCCGTGGGGTCAAAGTGATCACAAGAACGGTGAGCAAAAATCCCAGAACCACACGGGGGGACCTAGTGAATGACCTGCAGAGAGCTGGAACCAAAGTAACAAAGCCTACCATCAGTAACACACTACGCCGCCAGGGACTCAAATCCTGCAGTGCCAGACGTGTCCCCCTGCTTAAGCCAGTACATGTCCAGGCCCGTCTGAAATTTGCTAGAGTGCATTTGGATGATCCAGAAGAGGATTGGGAGAATGTCATATGGTCAGATGAAACCAAAATAGAACTTTTTGGTAAAAACTCAACTCGTCGTGTTTGGAGGACAAAGAATGCTGAGTTGCATCCAAATAACACCATACCTACTGTGAAGCATGGGGGTGGAAACATCATGCTTTGGGGCTGTTTTTCTGCAAAGGGACCAGGATGACTGATCCGTGTAAAGGAAAGAGTGAATGGGGCCATGTATCGTGAGATTTTGAGTGAAAACCTCCTTCCATCAGCAAGGGCATTGAAGATGAAACGTGGCTGGGTCTTTCAGCATGACAATGATCCCAAACACACCGCCCGGGCAACGAAGGAGTGGCTTCGTAAGAAGCATTTCAAGGTCCTGGAGTGGCCTAGCCAGTCTCCAGATCTCAACCCCATAGAAAATCTTTGGAGAGAGTTGAAAGTCCGTGTTGCCCAGTGACAGCCCCCAAACATCACTGCTCTAGAGGATATCTGCATGGAGGAATGGGCCAAAATATATATATTTACATTTTAGTCATTTAGCAGACGCTCTTATCCAGAGCGACTTACAGTTAGTGAATACATATTTTTTTATACTGGCCCCCCGTGGGAATCGAACCCACAACCCTGGCGTTGCAAACGCCATGCTCTATCAACTGAGCTACATCCCTGCCGGCCATTCCCTCCCCTACCCTGGACGACGCTGGGCCAAATGTGCGCCGCCCATGAATCTCCCGGTCGCGGCCGGCTGCGACAGAGCCTGGATTCGAACCAGGATCTAGTGGCACAGTTAGCACTGCGATGCAGTGCCTTAGACCACTGCGCCACTCAGGAGTATATATATACACACACTGGTGTTTTGTGCAAAAAAACCTTAACCTAATAGGTTTACGAGGACTTTTACGTCAAGGTTCAGAAGACTAATTGGCCAAAATCATCTGGCAAATGTGAAAATGTCACGGTGTCTGAGGCGTCTCGCTTCTGTCTTTCTCTCACCCACTCTTCCCTCCCCCTCCCTCTCCCTCTCCCCTCTCTATCTCCCTCCCCATGCCCCTCCCCACCCCTCCCCATCTCCCTCCCCATGCCCCTCCTCTCCCCTCCCGTCTCTATCTCCCTCCCCATGCCCCTCCCCTCCCCATCTCTCTCCCCATGCCCCTCCTCTCCCCTCCTCTCTCTATCTCCCTCCCCATCTCCCTCCCCATGCCCCTCCCCTCCCCTCATCCCCCTACCTATTTCCCTCCCCATGCCCCTCCCCTCCCCATGCCCCTCCCCTCTCGATCTCCCTCCCCATGACCCTCCCCTCTCTATCTCCCTCCCCATCTCCCTCCCATGCCCCTCCCCATGCCCCTCCCCTCCCCTCTCATCCCCCTCCCCAGGCCAGACCCTGTGTTGTGGACTAAGGATGGAGGAGAGCTACCAGACCTGGAGAGAATGATCTTAGAGGGAAGAGAGCTCACCTTTACCACCCTGAACAAGACAGACAACGGAACCTACCGCTGTGAGGCCTCCAACCACCTAGGCACCAGCAGCGCAGAATACATACTCTACGTCTATGGTAAGAGAGACTAATTATTTGAAGACAGATAATTAACAGAGAGTGGTTGTTCATTCCCGAAGCATTATTCCTTTTGGTTTGTAATTCAAAAACACCAATTCATTGACCTTAAAATATCCTTAAAGTATTCAGCCTGAGATACCTAAGACCTGATGCCTCTCTACTTGGCACCCAACATTAAGGAAATTGATTGGGGGCAAGGCTTCTACTACCCAATGGTCTGTTCTGGCTTGGACAAGGCTACTTATGTGCCGATTCAACAACATTTGGACTGGAAGAATGTTGTCGCTGTCAAAATGATTATTCCAGAAGTTTTAGAGTCTCTGTCTCCTAGTTCAGCATTTCATTCAAGTGGTTCCATGACAACTACCCCAGCAGAGAGAGAGACAGAATGGTTCAATGACAACTACCCCAGCAGAGAGAGAGACAGAGTGGTTCCATGACAACTACCCCAGCAGAGAGAGACAGAGTGGTTCCATGACAACTACCCCAGCAGAGAGAGACAGAGTGGTTCCTTGACAACTACCCCAGAGAGAGACAGAGTGGTTCCATGACAACTACCCCAGCAGAGAGAGAGAGACAGAGTGGTTCCATGACAACTACCCCAGAGAGAGACAGAGTGGTTCCATGACAACTACCCCAGCAGAGAGAGAGACAGAGTGGTTCCATGACAACTACCCCAGCAGAGAGAGAGACAGAGTGGTTCCATGACAACTACCCCAGAGAGAGACAGAGTTGTTCCATGACAACTACCCCAGAAGAGAGACAGAGTGGTTCCATGACAACTACCCCAGCAGAGAGAGACAGAGTGGTTCCATGACAACTACCCCAGCAGAGAGAGAGAGACAGAGTGGTTCCATGACAACTACCCCAGAGAGAGACAGAGTGGTTCCATGACAACTACCCCAGCAGAGAGAGAGACAGAGTGGTTCCATGACAACTACCCCAGCAGAGAGAGACAGAGTGGTTCCATGACAACTACCCCAGCAGAGAGAGAAACAGAGTGGTTCCATGACAACTACCCCAGAGAGAGACAGAGTGGTTCCATAACAACTACCCCAGCAGAGAGAGACAGAGTGCTTCCATGACAACTACCCCAGCAGAGAGAGACAGAGTGGTTCCATGACAACTACCCCAGCAGAGAGAGAGAGACAGAGTGGTTCCATGACAACTACCCCAGAGAGAGACAGAGTGGTTCCATGACAACTACCCCAGCAGAGAGAGAGAGACAGAGTGGTTCCATGACAACTACCCCAGAGAGAGACAGACAGAGTGGTTCCATGACAACTACCCCAGCAGAGAGATACAGAGTGGTTCCATGACAACTACCCCAGCAGAGAGAGACAGAGTGGTTCCATAACAACTACCCCAGCAGAGAGAGACAGAGTGGTTCCATGACAACTACCCCAGCAGAGAGACAGACAGAGTGGTTCCATGACAACCACCACAGCAGAGAGAGACAGCGTGGTCCCATGACAACTACCCCAGAGAAAGAGAGACAGAGTGGTTCCATGACAACTACCCCAGCAGAGAGAGACAGAGTGGTTCCATAACAACTACCCCAGTAGAGAGAGACAGAGTGGTTCCATGACAACTACCCCAGCAGAGAGAGACAGAGTGGTTCCATGACAACTACCCCAGCAGAGAGAGACAGAGTGGGTCCATGACAACTACCCCAGCAGAGAGAGAGACAGAGTGGTTCCATGACAACTACCCCAGCAGAGAGACAGAGTGGTTCCATGACAACTACCCCAATAGAGAGAGACAAAGTGGTTCCATGACAACTACCCCAGAGAGAGACAGAGTGGTTCCATGACAAATACACCAGCAGAGAGAGAGACAGAGTGGTTCCATGACAACTACCCCAGCAGAGAGATACAAAGTGGTTCCATGACAACTACCCCAGCAGAGAGAGAGACAGAGTGGTTCCATGACAACTACCCCAGAGAGAGACAGAGTGGTTCCATGACAACTACCCCAGAGAGAGACAGAGTGGGTCCATGACAACTACCCCAGCAGAGAGAGAGGCAGAGTGGGTCCATAACAACTACCCCAGCAGAGAGAGACAGAGTGGTTCCATAACAACTACCCCAGCAGAGAGAGACAGAGTGGTTCCATAACAACTACCCCAGCAGAGAGAGACAGAGTGGTTCCATGACAACTACCCCAGCAGAGAGAGAGACAGAGTGGTTCCATGACAACTACCCCAGCAGAGAGAGACAGAGTGGTTCCATGACAACTACCCCAGCAGAGAGAGACAGAGTGGTTCCATAACAACTACCCCAGCAGAGAGAGACAGAGTGGTTCCATGACAACTACCCCAGCAGAGAGAGACAGAGTGGTTCCATGACAACTACCCCAGCAGAGAGAGAGACAGAATGGTTCCATAACAACTACCCCAGCAGAGAGAGACAGAGTGGTTCCATGACAACTACCCCAGCAGAGAGAGAGACAGAGTGGTTCCATGACAACTACCCCAGCAGAGAGAGAGACAGAGTGGTTCCATGACAACTACCCCAGCAGAGAGAGACAGAGTGGTTCCATAACAACTACCCCAGCAGAGAGAGATACAGAGTGGTTCCATGACAACTACCCCAGCAGAGAGAGATACAGAGTGGTTCCATGACAACTACCCCAGCAGAGAGAGACAGAGTGGTTCCATGACAACTACCCCAGCAGAGAGAGAGACAGTGTGGTTCCATGACAACTACCCCAGCAGAGAGAGAGACAGAGTGGTTCCATGACAACTACCCCAGCAGAGAGAGACAGAGTGGTTCCATGACAACTACCCCAGCAGAGAGAGAGACAGAGTGGTTCCATGACAACTACCCCAGCAGAGAGAGAGACAGAGTGGTTCCATGACAACTACCCCAGAGAGAGAGAGACAGAGTGGTTCCATGACAACTACCCCAGCAGAGAGAGACAGAGTGGTTCCATGACAACTACCCCAGCAGAGAGAGAGACAGAGTGGTTCCATGACAACTACCCCAGCAGAGAGAGAGACAGAGTGGTTCCATGACAACTACCCCAGCAGAGAGAGAGACAGAGTGGTTCCATGACAACTACCCCAGCAGAGAGAGACAGATTGGTTCCATAACAACTACCCCAGCAGAGAGAGACAGAGTGGTTCCATAACAACTACCCCAGCAGAGAGAGATACAGAGTGGTTCCATGACAACTACCCCAGCAGAGAGAGAGACAGAGTGGGTCCATGACAACTACCCCAGCAGAGAGAGACAGAGTGGTTCCATGACAACTACCCCAGCAGAGAGAGACAGAGTGGTTCCATGACAACTACCCCAGCAGAGAGACAGAGTGGTTCCATGACAACTACCCCAGCAGGGAGAGAGACAGAGTGGTTCCATGACAACTACCCCAGCAGAGAGAGAGACAGAGTGGTTCCATAACAACTACCCCAGCAGAGAGAGAGACAGAGTGGTTCCATGACAACTACCCAAGCAGAGAGAGACAGAGTGGTTCCATGACAACTACCCCAGCAGAGAGAGAGACAGAGTGGTTCCATGACAACTACCCCAGCAGAGAGAGACAGAGTGGTTCCATGACAACTACCCCAGAGAGAGACAGACAGAGTGGTTCCATGACAACTACCCCAGCAGAGAGAGACAGAGTGGTTCCATGACAACTACCCCAGCAGAGAGAGACAGAGTGGTTCCATAACAACTACCCCAGCAGAGAGAGACAGAGTGGTTCCATGACAACTACCCCAGAGAGAGACAGAGTGGTTCCATGACAACTACCCCAGCAGAGAGACAGACAGAGTGGTTCCATGACAACTACCCCAGCAGAGAGAGACAGAGTGGTTCCATAACAACTACCCCAGCAGAGAGAGAGACAGAGTGGTTCCATGACAACTACCCCAGCAGAGAGAGAGACAGAGTGGTTCCATGACAACTACCCCAGCAGAGAGAGACAGAGTGGTTCCATGACAACTACCCCAGAGAGAGAGAGACAGAGTGGTTCCATGACAACTACCCCAGCAGAGAGAGACAGAGTGGTTCCATAACAACTACCCCAGTTGAGAGAGACAGAGTGGTTCCATGACAACTACCCCAGAGAGAGAGAGACAGAGTGGTTCCATGACAACTACCCCAGCAGAGAGAGAGACAGAGTGGTTCCATGACAACTACCCCAGCAGAGAGAGACAGAGTGGTTCCATGACAACTACCCCAGCAGAGAGAGACAGAGTGGTTCCATGACAACTACCCCAGAGAGAGACAGAGTGGTTCCATGACAACTACCCCAGCAGAGAGAGACAGAGTGGTTCCATGACAACTACCCCAGCAGAGAGAGACAGAGTGGTTCCATGACAACTACCCCAGAGAGAGACAGAGTGGTTCCATGACAACTACCCCAGCAGAGAGAGACAGAGTGGTTCCATGACAACTACCCCAGAGAGAGACAGAGTGGTTCCATGACAACTACCCCAGCAGAGAGAGAGACAGAGTGGTTCCATGACAACTACCCCAGCAGAGAGAGAGACAGAGTGGTTCCATGACAACTACCCCAGAGAGAGAGAGACAGAGTGGTTCCATGACAACTACCCCAGCAGAGAGAGACAGAGTGGTTCCATGACAACTACCCCAGCAGAGAGAGAGACAGAGTGGTTCCATGACAACTACCCCAGCAGAGAGAGAGACAGAGTGGTTCCATGACAACTACCCCAGCAGAGAGAGAGACAGAGTGGTTCCATGACAACTACCCCAGCAGAGAGAGACAGATTGGTTCCATAACAACTACCCCAGCAGAGAGAGACAGAGTGGTTCCATAACAACTACCCCAGCAGAGAGAGATACAGAGTGGTTCCATGACAACTACCCCAGCAGAGAGAGAGACAGAGTGGGTCCATGACAACTACCCCAGCAGAGAGAGACAGAGTGGTTCCATGACAACTACCCCAGCAGAGAGAGACAGAGTGGTTCCATGACAACTACCCCAGCAGAGAGACAGAGGTGTTCCATGACAACTACCCCAGCAGGGAGAGAGACAGAGTGGTTCCATGACAACTACCCCAGCAGAGAGAGAGACAGAGTGGTTCCATAACAACTACCCCAGCAGAGAGAGAGACAGAGTGGTTCCATGACAACTACCCAAGCAGAGAGAGACAGAGTGGTTCCATGACAACTACCCCAGCAGAGAGAGAGACAGAGTGGTTCCATGACAACTACCCCAGCAGAGAGAGACAGAGTGGTTCCATGACAACTACCCCAGAGAGAGACAGACAGAGTGGTTCCATGACAACTACCCCAGCAGAGAGAGACAGAGTGGTTCCATGACAACTACCCCAGCAGAGAGAGACAGAGTGGTTCCATAACAACTACCCCAGCAGAGAGAGACAGAGTGGTTCCATGACAACTACCCCAGAGAGAGACAGAGTGGTTCCATGACAACTACCCCAGCAGAGAGACAGACAGAGTGGTTCCATGACAACTACCCCAGCAGAGAGAGAGACAGAGTGGTTCCATGACAACTACCCCAGCAGAGAGAGACAGAGTGGTTCCATGACAACTACCCCAGAGAGAGAGAGACAGAGTGGTTCCATGACAACTACCCCAGCAGAGAGAGACAGAGTGGTTCCATAACAACTACCCCAGTTGAGAGAGACAGAGTGGTTCCATGACAACTACCCCAGAGAGAGAGAGACAGAGTGGTTCCATGACAACTACCCCAGCAGAGAGAGAGACAGAGTGGTTCCATGACAACTACCCCAGCAGAGAGAGACAGAGTGGTTCCATGACAACTACCCCAGCAGAGAGAGACAGAGTGGTTCCATGACAACTACCCCAGAGAGAGACAGAGTGGTTCCATGACAACTACCCCAGCAGAGAGAGACAGAGTGGTTCCATGACAACTACCCCAGCAGAGAGAGACAGAGTGGTTCCATGACAACTACCCCAGAGAGAGACAGAGTGGTTCCATGACAACTACCCCAGCAGAGAGAGACAGAGTGGTTCCATGACAACTACCCCAGAGAGAGACAGAGTGGTTCCATGACAACTACCCCAGAGAGAGAGACAGAGTGGTTCCATGACAACTACCCCAGCAGAGAGAGACAGAGTGGAGGAGGAGGAGGAGGAGGAGGAGGAGGGGGAGGGGGAGTACGAGGAGGGGTAAAGGGGAGGAGGAGGGGAGGGGGAGGAGGAGGAGGAAAAGGGGGAGGGGGAGTAGGGGGAGGGGGAGGGGGAGGAGGAGGAGGAGTAAAGGGAGGAGGAGGAGGAGTAAAGGGAGGAGGAGGAGGGGGAGGAGGGGGAGGGTGTGTAGGAGGAGGGGTAAAGGGAGGACGGGGGGAGGGGGATGGGGGATGGGGGGAGGAGGAGGAGGAGTAGGAGGAGGAGTAAAGGGAGGAGTAGGAGGAGGAGGAGGGGTAAAGGGTGAAAAACTGATAATTCCCTCAATCTCTTATCTTCCGTTCCAGCACTGATAGCATTTGTCAGAAGAGAGAGAGAGAGATTAGTGAGTTGGTGAGTTATGTATCTGCTCTGAGTTGTCTGCCATCCCTGCAGAGTTTGTGCTGGACTGGGTCCGACTGGACCAGACCTTGTGGAGAAAGGGCCAGGGAAGGAGAAGGGAATTAGAAGAGAAGCAGCTAGGTCTGGTTTGGATAAATAGTTCATGAACAGCTTCTTCCAGTTCAATAACAGACACTGTATATCAGAACCTCTCACAGCCATCAGGTAAATAAGAGACTAGACCAAGAGAATGGAGAACTCCAGGAAGAGGGAAGAGACGTCAACAACACTCATATTCTCTTAGAAAAATGTATTTAAAATGTCTTATTACAATATTGCAGTCCTTTTCAGAATTGTACATCTTTCCTCTCAGATTAGATACATTAAATCAATAATGACATCTTGCGTCCATATATCTGTCTATGAATTTGAGAGTGTTTACAATTCTCCAACCACATACCTCAGTGGCAGTGGGCCTTCAGAAAGTTTTCAAACCCCTTGACTTTTTCCACGTTTTGTTGTGTTACAGCCTGATTTTAAAATTGAGTACATTTTGATTTTTTTTCCAATACCCCATAATGTCAAAGTGGAATAATGTATTTAGACATTTTACAAATGAATAAGAAATGAAAAGCTGAAAAGTCTTGAGTCAATAAGTATTCAACTCATTTGTTATGGCAAGCCTATATAAGTTCAGGGGCAAAATTGTGCTTAACAAGTCACATAATAAGTTGCATGGACTCTCTCTGTGTGCAATAATAGTGTTTAACATGATTTTTGAATGGCTACCTCATCTCTGTACCCCACACATACAACTATCTTAATGGTCCCTCAGTTGAGTAGTGAATTTCAAACACAGATTCAACCACAAATACCACGTTTTCCAATGCCTTGCACCTATTGGTAGATGGGTGAAAATAAAAAGAACCAGACATTGAATATCCCTTTGAGCATGGTGAAGTTATTAATTATTACACTTTGGATGGTATACCCAGTCACTACAAAGATACAGGCGTCCTTCCTAACTCAGTTGCCAGAGAGGAAGGAAACAGCTCAGGGATTTCACCATGAGGCCAATGGTGACTTTAAAACAGTTACAGGATTTAATGGCTGTGATAGGAGAAAACGGAGGATGGATCAACAACATTGTAGTTACTCCACAATACTAACCTAAATGACAGAGTGAAAAGAAGGAAGCCTGTACAGAATAAAAATATTCCAAAACATGCATCCTGTTTGCAATAAGGCACTAAAGTAAAACTGCAACAAATGTGGCAAAGAAATTAACTTCATGTCCTAAACACAACGCTTTATGTTTGGGGCAAATCCAACACAACACATCACTGAGTACCACTCTTCATATTTTCAAGCATGGTGGTGGCTGCATCATGTTATGGGTATGCTTGTCATGGGCAAGGACCAGGGAGTCTTTTTCCAACAACCAACTTAAGAGTTTGAAGAATTGTAAAAAATAATAATGTGAAAATATTGTACAATCCAGGTGTGCAAAGCTCTTAGAGACTTACCCAGAAAGATTCACAGCTGTAATCGCTGCCAAAGGTGATTCTAACAGTGAGGGACACCCCATTGAAACCCTGCATGCAGAGTTCTGTAAGATTCTCCTACATGTCCAGAGGAAAACTACAAACAATGCACGCAGGGCAGAATTAGGCCAATATCCACTAATAATACAAACTAAAAAAATAGTAATTAAGTTTTGGAAACATCTAAAATACAGTGACCCCCTCTCATATCATTACCAAGCCCTGCAATGCCAAGAGCTGAGCAAAGAAAAGAGTCCCCTCATCCAGCTGGTCCTGGGGCTGAGTTCACAAACCTGTTCTACTAACACACTGAAGCCTCAGGACCAGAACATCCAATCAATCAGAATAAACCAAATTACAACACAGTCAAAACAAAACCAAATTGCTTATTGGGAAACACAAGCACAAGCACAAGCACAAAGTAAAATGCAGTGCATTCTGGCCCTAAATCGACAGTACACCATGGCTAACTGATCAAAACCTTAGAAAAACCTTGACAAAGTACAGGCTCAGTGAGCACAGTCTTGCCGTTGAGAAGGGTAGACACAGGAAAACCTGGCTCCCTGTAGAGGAAAGGCTGTGCAACCACTGCACCACAGCAGAACCTGAGACAGAGCTGCATTTCCTGACAAAATGTAAAACAAATATAAAACAATTAGAGAGTGCCATTTCCCCAAATTTGAAACAAAAAAAAAGAGATATTTATGTATTTCATTTTCATTACATTTGCAAACATTTCTGAAAACATGTTTTTTTCCCACTTTGTCATTATGGGGTATTGTCTGTAAATGTGTGGAAAAAAATTATTAAATCTATTTTGAATTCAGGCAAGTCAGGAGGTATGAATACTTTCTGAAGGCATTGTGTGTATATCTGTACAGTGCATTCAGAAACTATTCAGACCCCTTGACTTTTTCCACATTTTGTTACGTTACAGCCATATTCTAAAGTGGATTAAATCGTTTTTTCCCCTCATCAATCTACACACAATACCCCATAATGCAAAGCAAAAACAGGTTTGGAGAAATAAACAACTGAAATATCACATTTACATAAGAATTCAGACCCTTTACTCAGTACATTGCTGAAGCACCTTTGGCAGCGATTACAACCTTGAGTCTTCTTGGGTATGAAGCTACAAGCTTGGCACACCTGTATTTGGGGAGTTTCTCCCATTCTTCTCTGCAGATCCTCTCAAGCTCTGTCAGGTTGGATGGGGATCGTCGCTGCACAGCTATTTTCAGGTCTCTCCAGAGATGTTAGATCGGGTTCAAGACCGGGCTCTGGCTGGGCCACTCAAGGAATTTCAGAGACTTGTCCTGAAGCCACTCCCGCGTTGTCTTGGCTGTGTACTTAGGGTCGTTGTCCTGTTGGAAGGTGAACCTTCGCCCCCAGTCTGAGGTCCTGAGTGCTCTGGAGCAGGTTTTCATCAAGGATCTCCCTGTACTTTGCTCTGTTCATCTTTCCCTCGATCCTGACTAGTCTCCAACTAGTTATTGGGGACCTTCAATACTGCAGAAATGTGTTGGTACCCTTCCCCAGATCTGTGCCACGACACACTCCTGTCTCGGAGCTCTACGGACTAGTCATTCAACCTCATGGCTTGGTTTTTGCTCTGACATGCACTGTCAACTGTGATACCCTATATAGACAGGTGTGTGCCTTTCCAAATCATGTCCAATCAATGGAATTTACCTCTGGACTCCAATCAAGTTGTAGAAACATCTCAAGGATGATCAATGGAAACAGGATGCACCTGAGCTAAATTTGCAAATATTTCTAAAAACCTGTTTTCGCTTTGTCATTATTGGGTATCGTGTGTAGATTCATGAGGATTTTTATTTTATTTAATCCATTTTAGAAATAGGCTGTAACATAACAAAATGTGGAAAAAGGGAAGGGGTCTGAATACTTTCCAAATGCACTGTGTATATTTACATATACAGTTGGAGTCGGAAGTCATTAAAACTTGTTTTTCAACCACTCCACAAATTTCTTGTTAACAAACTATAGTTTTGGCAAGTCGGTTAGGACATCTACTTTATGCATGACACAAGTAATTTTTCCAACAATTGTTTACAGACAGATTATTTCACTTATAATTCACTGTATCACAATTCCAGTGGGTCAGAAGTTTACATACACTAAGTTGTCTGTGTCTTTAAACAGCTTGGAAAATTCCAGAAATTGATGTCATGGCTTTAGAAGCTTCTGATAGTCTAATTGACATCATTTGATTCAATTGGAGGTGTACCTGTGGATGTATTTCAAGGCCTACCTTCAAACTCAGTGCCTCTTTGCTTGACATCATGGGAAAATCAAAAGAAATCAGCCAAGACCTCAGAAAAACAATTGTAGACCTCAACAAGTCCGGTTCATCCTTGGGAGCAATTTCCAAACACCTGAAGGTACCATGTTCATCTGTACAAACAATAGTACGCAAGTATAAACACTGTGGGACCACGCAGCCGTCATACCGCTCAGGAAGGAGACACGTTCTGTCTCCTAGAGATGAACGTATTTGGTGCGAAAAGTGCAAATCAATCCCAAAACAACAGCAAAGGACCTTGTGAAGATGCTGGAGGAAACAGGTACAAAGGTATCTATATCCACAGTAAACCGAGTCCTATATCGACATAACCTGAAAGGCCGCTCAGTAAGGAAGAAGCCGCTGCTCCAAAACAGCCATAAAAAGTCAGACTAAGGTTGCAAATGCACATGGGGACAAAGATCATACTTTTTGGAGAAATGTCCTCTGGTCTGATGAAACAAAAATTGAACTGTTTGGCCATAATGTCCATCGTTATGTTTGGAGGAAAAAGGGGGTAACTTGCAAGCCGAAGAACACCATCCCAACTGTGAAGCACGGGGGTGGCAGCATCATGTTGTGGGGGAGCTTTGCTGCAGGAGGGACTGGTGCACTTCACAAAATAGATGGCATCAAGAGGAAGGAAAATTATGTGGATATATTGAAGCAACATCTCAAGACATCAGTCAGGAAGTTAAAGCTTGGTCGCAAATGGGTCTTCCAAATGGACAATGACCCCAAGCATACTTCCAAAGTTGTGGCAAAATGGCTTAAGGACAACAAAGTCAAAGTATTGGAGTGGCCATCACCAATCCCTGACCTCAGTCCTATAGAACATTTGTGGGCAGAACTGAAAAGGCGTGTGCGAGCAAGGAGGCCTACAAACCTGACTCGGTTACACCAGCTCTGTCAAGAGGAATGGTCCAAAGTTCACCCAATTTATTGTGGGAAGCTTGTGGAAGGCTACCTGAAACGTTTGACCCAAGTTAAACAATTTAAAGGCAGTGCTACCAAATACTAATTGAGTGTATGTAAACTTCTGACCCACTGGGAATGTGATGAAATAAATAAAAGCTTAAATAAATCATACTCTCTACTATTATTCTGACATTTCACATTCTTAAAATAAAGTGGTGATCCTAACTGACCTAAAACAGGGAATTTCTACTAGGATTAAATGTCAGGAATTGTGAAAACTGAGTTTAAATGTATTTGGCTAAGGTGTATGTAAACTTCCGACTTCAACTATATATACAGTGGAGAGAACAAGTATTTGATACACTGCCGATTTTGCAGGTTTTCCTACTTACAAAGCATGTAGAGGTCTGTAATCTGGAAAATCACAATGTATGATTTTTAAGTAATTAATTTGCATTTTATTGCATGACATAAGTATTTGATACATCAGAAAAGCAGAACTTAATATTTGATACAGAATCCTTTGTTTGCAATTACAGAGATCATACGTTTCCTGTAGGTCTTGACCAGGTTTGCACACACTGCAGCAGGGATTTTGGCCCACTTCTCCATACAGACCATCTCCAGAACCTTCAGGTTTCGGGGCTGTCGCTGGGCAATACAGACTTTCAGCTCCCTCCAAAGATATTCTATTGGGTTCAGGTCTGGAGACTGGCTAGGTCACTCAAGGACCTTGAGATTCTTCTTACGGAGCCACTCCTTAGTTGCCCTGGCTGTGTGTTTCGGGTCGTTGTCATGCTGGAAGACCCAGCCATGACCCATCTTCAATGCTCTTACTGAGGGAAGGAGGTTGTTGGCCAAGATCTCGCGATACATGGCCCCATCCATCCTCCTCTCTATACGGTGCAGTCGTCCTGTCCCCTTTGCAGAAAAGCATCCCCAAAGAATGATGTTTCCACCTCCATGCTTCATTGTTGGGATGGTGTTCTTGGGGTTGTACTCATTCTTCTTCTTCCTCCAAACACGGCGAGTGGAGTTTTGACCAAAAAGCTCTATTTATGTCTCATCAGACCACATGACCTTCTCCCATTCCTCCTCTGGATCATCCAGATGGTCATTGGCAAACTTCAGACGGGCCTGGACATGCGCTGGCTTCAGCAGGGGGACCTTGCGTGCGCTGCAGGATTTTAATCCATGACGGCGTAGTGTGTTACTAATGGTTTTCTTTGAGACTGTGGTCCCAGCTCTCTTCAGGTCATTGACCAGGTCCTGCCGTGTAGTTCTGGGCTGATCCCTCACCTTCCTCATGATCATTGATGCCCCACGAGGTGAGATCTTGCATGGAGCCCCAGACCGAGGTTGATTGACCGTCATCTTGAACTTCTTCAATTTTCTAATAATTGCGCCAACAGTTGTTGCCTTCTCACCAAGCTGCTTGCCTATTGTCCTGTAGCCCATCCCAGCCTTGTGCAGGTCTACAATTTTATCCCTGATGTCCTTACACAGCTCTCTGGTCTTGGCCATTGTGGAGAGGTTGGAGTCTGTTTGATTGAGTGTGTGGACAGGTGTCTTTTATACAGGTAACGAGTTCAAACAGGTGCAGTTAATACAGGTAATGAGTGGAGAACAGGAAAAAAAACTAACAGGTCTGTGAGAGCTGGAATTCTTACTGGTTGGTAGGTGATCAAATACTTATGTCATGCAATAAAATGCAAATTAATTACTTAAAAATCATACAATGTGATTTTCTGGATTTTTGTTTTAGATTCCGTCTCTCACAGTTGAAGTGTACCTATGATAAAAATTACAGACCTCTACATGCTTTGTAAGTAGGAAAACCTGCAAAATCGGCAGTGTATCAAATACTTGTTCTCCCCACTGTATATATATATATATATATATATATATATATATATATATGTGTGTGTGTGTGTGTGTATATGTATACATTGAGTCTACCAAACATTAGGAACACCTTCCTAATTTTGAGTTGCACCCTCCCCCCTTTTGCCCTCAGAACAGCCTCGATTCGTCAGGGCATGGTCTTTATAATGTCTCGAAAGCATTCCACAGGCATGCTGGCCCATGCTGGCTCCAATGCTTCATACAGGTGTGTTAACTTGGCTGGATGTCCTTTGGTTGGTGGACCATTCTTGATAAACACGGGAAACTGTCGAGCGTGAAAAACCCAGCAGCGTTACAGTTCTTGACACAAACCCGTGGCACCTACTACCATACCCTGTTCAAAGGCACTTCAATATTTTGTCTTAAAAATCCTTCTTTAACAACTGATCATAGGTTTCACCTTGATTCAGCTGGTCAGTCTATGTCATGGAAAGAGCAGGTGTTCTTAATGTTTTGTTCACTTACTGTAGTTTATATGTTTTATAGTTTATGTCCACTATATATACACACAATATATACAAAAGTATGTGGACACCCCTTCAAAATGAGTGGATTCGGGTATTTCAGCCACACCCGATGCTGACAGGTGTATAAAATCGAGCACACAGCCATGCAATCTCCATAGACAAACATTGTCAGTAGAATGGCCCGTACTGAAGAGCTCAGTGACTTTGAACGTGGCACCGTCATAGGATGCCACCTTTCCAACAAGTCAGTTCGTCAAATTTGGGGAGTTTCTCCCATTCAAATTTCTGCCCTGCTAGAGCTGCCCCGGTCAACTGTAAGTGCTGTTATTGTGAAGTGGAAACATCTAGGAGCAACAACGGCTCAGCCGCGAAGTGGTAGGCCACACAAGCTCACAGAATGGGACCGCCGAGTGCTGAAGCACGTAGCACGTAAAAATCATCAGTCCTCGGTTGCAACACTCACTACCAAGTTCCAAACTGCCTCTGGAAGCAACGTCAGCACAAGAACTGTTTGTCGGGAGCTTCATGAAATAGGTTTTCATGGTCGAGCAGCCGCACACAAGCCTAAAATCACCATGTGCAATGCCAAGCGTGGGCTGGAGTGGTGTAAAGCTCACCACCATTGGACTCTGGAGCAGTGGAAACGCGTTCTCTGGAGTGGTAAATCACGCTTCACCATATGGCAGTCCGACGGAAGAATCTGGGTTTGGCGGATGCCAGGAGAACGCTACCTGCTTGAATGCATAGTGCCAACTGTAAAGTTTGGTTGAGGAGGAATAATGGTTCGGGCTAGGCCCCTTAGTTCCAGTGAAGGGAAATCTTAACGATACAGCATACAATGACATTCTAGATGATTCTGTGCTTCCAACTTTGTGGCAACAGTTTGGGGAAGGCCCTTTCCTGTTTCAGCATGACAATGCCCCCTTGCACAAAGCGACGTCCATACAGAAATTGTTTGTCGAGATCGGTGTGGAAGAACTTGATTGGCCTGCACAGAGCCCTGACCTCAACCCCATCGAACATCTTTGGGATGAATTACAACGCCTACTTTGAGCCAGGCCTAATCGCCCAACATCAGTGCCCGACCTCACTAATGCTCTTGTGGCTGAATGGAAGCAAGTCCCCGCTGCAATATTCCAACATCTAGTGGAAAGCCTTTCCAGAAGAGTGGAGGCTGTTATAGCAGCAAAGGGGGGACCAACTCAAATATTACTGCCATGGATTTTGGATGAGATGTTCCGAAGAACAGGTGGACACAATACTTGTGATCATGTAGGGAGGTTGAAAACACGGTGTGAAAAGGGAATTGTGCTTTAATGGTGTGTGAGTGAGTTACAGGTGCTAGGTGTTTATTGTGTTGGTGTAATTTACTTCAGTCTCCTTTGCCTATACATTTGCAGTCTAATCTCCGGAATGGGGAAGGAGACAGGGATTAGGGAAGGGAATAGCGGGTAATGGGAAGTGAAGAAGAAGTGAGAAGGAGAGGGAAGTGGAAGGGAAGGGAAGGAGGGGGACAGGGGAAGGGATAGAGGAATGCGAAGGATAAGAAGGGAGAGGGGAAGGGGAAGGGAAGGGGGAAGGAGAAGGGCCAAGGGACAGGGAAAGGGAAGGGAAGGAAGGGAAGGATAGAAGAAGGGAAGGGGAAGAGAAGAGGAAGAGAAGTGGAAGGGAAGGGGAACGGGGGAGAGGGAAATGGGAAGGGGAAGAGAAGAGAAGGGAAGGTGGGAAGGGGGAGAGTGAAGAAGAGACAGGGAAGAGAAGGGAAGGAAGAGAAGGGAAGGGACGGGGGGAAGGGAAGGGGAAGGGAAGGGAAAGAGAAGGGAGAGGGGAAGAGAAGGGAGTAAGAGCGAAGACAAGGGAAAGGTGAAGGGTAAAGGGGAATGGGGGAGCAAGCGTAATGAAGAGAAGGGAAGGGAAGGGACGAGAAGGGGAAGGGAAGGGGCCGGACGGGGGGAAGGAAGGATGAAGAGAAGGGCATGTCAGGGCAAGGAAGGTAAGTGGGAATGGGAATGGAAAGGGAAGCTGGACGTGACGTCCTTACGCGCATTGAAATGACGTGTAACGGGAAGTGGGGAATGTACAGCGAAGGGACGGGAAGTGAAGATATTGTAACTTTGTCCTTGAATTCATTTACATTTAAATTTACATTGAATTGTGTTAGTTTCATTTAGCAGACCTCTTATAAGAGTAGGGAATGAAAGTTAGTTTAGGTTTGCCTGAAGGGACCAATTGGGGAATCAAACCAAAACCCGGGCGGTGAAAACGAAAGGATAAGAAAAAAGTTAAGGGAACGGGAAGGGGAAGAGAAGGTGGAAGGCGAAGGGAAGGGAAGGGGAAGGGAAGAGGACGGGAAGGGAAGGGAAGGGAAGACGGAAGGGAAGGTAAGACGAAGAAGAAGAGAAGAGAAGGGAAGGGAAGTAAGGGAAGAGAAGAGAAGCAAGAAGGGAAAAGGGAAGGGAAGGGGAAGTGGAGCGGGCAGGGTAAGGGCGGCAGGGAATGGAATGAAGAGAAGGGAAGGGGAAGAGGGAAGGAAGGGAAGAGAAGAGAAGGAGAAAGGGAAAGGGAAGACGGGAAGGGAAGAGAAGAGAAGAGAAGAGAAGGGAAGGGAAGAGATGAGAAGGGAAGGGGAGAGGGAAGGTAATGGCAGGGGAAGGGAATGGGAAGAGAAAGGAAGGAAAGGGAAGAGAGAGAAGAGAAGAGAAGAGAAGAGAAGAGAATAGAAACGAAGAGAAGAGAGGGGGAAGAGAAGGGAGGAAAGGGGAAGGAGAAGGGAAATGGAAGGGAAGGGAAGTGGAAGGGAAGAGGAAAGAGAGCAGAAGAGAGAGGGAAGGGAAGGGAAGGGGCAAGGGAAGAGGGAAGGGAAGGAAAGGGAAGGGGAAGCGGAAGGAGGGAAGAGAAGGGAAGGGACAGGAAGGGAAGCGTGAAGGGAAGGGAAGAGAAGAAGAAGAGAAGGAGAGAGAAGAGAAGAGAAGGAAGCAGAAGAGAAGAGAAGTAGAAGGAGAAGACGAAGGAGAAGGGAAGGCGATAGGGGAAGATGGAAGGGGAAGGGAAGGGAAGAAAGGAAGGGAAGGGGACGGGCGAAGGGGGCAAAAGCAAGGGAAGGGAAGGGAAGGGAAGAGAAGAAGGAGAAATAGAAGAAACGAAAAAAGAAGGGACTTGGGTAAGGGAGGGAAGTGGAAGGAAGGGAAGGGAAGGCAAGAGAGAGAAGAGATAAGAGAAGAGAAAGAGAAGAAGAAGAGAAGAGAAGAGAAGAGAGAGAAAAGAGAAGCGAAGGGAAGGGAAGGGAAGGGAAGGGAAGGGGAAGGGGAAGGGAAGGGGAAGGGAAGGGAAGGGACAGAGAAGAGAAGCGAATATGAATAAGAAGAGAAGTAGAAGATGACGAAGAATGAGAGATAAGAGAAGAGCAGAGAATATAAGAGGAATAGAAGGAGTAAAAGAGCCTAGAATAGACGAGAAGAGAAAGAAGAGAAGAATGCGATATATCAGTTAAGTTAATTTAATTTAATGTACTTTTCAGTAATTTAGTTAAGTTTACTGTAATTTAATATAATTTCCTTTTTTCCTTTCTTTATTTAATCTATCCGTTATTGTATTGTAAATTTTTAGTATTTGTGTCTGTAAGCTTGTGTGTGTTTTTGCCTGGCATATGATATGGTGTACCTGTTCCTGTGTGTTGTACCTGTCTGTGTTGTACCTGTCTGGCTGTGTTACCTGTCTGTTGTGTACAGTCTGAATGTCTGTGTGTTGTCTGTCTGTGTGTGCTTGTATGTGTGTTGTATGTGGCCTGTTTGTCCGCGTTCCACCATCCGTCCCGCCATCCGTTCCCACCAGACGTCCACCATCCGTTCCCACCATCCGTTCCCACCAGACGTCCCACCAGGACGTCCGCATCCGTCCCACCATCCGTCCCGCCATCGTCCCACAAGATTTGTCCCACCATCCATCACCAGAAGTCTCCCACCATCCATGCCCGCCATCCGTTCCCGCATCTGCCGCCCATCGTCCCACCAGACGTCCCTCCAGACACCACCTCCCATCCATTTCCACCACCCCTGCCCCCCGACACACACCACCAAACACACCCACAATCCCCTAGAGGCCCCCACATCGCCTCCTCAGACCCTACAAAGGTATAGATAGTATAGTACTACACAAGGAACAGAAACAAAAGACGAGCCGACACAGCGCGACGAGCAGAGATAAACGAAAGAAGAGAGACGAAGACGAAGAGAAGAGAAAAGAAGAAGCCGAGGAGAAGATGAGCGAAGAAAAGAGGAGCGCAGAGCAAGAGAAGCAGGGGCCCAACAAGCTCGAGAAGAGCGAGCAAGCCAAAAAGAAGAAGAATAAAGTTCCACAGTCACAACTCCGCCCCCCTGTCCACATCCATTTGAGAATATTAGAATACACAGGTCTACTCCTTTTGCAACGTCGTAACAGCCATAAGAATGGGGTTCATACGAAAGTAGAATAAAAGAAAAAGAAAAAGAAGATGAAGAAGAAGAAGAAGAAGACGAAGGGAAGACGAAGACGGAAGAGACAGAAATAGAAGAAGTAAAAGAGAAGAGAAGAAGTCGAAGCAACGTAGAGGAGAGAAGGAACGCAAGAAAGGGAAGAAGAAGAGAAGAGAAGAAAAGAAGGAAAGAAGAAGGAAGAAAACGCGAAAGAATGAAGAAGAAAGAAGCAGAGAAAGAAGAAGAGAAAAAAGAAGAGAAGAAGCACGAAGAAGAAGGAATAATTAAGAGAAGTACTGATAAACGTAGAATAAAATAATACTCTGACACTCCTCCTCATCTATCTTCCACCTCTTCTTCACTCCCTATAGTCTAATATGCTTTCATCCTTCCACCACTCCTCTCCTCCAACCCTGCACCTCCTCCCTCGTTCCTTCTCTCCTATTCTCCTCCTCCACTCAACTAGAGAAACTCCTCCTCCCTTTCATCTGTTGCCTGGACTCTTCAATGTCTCTCTGGCAGCCTGTTCTTTATATAGATTACTACTGGCAGCCTGTTCTTTATATAGATTACTACTGGCAGCCTGTTCTTTATATAGATTACTTACTGGCAGCCTGTTCTTTATATATATTACTACTGGCAGCCTGTTCTTATATAGATACCTACTGGCAGCCTGTTCTTTATATAGATTACTACTGGCAGCCGGTTCGTTATATAGATACTACTGGCAGCCTGTTCTTATATAGATTACTCTGGCAGCATGTTCTGTATAGAGATTAATAATGGAGCTGTTCTTTATATAGAGATTACTACTGGCAGCCTGTTCTTTATATAGATTACTACTGGCAGCATTATTGACCGGCATTTACTCCTCTTTAGTCTCCCTCCTGATTTACTCCTCTTTAGTCTGACTCCATGACTTACCTGACAGCTAAGGTGCCCTCTCTCTGTGATCCAGAATGGTATGCTGTTGCCTGAAATAGGAGCCTTCTTTACGAGGTGTCCTGATAGATAAGGTGCATTCTCTCTACTGAGGTTTGTCATGGATAGATAAGGTGCCTCTCTCTACTGAGGGTGTCTGGAGCTAAGTGCTTCTCTCTACTGAGGTTGTCCTGAAGATAGGTGCCTTCGCCTCTAATGAGGTGTCTGATAGCTAAGGTGCCTTCTCTCTAATGAGGTGTCCTGGATAGCTAAGGCTTGCCTTCTCTCTACTGAGGTGTCCTGATAGCTAAGGTGCCTTCTCTCTACTGAGGTGTCCTGATAGCTAAGGTGCCTTCTCTCTACTGAGGTGTCCTGATAGCTAAGGTGCCCTCTCTCTACTGAGGTGTCCTGACAGCTAAGGTGCCCTCTCTCTACTGAGGTGTCCTGATAGCTAAGGTGCCTTCTCTCTACTGAGGTGTCCTGATAGCTAAGGTGCCTTCTCTCTACTGAGGTGTACTGATAGCTAAGGTGCCCTCTCTCTACTGAGGTGTCCTGACAGCTAAGGTGCCTTCTCTCTACTGAGGTGTCCTGATAGCTAAGGTGCCCTCTCTCTCTCTACTGAGGTGTCCTGACAGCTAAGCTGCCCTCTCTCTCTCTACTGAGGTGTCCTGACAGCTAAGCTGCCCTCTCTCTCTCTACTGAGGTGTCCTGACAGCTAAGCTGCCCTCTCTCTCTCTACTGAGGTGTCCTGACAGCTAAGCTGCCCTCTCTCTCTCTACTGAGGTGTCCTGACAGCTAAGCTGCCCTCTCTCTCTCTACTGAATTTAAAATTGATTAAATTGATATTTTGTGTCACTGGCCTACACATAATACCCCATAATCTCAAAGTGGAATTATATTTTTATAAATGTTTACAAATTAATTAAAATTAAAAGCTGAAATTTCTTGAGTCAATAAGTATTCAACCCCTTTGTTGTGGCAAGCCTAAATAAGTTCAGGAGTAAACATTTGCTTAACAACTCACATAATAAGTTGCATGGACTCACTCTGTGTGCAATAATAGTTTTAAAGATGATTTTTGAATGACTACCTCATCTCTGTACCCCACACATACAATTATCTGTAATGTCCCTCAGTCGGGCAGTGAATATCAACCCCAATGACCAGAGAGGTTTTCCCAATGCCTCACAAAGGGCACCTATTGGTAGATAGTAAAAATAAAAAGAACCAGACATTGAATATCCCTTTGAGCATGGTGAAGTTATTAATAACACTTTGGATGGTGTATCAATATACCCAGTCACTACAAAGATACAGGCGTCCTTCCTAACTCAGTTGCCGGAGAGGAAGGAAACCGCTCAGGGATTTCAACATGAGGCCAATGGTGACTTTAAAACAGTTACAGTTTAATGGCTGTGATAGGAGAAAACTGAGGATGGGATCAACAACATTGTAGTTACTCCACAATACTAACCTAAATGACAGAGTGAAAAGAAGGAAGCCTGTACTGTCAGTGTTGCTGTAGGTGGGTGTGGTGGTGGAATCAGGCGCAGGACGCAGAAAGTAAGTCCAAAAGACTTTAGTAGAAGCACAAACACAAGCACGAATAAATGCCCTGAGGCGAGAACTCCGCACGCAGGCGAAAACAAAACGGGCGCACGAAACAGGTGCGACAAAACACTCCTACACAATGGAGAACAGCTCAACCGAGCAAACATGTATACGTACTAGCAAAACGCACGACAGTGAAAACAATCACACACAACACTTGACAAACACAACGAGAACTTATAGGACACTAATGACACTAAACGAAAACAGGTGTACAATACCAGACCAGACCAAACGAACATAGAAACATACAACGGTGGCAGCTAGTATTCCGGAGACGACGAACGCCGAAGCCTGCCCGAGCAAGGAAGAGAGGCAGCCTCGGCCGAAACCGTGACATGTACAGAATACAAATATTCCAAAACATGCATCATGTTTGCAATAAGGCATTAAAGGAAAACTACAAAACATTATGGCAAAGAAATAAACTTTATGACCTGAATACAAAGCTTCATGTTTGGGGCAAATCTAACACAACACCTCGCTGAGTACCGCTCTTCATATTTTCAAGCATGGTGGTGGCTGCATCATGTTATGGGTATGCTTGTCATCGGCAGGACTAGGGAGCACAGGCAAAATCCTAGAGGAAAACCTGTTTCAGTCTGCTGTCCAACAGACACTGGGAGACAAATTCACCTTTCAGCAGGCCAATAACCTAAAATACAAGGCCAAATATACACTGGAGTTGCTTACCAAGAAAACATTGGATGTTCATGAGTGGTCTAGTTACAGTTTTGACTTAAATAATTAAAAAAAGAATAATGGGCAAATATTGTACAATCATTTACATTTACATTTACGTCATTTAGCAGACACTCTTATCCAGAGCGACTTACAAATTGGTGCATTCAACTTAGGATAGCCAGTGGGACAACCACATCTTGATCACAGTAAATACATTTCTTTAAACAAGTCAGTGCTAGCAGGTGAAATAAGTCAGGTGTTAGTTTAGACAAAAGACAGTGGTAGTAAAGGGGGGGTAGAAGGATTACTATTATACAATTCCAGGTATTCCTTAAAGAGGTAGGGTTTCAAGTGTCTCTGGAAGGTGGTCAGTGACTCCGCTGTCCTGGCGTCGTGGGGGAGCTTGTTCCACCATTGGGGTAACAGAGCAGCGAATAGCTTTGATTGGGCTGAGCGGGAACTGTGTTTCCATAGAGGTAGGGGAGCTAGCAGGCCAGAGGTGGATGAACGTAGTGCCCTCGTTTGGGTGTAGGGTCTGATCAGAGCCTGAAGGTAAGGAGGTGCCATTCCCCTCACAGCTCCGTAGGCAAGCACCATGGTTTTGTAGTAGATGCGTGCTTCAACTGGAAGCCAGTGGAGTGTGCGGAAGAGCGGGGTGACGTGAGAGAACTTGGGAAGGTTGAACACTAGACGGGCTGCAGCGTTCTGGATAAGTTGTAGGGGTTTAATGGCACAGGCAGGGAGCCCAGCCAACAGCGAGTTGCAGTAATCCAGTAACGGGAGATGACAAGTGCCTGGATTAGGACCTGTGCCGCTTTCTGTGTAAGGTAGGGTCAGACTCTGCGAATGTTGTAGACCATGAACCTGCAGGATCGGGTCACCGCTTTAATGTTAGCAGAGAACGACAGGGTGTTGTCCAGGGTCACATCAAGGTTCTTTGCACTCTGGGAGGAGGACAAAATGGAGTTGTCAACCGTGATGGCGAGATCATGGAGCGGGCAGTCCTTCCCCGAGAGGAAGAGCAGCTCCGTCTTGCCGAGGTTCAGCTTGAGGTGGTGATCCGTCATCCACACTGATATGTCTGCCTGACATGCAGAGATGCGATTCACCACCTGGTTATCAGAAGGGGGAAAGGAGAAGATTAGTTGTGTGTCGTCTGCGTAGCAATGATAGGAGAGACCATGTGAGGATATGACAGAGCCAAGTGACTTGGTGTATAGAGAGAATAGGAGAGGGCCTAGAACTCAGCCCTGGGGGACACCAGTGGTGAGAGCACGTGGTGCGGAGACAGATTCTCGCCACGCCACCTGGTAGGAGCGACCTGTCAGGTAGGACGCAATCCAAGAGTGAGCAGCGCCGGAGATGCCCATCTCGGAGAGGGTGTGCAAAGCTCTCAGATACTTACCCAGAAATACCCACAGCTGTAATCGCTGCCAAAGTTGATTCTAACATGTATTGACTCAATGGTGTGAATATTATGTCAATTAGATATTTCTGTATTTCATTTTCAATAATTTAGCAAAATGTCTCATTATGGGATATTGTGTGTAGATGGGTGAGGGGGAAAAAAGTTGAATTCAGGCTGTAACACACCAAAATGTGGAATAAGTCAAGGGGTGTGAATACTTTCAGAAGGCAGTGTATCTCCACTACACATACTCTGCATCACTCTCCTTCATTAAGCTGTAGATCGGCACACATTCAGAAAGTATAATCTTACAAAGTGGATATTCGTCAAAATCCGTCATGTTTTGTGCTCCAACAGGCTCACAATGTGGTTACTAAAATCCAATGTGGATATATTTGATTGTTTTCACAGCATCATATATAGAAAATGTCCTTTTTGGAGTTAGAAAAAAAATGTCTGCTAAATGCTAACTCCCATTCTTATAAGCTGGTAGCATGGCTAGCCATATGTGAATCGACCGCCTCGATTCAGACTTATGTAGCAAAATTTGAAATTGTGTTTTTTTTTCATTGAATGAAAGTAGAGACTCAGAGCCTCGAAAATGGTATATCATACACTGCAGTTGAGGAACAATGGGAAAGTATTTCTGCTTTGAAAAGTTGATAAACTTGTAACCCCACTTCTGAGGAAATGGTCCTTGAATGTTTTGGTACACATACTGGAGAGCTCTTCTTTGTCTACACCCATTCAGCATCGTTCACACCCTCTTAAGCCTTAGCCCCACCCATCTCTTTAAGGATTCACATGTGAGGCCATGTGGTAAACACACGCTACATCAAATCAAATCTAAAGTCATTTGTCACATGCACAGGATACAGAAGGTGTCAACGGTACAGTGATAGTACTTGCATAGTAGCAATATCAAAAACAGAAAGTGTCCAGATAAAAATATTTTATAAATATTTTATTATTATTAGATGACGTTTACCCGACACACTTGTCTAAATTGATGGGTGATGTGAAAGAAATGCTATAACCCCCCCAGCCACATCTATCTAAGTGGATGGGTGACTATTTACATTTACATCATTTAGCAGACGCTCTTATCAGGAGCGACTTACAGTTAGTGAGTGCATACATCATGTTTTCATACTGGTCCCCCCTTGGGAATCAAACCCACAACCCTGGCGTTGCAAACACCATGTTCTACAAACTGAGCTACATCCCTGCCGGCCATTCCCCCCCCCTACCCTGGGCCAATTGTGCGCCGCCCCATGGGTCTCCCGGTCGTGGCCAGGATCTCTTAGACCACTGCGCCACTCGGGAGACTAGACATGTACACATGTTCATGAAATACAATAGATGACTGGAATCACCCCCCTGACACACCTGTTAATTTGATGGGTCATGTAATAATCTGGCTGAAGTGGAGTCTTTTGTTTAGACATGTAGCTAGCTAGGTAGCTAGCTAGCTAAACAATGAACTGTCATAACCTCAACTCATACTACTACCAATACAAACATTGCCATAGTTGTAGTATGAATCTGCAGGTAGCTAAAGCTAACAAACTAGGTTCAATGTTAACTATCTAACATTAGGCTATAACTAGCAATGCAAATGGCTTTCTGATTCGAATAATATCACTACACAGATCATACATGTAATGTTAGCTAGCGAGCCAGCAAGCTAACGTTTGCTAGCTAACTAACCGTATGCTTTAACTCGCAATAAAAATGACTTTCTGACAAAATTAGAAACTTATATCTGGAAAATGTAGCTAGACTCTTACCCGTATACATGGATGAACGCTTCACGGCAGACTGGAACCATTTAGCTCAGTTTTGTTTGTAGCTACATCTTGTTTGGCCAGCTTCACACTGAAAGTAGCCCATCACTTTTTCCTACTGATCTGTCGATAGCACCTGCTAAATTCAGGGCATCAATATTGTTGAGAAAAGTAGCAAAACTTTTGTAGTTCTCGATGGCTAACGTTATATCTTTCAAAAACGGCGTGGTAGAAAGGACTGTCAACACATACTGAACGGATCACGTTATAGACAGAAGCGTGTTACATGGCAGACCAATCCAAACTCATCTATCTCCCAGCATATCCAGCTCATGCATTATCTCAGCCAATCATGGCTAGTGGGAAGGTTCCTGTCTTGGGGGGGGGGGGGGGGGGGACGGACACGTGAGTGACGTTGCCATGGCATTTCCATTGTTTTGGTCAAGTTCTATTGATCGCTTTACCCCATCCATGCTGAATGTCCAGGAAGGGATCTCTCCTTGCTAAGGTCTGGTGTTAAGGCTGCCTTACCTCTCCTGTAACTTCCTCTATTGTTGAAAGGTTGTTTTAATGTGAGATGTGCTATTTGATGATCTTTCTGGTGAGAGAACAACATGTTCCAAATGGCACCTTTTTTTCCAATTGGGCTCTGGTCAACAGTAATGCACTATAATGTATATGAAATAGGGTGCAAATGGGGATGCAGTCATTCTTTTTTTAATTAACTTGAATGGGAGCACTTTAATGTCGTTAACGGTCCAAAAGATAAACGAATGGAACGTCTCACATGAAACAACAAACCAAAGCGTCAGTGAGCAGAGACCCACAATACAGAACATAGCTAGCCATGAAGACCGTTAGCTCAGTGCACATAGCACAGCACAGGGAGAGGAGCGATAACAATTCGTTATTTTCAATAGATTCATGTTCTAGAATTCTGCGGACGGAATTCCGAGGCTTCCAAAGAATGACACCGTAAATTAGGAATGTCTCATATACAGTGGGGAAAAAAAGTATTTAGTCAGCCACCAATTGTGCAAGTTCTCCCACTTAAAAAGATGAGAGAGGCCTGTCATTTTCATCATAGGTACACGTCAACTATGACAGACAAATTGAGGAAAAAAAATCCAGAAAATCACATTGTAGGATTTTTAATGAATTTATTTGCAAATTATGGTGGAAAATAAGTATTTGGTCACCTACAAACAAGCAAGATTTCTGGCTCTCACAGACCTGTAACTTCTTCTTTTTAAAAGGCTCCCCTCCCCGTCCTCCA
>LR778265.1:55345630-55434483 GCA_902810595.1 Coregonus sp. 'balchen' | reverse complement strand
AAAAAAGGGGGAAAAAAAACAACCCCAAAGGAGAGGGGTGGAGATATTGAAGGGGGCAAAAAAACTCCAAGACCATCAAGCCCAGGAAGTTAAAGCTTGGTCGCAAATGGGTCTTCCAAATGGACAATGACCCCAAGCATACTTCCAAAGTTGTGGCAAAATGGCTTAAGGACAACAAAGTCAAGGTATTGGAGTGGCCATCACAAAGCCCTGACCTCAATCCTATAGAACATTTGTGGGCAGAACTGAAAAAGCGTGTGCGAGCAAGGAGGCCTACAAACCTGACTCAGTTACACCAGCTCTGTCAGGAGGAATGGGCCAAAATTCACCCAACTTATTGTGGGAAGCTTGTGGAAAGCTACACAAAACATTTGATCCAAGTTAAACAATTTAAAGGCAATGCTACCAAATACTTTTTGAGTGCATGTAAACTTCTGACCCACTAGGAATGTGATGAAAGAAATAAAAGCTGAAAGAAATAATTATCTCTACTATTTTTCTGACATTTCACATTCTTAAAATAAAGTGGTGATCCTAACTGACCTAAAACAGTACAAACAATAGTCTGCAAGTATAAACACCATGGGACCGCGCAGCCGTCATACCGCTCAGGAAGGAGACGCGTTTTGTTTCCTAGAGATTAACGTACTTTGGTACGTCCACCTGTCTCCTCCCTACCTCCCCTACCTCCACCTGTCTCCTCCCTACCTCCACCTGTCTCCTCCCTACCTCCCCTACCTCCACCTGTCTCCCCCTACGTCCCCTACCTTCACCTGTCTCCTCCCTACCTTCACCTGTCTCCTCCCTACCTTCACCTGTCTCCTCCCTACCTCCCCTACCTTCACCTGTCTCCTCCCTACCTCCACCTGTCTCCCCCTACCTCCACCTGTCTCCTCCCTACCTCCACCTGTCTCCTCCCCTACCTCCCCTACCTCCCCCTGTCTCCTCCCTACGTCCCCTACCTTCACCTGTCTCCTCCCTACCTCCACCTGTCTCCTCCCTACCTCCCCTACCTCCCCCTGTCTCCTCCCTACGTCCCCTACCTTCACCTGTCTCCCCCCTACCCCCCCCTGTCTCCTCCCTACCTCCACCTGTCTCCTCCCTACCTCCCCTACCTCCACCTGTCTCCTCCCTACCTCCCCTACCTCCCCCTATCTCCTCCCTACTTCCCCTACCTCCACTGTCTCCCCCCTACCTCCCCTACCTCCACCTGTTCTCCTCCCTTCCTCCCTACCTCCACCTGTCTCCCTCCTACCCTCCCCCTATCTCCACCTGTCTCCTCCCTACCCTCCCTACCTTCACCCTGTCTCCACCTGTCTCCCCCCTACCTCCACCTGTCTCCCCCTACCTTCCCCTACCTCCACCTGTCTCCTCCCTACCTCCCTACCTTCACCTGTCTCCTCCCTACCTCCACCTGTCTCCACCTGTCTCCTCCCTACGTCCCCTACCTTCACCTGTTCCCCCCTACCTCCACTGTCTCCTCCCCTACCTCCACCTGTCTCCTCCCTACCTCCCCTACCTCCACCTGTCTCCTCCCTACCTCCCCTACCTCCCCCTATCTCCTCCCTACTTCCCCTACCTCCACCTGTCTCCCCCCTACCTCCCCTACCTCCACCTGTCTCCTCCTACCTCCCTACCTTCACCTGTCTCCTCCCTACCTCCACCTGTCTCCACCTGTCTCCTCCCTACGTCCCCTACCTTCACCTGTCTCCCCCCTACCTCCACCTGTCTCCTCCCTACCTACACCTGTATCCACCCTACCTCCCCTACCTCCACTGTCTCCTCCTACCTCCCCTACCTCCCCCTATATCTCCTCCTACTTCCCTACCTCCAACCTGTCTCCCCCTACCTCCCTACCTCCACTGTCTCCTCCCTACCTCCCTATCTCCACACTGTCTCCTCCCTACCTCCCTACCTTCACCTGTCTCCTCCCTACCTCCACCGGTCTCCTCCCTACCTCCACCTGTCTCTCCTACCTCCCTACCTCCCATCTACTCCCTACTTCCCCTACCTCCACCTGTCTCCTCCCTACCATCCCTACCTCACCGTCTCTCCCTACTTCCCTACCTCCACCTGTCTCCCCCCTACCTCCACTACCTACCACCTGTCTCCTCCCTACCTCCCTACCTCCAACTGTTCCTCCCTACCTCCCTATCTCCACCTGTCTCCTCCCTTACCTCCCACCTTCACTGTCTCCTCCCTACCTCCACCTGTCTCACTGTCTCCCCCTACCTCCACCTGTTCCTCCCTACCTCCCTACCTCCACCTGTCTCCACCTGTTCCCCCCTACCTCCACCTGTCTCCTCCCTACCTCCTACCTCCACCTGTCTCCTCCCTACCTCCCCTTATCTCCACCGTCTCTCCCTACCCCCTACCTTCACCTGTCTCCTCCTACCTCCACCTGTCTCCACCTGTCTCCTCCCTACTCCACCTGTCTCCACCTGTCTCCCCCTACCTCCACCTGTCTCCCCCCCCACCCTCCCCTACCTCCACCTGTCTCCTCCTACCTCACCTGTCCACGTCTCCTCCCTACCTCCACCTGTCTCCACCTGTCTCCTCCCTACTCCCCTACCTCCACTGTCTCCCCCTACCTCCCCTCCCTTTCCCCCTTTCTCCCCTCCCTCCCCACCTGTCTCCCCCTACCCCACCTGTCTCCCCTACCAAACCCTAACCTCCCCCCCTTCCCTTTCCACCTGTCTCCCCCCACCTACCCATCCCTTTTAAACCTTCCCCCGTCTCCCCACCCCCCTCCCTTTCACCTGTTCCCCTAATCCCCTGCCCCTCCCTATACCTCCCATCTCCACCGTCCTCCCCCCCTACCTCCCCTGTCTCCCCACCTCCCCTACCTTCCCGTCCCCTCCCTACTCCCATCCCTCTCCCCCTTTCCCCCCCCCTACCTACCGTTCCCTACCTCCCAACCCCCTGTCTCCCCCTACCTCCCTAATACTCCACTGTCTCCTCCCTACCTCCCCTACCTCCACCTGTCCCCTACTCCCCTACCCCCTGTCTACCCCTCCCACCTCCCTTTCCCTCCTCCCTCCCTACCTCCCCCTGTCTCCACCCCACCTCCCCTTACTCCCTATTTCCCCCTCTCCATCTCACTACCGCCCCTATCTCACCCTGTCTCCCCTACTACCACCACCTTCACCTGTCTCCTCCATACCTTCCCCTACTCATACCCCTGTCTCCCCCCTACCTCCCTACCTCACTGTCTCCTCCACCAGTCTCCCCCCCTCCCACCTGTCTCCTCCCTACCTCCCCTTATCTCCCCATAGTCTCCCATACCTCCCATGTCTCCCCCTACCTCCCTACCTCACCCTGTCTTCCCAACCTACAGTGTGCATGTCTCCCCATCTCCCCCATCTCCTCCATAACCTCCACTACCATCCACTTTCACCCCTTTCACCCTACCCCCTCTCTCCCCTACCTCTCCCTGTATCCCCCACTATCTCCCTGTCTCCCAATACTTCCCGGCTCCCTCTATATCTCTCTGCTCCACTCCTAACTCTCTGTTCCCACCTACCTCCTGTCTCTCCCTTACTCCCTGTCTCCATGTACTATGTTCTCTCTAGCTTCTGCTCCCTAGAAAACTCTCTCTATATGCATACCACTACCACTACTCTCGTCTCGCTCGCCTACTGAGCATAAGCAATACAATCTATAGCTAATATATGCTCCTCTTCTCTCTCTCTGTCTCATCTCTTATCTCTCTATCTTACTCTTATATACTATCTCTCTTCTTACTTGTATCTGTCTCGTCTATCTCTCTTCTCTCTCTCTCTATCTCTCTATCTCTCTCTCTCTTCATCTATATTTCTATGCATCCCCCTACCACCCCCTCTCTCTGCACCCCTACCCTCTCTCTCCTCTCTCTCTCTCTCTCTCTCTCTCTCTCTCTCTCCTCTCTCTTCTCTCTCTTATCTTTCTATGCATCCCCTACCCCCCCTCTCTCTGCACCCCCTACCTTCTCTCTCTCTCTGCATCCCCCCCCCCCCCCCCCCCCCCCCCCCCTCTCTCTCCTTGCATCCTCCTAGGGACATTCATCAGTCTGTCAGTGCTGCAACAAGACACAGTGAAATTCGAGACATTTATTAGTCTGTCAGTGAAGTGTCTTTCTCACTGTCTTCTCTCCCTCCTCTCCTCTCTCCCAGCCTCTACCACACACCCTCCTCTCCTCTCTCCCAGCCTCTACCACACACCCTCCTCTCCTCTCTCCCAGCCTCTACCACACACCCTCCTCTCCTCTCTCCCAGCCTCTACCACACACCCTCCTCTCCTCTCTCCCAGCCTCTACCACACACCCTCCTCTCCTCTCTCCCAGCCTCTACCACACACCCTCCTCTCCTCTCTCCCAGCCTCTACCACACACCCTCCTCTCCTCTCTCCCAGCCTCTACCACACACACACACACACATACGTGCACGCACACACACACACACATGCACACACACACACACACACACACACACAAACACACACACACGCATACACACAATAAAGAATATGCCCTCATTTGAACCTATTGTTTCAAACCTCCAGGAACAAAAGCACAGTGAGAATCCCCACCTCACGGGTTAAAACAGACTGTTATGGGTTAAAAGGTCACGGATCTCACAAAGGAGATATGGGACTAGTTTTACATTTGTTCACTTCCAAATATAACAGCCTAATTTCAATATCATTAAAAATGGTTTAAAAAGAAATGTGTCATACTTTCTTCCGGCAGGAAAAGGGTCTGAGCCTTTACAGTGCTTTGGTGAAGAGGCAGAAGGAGACCTCGGTCTCCCACATGACCTATCCCTGGAGCATGAAGGCTCAAGATTCTCTGCAGTAAAATATTGGACAACATCATGGTACAGTTAGAATACCTTTCCCAAATACACTCCAATACCAATACCACTCCAGCCGATGCTTGGCATTGCGCATGGTGATCTTAGGCTTGTGTGCGGCTGCTCGGCCATGGAAACCCACTTCATGAAGCTCCCGACGAACAGTTCTTGTGCTGACGTTGCTTCCACAGGCAGTTTGGAACTCGGTAGTGAGTGTTGCAACCGAGGACAGAGGATGTTTACCAGCTACTCGCTTCAGCTTGTGTGGCCTACCACTTTGCGGCTTAGCCGTTGTTGCTTCTAAACATTTCCACTTCACAATAACAGCACTTACAGTTGACCGGGGCAGCTCTGGCAGGGCAGATATCTGACAAACTGACTTTTTGGAAAGGTGACATCCTATGATGGTGCCACGTTGAAAGTCACTGAGCTTTTCAGTGAATTTCAACATACTTTATCAAAGGTATTTTCAAAGTCAGCTATGAATACTAGGCCTGGTTTTGATGTTTCATAGTGTTTCATTGTTTCCAGTACTTATATTATCTCCAATGTATCGTCCATGTAAAAAACCTGTCTGATTAGGATGAATAATATTCAACAATACAGTGGCTTGCGAAAGTATTCACCCCCCTTGGCATTTTTCCTATTTTGTTGCCTTACAACCTGGAATTAAAATGGATTTTTGTGAGGTTTGTATCATTTGATTTACACAACATGCCTACCACTTTGAAGATGCAAAATATTTTTTATTGTGAACAAACAAGAAATAAGACAAAAAAACAGAAAACTTGAGCGTGCATAATTATGCACCCACCCCAAAGTCAATACTTTGTACAGCCACCTTTTGCAGCAATTACAGCTGCAAGTCTCTTGGGGTATGTCTCTATAAGCTTGGCACATCTAGCCACTCGGATTTTTGCCCATTCTTCAAGGCAAAACTGCTCCAGCTCCTTCAAGTTGAATGGGTTACGCTGGTGTACAGCAATCTTTAAGTCATACCATAGATTCTCAATTGGATTGAGGTCTGGGCTTTGACTAGGCCATTCCAAGACATTTAAATGATTCCCCTTAAACCACTCGAGTGTTGCTTTAGTAGTATGCTTAGGGTCATTGTCCTGCTGGAAGGTGAACCTCCGTCCCAGTCTCAAATCTCTGGAAGACTGAAACAGGTTTCCCTCAAGAATTTCCCTGTATTTAGTTTCCCAGTCCCTGCCGATGAAAAACATCCCCACAGCATGATGCTGCCACCACCATGCTTTACTGTGGGAATGGTGTTCTCAGGGTGATTTCTCAGGGTTTGCGCCAGACATAGCGTTTTCCTTGTTGGCCAAAAAGCTCAATTTTAGTCTCATCTGACCAGAGTACCTTCTTCCATATGTTTGGGGAGTCTCCCGCATGCCTTTTGGCGAACACCAAATGTGTTTGCTTATTTTTTTCTTTAAGAAATGGCTTTTTCGGACCACTCTTCCATAAAGCCCAGCTCTTTGGAGTGTATGGCTTAAAGTGGTCATATGGACAGATACTCCAATCTCCGCTGTGGAGCTTTGCAGCTCCTTCAGGGTTATCTTTGTTGCCTCTCTGATTAATGCCCTCCTTGCCTGGTCTGTGAGTTTTGGTGGGCAGCCCTCTCTTGGCAGGTTTGTTGTGGTGCCATATTCTTTCCATTTTTTTATAATGGATTTAATGGTGCTCCGTGGGATGTTCAAAGTTTCTGATATTTTTTTCTAACCCAACTCTGATCTGTACTTCTCCACAACTTTGTCCCTGACCTGTTTGGAGAGCTCCTTGGTCTTCATGGTGCCGCTTGCTTGGTGGTGCCCCTTGCTTAGTGGTGTTGCAGACTTTGGGACCTTTCAGAACATGTGTATATGTACTGAGATCATGTGACAGATCATGTGACACTTAGATTGCACACAGGTGGACTTTATTTAACTAATTATGTGACTTCTGAAGGTAATTGGTTGCATCAGATCTTATTTAGGGGCTTCATAGAAAAGGGGGTGAATACATATGCACGCACCACTTTTCTGTTATTTATTTTTTTGTATTTCTTTAAACAAGTTATTTTTTTCATTTCACTTCACCAATTTGGACTATTTCATGTATGTCCATTACATGAAATACAAATACAAATCCATTTAAATTACAGGTTGTAATGCAACTTAATAGAAAAAACGCCAAGGGGATGAATACTTTTGCAACGCACTGTACCTTTTTAATTCTATTCGCATTTTGCTAGAATTTTTATATCACAACACTGAAGTGTAAAGGGCCTCCAGTTTTTAAGTAGACTGGATCTTTATATTTACCCCCTGGATCCTGTTTCAGTAATAGTGAAATCAGACCTTCTTTCTGAATATCTGATAGACTACCATTTTTGTAGGAGTGGTTTAAACATGTTAATAACCGACCTCTGAGTACATGGAAAAAAAGTTTGATATACCTCAACTGGTATGCCATCCAGCCCTGGAGTTTTCCCAGACTTAAAGGTTTTAATTGCATCAAGAAGTTCCTCCTCTGTAATATGGTCTTCACATGAGTCTTTCTGTACAGCTGTTAATTTTACACTGTTAATAGAAAATAAATATTTTACAATTAACTTCAGTTAGTGGAGATGGAGGAGACATATGCTTACATTACTTTGATTCATCTTTCAAAATATTGTTGGGTGAATCATGGGTGACTCCATCATCTGTAACAAGTTTCTGTAAATTATTTTTTGTAGCAAAAATATGTTTTATGTTGAAGAAGAAAAATTAAATAATCTGGTCGATTTACCCCCATTTTCCATCTAGTTTGCTTCATTTTTATAATACATTACACTTGTTTATAAGTTCCTCCAGTTGTTTTAGTTTTTCTTCTAACTTATTCTGTGCCTCTATGGTACAGTATCTACGGTATACTGTACTGTTAGTTTCTCTATTTATAGGTATACAGTGGGGAGAACAAATATTTGATACACTGCCGATTTTGCAGGTTTTCCTACTTACAAAGCATGTAGAGGTCTGTAATTTTTATCATAGGTACACTTCAACTGTGAGAGACGGAATCTAAAACAAAAATCCAGAAAATCACATTGTATGATTTTTAAGTAAATAATTTGCATTTTATTGCATGACATAAGTATTTGATACATCAGAAAAGCAGAACTTAATATTTGGTACAGAAACCTTTGTTTGCAATTACAGAGATCATACGTTTCCTGTAGGTCTTGACCAGGTTTGCACACACTGCAGCAGGGATTTTGGCCCACTCTTCCATACAGACCTTCTCCAGATCCTTCAGGTTTCGGGGCTGTCGCTGGGCAATACGGACATTCAGCTCCCTCCAAAGTATTTGATCTCCTCACTATAGTTATATGTATAGGTATAGCTTGTTGGTTTATTCTCTTTGAAGAGTGGGTATTTTGCACCATTCTGCAATTTCCTTCGGTAACTGATCTATTTTCATGCCGGCGAGTCTTTTGCCCATTATTTTTGTCTTTAAAGGATGCACATTTTGCAACAATTGGGCGCTGGTATCGCTGTCTTTTCTGTCCGAAACGGTGTATGCCTTCGAGTTTGATTTTGTCAACCATATCGGCATGGATTTGTAACACTTTAATCAGGAATTATTTTACCACGCTCTCTGGATCTTCACCCTCATCCTCTTTAATTCCAGTAGTCACCAGATTTTCTCGCACAGATTTAGTCTGTATATTAAGTAAAGATACTCTTAAAAACGTTTTAAGTACATTAAGTCAGTTTCGATTGTATTGACAGTACCTTGTGCTGCGTTTTAGCCTTTTGCTTCTTGGTAGCAGTGGCACAGGTTTTCTGGCGCTTCGGGACATATTTTGGTAGGGGCTTGGGTAGACCTTTGCCTGAAAATAAACATGCAAGTGTAAAATAACATCCACCTTTTTTTTACACACATTTGTCATGTGTTTAAGTTTTATTGAAGTGGAAGAAGACTTTAAAAACATTCAACCTAAACACATCACCAAACTTTAAACCAACATTCTACAACGTGCCAAAGTTAAACTCCCAAGCCCCTACACCCTAGCCTGGAAAACCAAACAGATTTCAGCTCAGTATCACATTTTATTCACTACACTAACAATTGGTGAATAACAGTGAATTCTGTCTGGGTTGAGGGTACCTTCCCACTAGCCACATGCTTGTAGATTTGAAACGATCAGTTAAAGTAATACGGTAAAAAGTCCTCCCAGTCTATCAAAAGGCAAGGTGGTTGTTCAGTGGCTAGGGTTTAGGGACAAGGGGTCGATTAGAAAATCAGCCTTGCAGGCTACCATACTTCCCTAATTTGGAGACAGTAGTGGCTGGAGGTGGGAGATTACATTTCTCATGGATTCTAAACACACAACAATATACAGAATAAACCAGTAAATTCAATGTACACAAACTGTCAATGTGTTTAAAGATACCAGTTATAAATTATTTCAATGTTGTTTTCTTTCGGTTTCTCTTGGAGATCTCCTCCACTTTACTGGCTTCTGTGATTTCAACATCTTCACATTGCTGTTTTGATTCTGAATGGTGGGGTGAGGGTTCGGACGATTCAACAGTCATTTTTAACAGCCAGCTGTTTTTATGTATTGCATTTTCAAGTATAATGTATCTGCTGTTTACCTGATGTCAGTTTTATCCTCAGAAGCTGAAATGACTTCCATTTCAGAGAGTGTGTGGATCAATCCTTTATTGCTTTATCATATTTTGGGGGGCCACCACACAGTTTGGGTTTTGATACCTACTTCCTTCTTATTTTCCATCCACACTGCTCTGGCCCACATCCTCTGAGATTAGTAAGGGAAAAAGTACAAAAATGTATCCACTCACTACTGTAAGTCACTCTGGCTAAGAGCATAAATTAGTATGTTCTTCTAGATTTAACAATACGAAACGCTCCTGTCTGGTTTTAGACCCCATCACTGTATAAAGGTGGTAAATGACCCTTTAGTGGCATCAGATCAAGGCTCTGAATCTGTCCTCGTGCTCCTAGACCTTACGACACCATCGATCACCACATTATTTTGGAGAGATTGGAATCCCTAATTGGTCTATGAGGACAAGTTCTTGCCTGGTTTAGATCGTGTCTGTCAGAACAATATCAGTTCGTCTCTGTCACGCTCTGGCTCCGGGACTCTGTAATTTGAGCCAGGGTGTGTTCATTCATTGGGTGTATTTCTATGTTTGTATTTCTGTTGGGTTCATTTCTATGTTTGGTCAATGACTCCCAATCGGAGGTAACGAGTGTCAGCTGTCGGCTCGTTATCTCTGATTGGGAGCCATATTTAATCTGTATGTTTTCCTGTGGGTGTTGTGGGTTTTTGTTCCGTTTCGGTATGTTTAACCGTTGGACTTCACGAGTCGTGTTTTGGTTTGTTCGTTACTTTAATTAAAATAAAGTCATGTTTGTATCACACGCTGCGCCTTGGTCCGCTTCCTGTAACGACGATCGTGACAGAAAAACCCACCAAGATGGGACCAAGCAGCGTGTCCAGGAGCCATCGCCAGGGAGATCCCTCACAGATCTCCTTCGCCTCCTGGACTGGGTCAAGCCGAGTGAGGAAGAGAGGGGGCTTGACATTATGGCAGAAGGGCGAGAAGCTGGCGAGGGGACATGGAGACCTGGGCCACGGGTAGGAGAGACGCCCCGAAAATTTTTAGGGGGGGGCTCACGACGGCGGACCAGCAGGAGGCTGCGATAGAGCGGCCCAGTGGGTTGCCGGAGAAGGCCGCCGGGTTACGGGGGCCACTGGTCGAAGAGGGGATGGAGGATGTAGAGGCACGGCGAGAGGTACTGGGGTGTGTTACCAGTCCGGTCCGGCCCGTTCCAGATCCCGAGGTAGAGCCAGTGGTGTGTGTCCCCAGTACGGTCCGGCCTGTTCCAGCCCCTCGCACCAAGTGCACGGTGCGCGTCGCCAGCCCAGCCCCGGCCTGTCCCTGCTCCCCGCATCAAGTCTGTGGTGCGTCTCGTCAGCCCGGCTCTGCCCGTTCCTGCCCCCCGCACCAGGACTGTGGTGCGCTTCGTCAGCCCGGTTCTGCCCGTTCCTGCTCCCCGCACCAGGACTGTGGTGCGCTTCGTCAGCCCGGCTCTGCCCGTTCCTGCTCCCCGCACCAGGTCTGTGGTGCGCTTCGTCAGCCCTGTCCGGCCCAGTCCTGCTCCCCGCACCAAGTCTGTGGTGCGTGTCGTCAGCCCTGTCCGGCCCGTTCCTGCTCCCAGCACCAAGTCTGTGGTGCGTTTCGTCAGCCCTGTCCGGCCCCGGTTCCGCTCTCCGCACCAAGTCAGGGGTGTGCTTCGTCAGCCCGGTCCGGCCCGTTCCTGCTCCCCGCACCAGGTCTGTGGTGCGCTTCGTCAGCCCGGTTCTGCCCGTTTCCTGCTCCCCGCACCAGGTCTGTGGTTGCGCTTCGTCAGCCCGGCTCTGCCCGTTCCTGCTCCCCGCACCAGGTCTGTGGTGCGCTTCGTCAGCCCTGTCCGGCCCAGTCCTGCTCCCCGCACCAAGTCTGTGGTGCGTGTCGTCAGCCCTGTCCGGCCCGTTCCTGCTCCCAGCACCAAGTCTGTGGTGCGTTTCGTCAGCCCTGTCCGGCCCGGTTCCGCTCTCCGCACCAAGTCAGGGGTGCGCTTCGTCAGCCCGGTCCGGCCCATTCCTGCTCCCCGCGCCAAGGCAGTGGTGCGCGTCGTCAGCCTGGTAAGGCCCGTTCGTCCTCCACGCACCAAGCCAGAGGCGCGTGTCGTCAGTCCGGCTCCGGCCAGCGGGGCTAGACAGGACCAGGGGTACTTTGGGGGGTGGGAGAGGAGGTGGGGATCAAGGCCAGAGCCAGAGCCACCGCCGAGGAGGTATGCCCACCCAGCCCTCCCTTGTTTAGCCCATATTGAGGCGCGGTCGCAGTCCGCGCCTTTAGGGGGGGGTACTGTCACGCTCTGGCTCCGGGACTCTGTAATTTGAGCCAGGGTGTGTTCATTCATTGGGTGTATTTCTATGTTTGTATTTTTGTTGGGTTCATTTCTATGTTTGGTCAATGACTCCCAATCGGAGGTAACGAGTGTCAGCTGTCGGCTCGTTATCTCTGATTGGGAGCCATATTTAATCTGTATGTTTTCCTGTGGGTGTTGTGGGTTTTTGTTCCGTTTCGGTATGTTTAACCGTTGGACTTCACGAGTCGTGTTTTGGTTTGTTCGTTACTTTAATTAAAATAAAGTCATGTTTGTATCACACGCTGCGCCTTGGTCCGCTTCCTGTAACGACGATCGTGACAGTCTCTGTGGATGGTTTTTCCTCTGACAAATCAATGGTAAGTTTCGGTGTTTCTCAAGGTTCCGTTTTAGGACCACTATTGTTTTCACTATATATTCTACCTCTTGGTGATGTCATTCGGAAACACAATGTCAACTTTCAATGTTGTTCAGACAACACACAGCTGTACATTTCAATGGAAGCCTGTGTTTCAGACATATGGAAGTTGATGGTGGCAAATGTTTTACTTTTAAACTCAGACAAAACGGAGATGCTAGTTCTAGGTCCCAAGTAACAAAGAGATCTGCTGTTGGATCTGACAATAAATCTCAATGGTTGTGTTGCATTTTAGCATGGCTCTCACTGGTGCATCACAAAGACAAACTTTGATTGTGACATGGTAATGACCATTTGTCAGATTGATACCTGAAACCAGGAGCACCATCAACTGAGATAGGACATCACTCATATACCTGAAACCAGGAGCACCGTCAACTGAGATAGGACATCACTCATATACCTGAAACTAGGAGCACCGTCAACTGAGATAGGACATCACTCATATACCTGAAACCAGGAGCACCGTCAACTGAGATAGGACATCCCTCATATACCTGAAACCAGGAGCACCGTCAACTGAGATAGGACATCACTCAGATAATCATCCACAGGCTTACTCTCTCCAGAGAATAAGGCAACAACAAATGGATGGAAAGTTGTTCTCAGAGTTGTTCTGTAGAGTTGTTCTCTTAGTTGCTCTCATAGCTGTTCTGAGAGTTGTTCTCAGAGTTGTTCTGAGAGTTGTTTTCAGATTTGTTCTCTGGGTTGTTCTGCAGAGTTGTTCTCAGAGTGTTCTCAGAGTTGTTCTCAGAGTTGTTCTGCAGATTTGTTCTCTGGGTTGTTCTGCAGAGTTGTTCTCTGAGTTGTTCTCAGAGTTGTTCTCAGAGTTGTTCTGCAGATTTGTTCTCTGAGTTTTTCTGCAGAGTTGTTCTCAAAGTTGTTCTCAGAGTTGTTCTCAGAGTAGTTCGCGGAAGGAAATAAAGGAAGGCGCCACACTACTCTCTCACGTCAGTATCTTACATAGTTATTTTCTGCAGAAATCATTTAGCTGTTTTGTAGCTTTGTTAACCATGTGTGTGTTTTCTATACCCATTGGCTCCTCTCCCTGTAGGCTTTACAGACGCTCCCCACCCCTTGGCTAAAAGCCTTCTAATTTAGTGTATCCTGTGCACACAACCCCATGTGGAATTCCGTGTCTCTGGCAATGTTTTGAACTGCCGTTCTGCATTCAAGAACGCCAAATTCATCTCGGTCTATGCTGCCCTTCAGTCCCTTTACTTTTTGGCTCTGACGGAGATATGGATCACCCCAGAGAGCTACTCCAGCTGCTCTTTCTTCATCTGACTGTTTTCTCTCATAGTCTGAGAGCATCTGGTCGTCGTGGTGATGGCACAGGGCTACTCATTTCTCCTAACTAGAGATTTTCTATTTTCTCCCTCTCTCATCTGTCCATCTCCTCATTTGAATTCCATGTTGTCACTGTCACTTGTCCACTCAAGCTTAACATTGTTGTCATCTATCACCGACCAGGTGCCCTTGGAGAGTTCCTCAATGAGCTTGACACCTTGATAAGCTAATTTCCTGACAATGGCTCACCGCTCTTCGTACTGGGCGACTTCAACCTCCCGACTTCTGCCTTCGATTAATTTCTTTCCAACTCTCTCTTTCCCCTCCTTGCCTCTTTTGACCTCACCCTTTCCCAATCCCCTCCCACTCACAAGGCAGGCAATATGCTTGACCTCATCTTTACTAGAGGCTGTTCTCCTACTAAAGCGCCGTAGCAATTTTTGCTCTCTCTCTCCCACTACTCTCTCCTCATCTATCCTATCATCTCTCCCTTGTGCTAAATCCTTCTCCTTCCTGTGTTCTGATTCTGCCTCATCGACCCTACTCTCCACATCCTATGACTCGCACTGTCCCCTTTCCTCCCGGCCGGCTCGGCCCTCCCCTCCTGCAACATGGCTGAGTGACTCATTGCAAGCTTACAGAACAGGGCTGCAGGCAGCTAAGTGAAAATGGAGGAAAGCTAAACTTCCGGAGGAACTATCATCCTTTCACTTTCACCTCTCTACCTTCTCTTCCTCTGTATCTGCTGCTAAAGCCACTTTTATATCACTCTAAATTTCAAGCTTCTTTCTCTAACCCTAGGAAACTCTTTTCCACCTTCTCCTCCCTCCCCCCCTTCTCTGCGGACGACTTTGTGAGCCTCTTTGAAAAGAAGGTTGACTACATCCGCTCCTCATTCCCTCAGGCTATTGAGTCCACTGGTCCCACTCACACAGAACTACCCTACTCCTTGACCTCTTTCTCCCCTCTCTCTCCAGATTAAATCCTGCGACTAAGTGTGGTCTGGCCATCCCCTCCTCCCTTCTCCAGACCATCTCTGGAGACCCTCTCCCTATCCGTACTTCCCTCATCATCCCTGACCACTGTGACTTCAAAATGGCCCAAGTCGCTCCCATCCTCAAGAAACCAACACTCGACTCATCTTTCGTCAAAAACTATAGACCCTTCTTTCTTATCTTTCCAAAACACTTCAGTGTGCTGTCTCTGACCAACTCTCTCATTATCTCTCTCAGAACTATCTTCTTGACCCTAACCAGTCAGGCTTCAAGATGGGTCACTCAGCCGAGACTGCTCTTCTCTGTGTCACAAAGGCTCTCCGCACTGCCAAAGCTGACTCTCTCCTCTGTTCTCATCCTCCTAGATCTATCCGCTGCCTTCGACATCTTGAACCATCAGATCCTCCTCTCCACCCTCTCAGGGCTGGGCGTCTCAGGCTCTGCACACTCTTGGATTACATCCTACCTGGCAGGCCGCTCCTACCAGGTGACGTGGAGAGGATCTGTGTCTGTACCACATACTCTCACTACCAGGGCTCGGTTCTAGGCCCTCTCCTCTTCTCTCTATACACCAAGTCACTCGGCTCCGGCACACGGTCTCTCATATCATTGCTATGCAGATGACCATCACGCTCAAAGACCATCACGGTTGACAACTCCAAAGTGTCGCTGTAGGGGCCGTTTTGGGGCCGTTTTGGGGCCGTTTTTGGTTTATGTGTTGTGTATCTGTTATTTTTGCACATTAGAGGGCCAATATGTTGGGGCCATGGGTCACTGGTCACGTGTGTATATAGGCAGCACAGGTGACCAGGAAGGGTTAGCACAGGTGACCAGGAAGGGTTAGCACAGGTGACCAGGAAGGGTTAGCACAGGTGACCAGGAAGGGTTAGCACAGGTGACCAGGAAGGATTAGCACAGGTGAGAGGAGAGCACATCTCTTTTTCATTTTGTTCATTTTTTTCATTTGTCTTTTTTCATTTTTTGAGGGGGGGGGGGGGGGGGGGGGGGGGGGGGGGGGGGGGGGGGTGGATCAGCTTAATATTGCAGATGATTGTAACTTCTATCAATGTAATTGTCTGCATCACTTCCAATCCCCCATGTTTTTTATATATACACTCCCCTTTATTACTTTTCAACCCCGCCATCCTTTCCCTACTTGTTTTTGCTCCTGAACTTCTTCTACTCTCAACCTCTCTGATCATTTTCATGATGTCCATCCGGTTTGCTTCTATATGCCATATCTTTCTAACTGTGCTCTTTCCCAAAAGCTCCCAACATACAACCTATATACTTATTATGGACACAGTATGCTTACATTATTAGTTATTATCAATTCCATTCAACACCTCCCATCTATCTCTTAACACCATCCATATAGGATTTCTATTTGCCATATATATTTCAACCGTACTGTGATGTTTTACAAAAGTTCTGAACCTTTCTATTCTCATTGCTTCTACAGATGGTGAATTTTTTTTATTTTTTTTGCTAAAAGTATTATTATATTATTGATCGATTGACTATATATATTTCAACCGTACTGTGATGTTTTACAAAAGTTCTGAACCTTTCCATTCTCACTACAGATTGTGAATTAAAAATAAACATTTTTGCAAAAAGTATTATTATATTATTGATCGATTGACTATGACTTTTCAGATCACCCAGTAATGCTATCTGCAAGGTTAGCTCCAGGTAAATATTGCAATCCTTTAGCCATTCCTGGAACTGTGTCCAAAAACAAACTACAAATGGACAGAACCAGAACAAATGATCTAATGATTCTGTCTCTTCACAGCAAAATCTGCAGAGCTGGGAAGATTGTATCCCCCATATAAATAACATTCTTTTGGTACCAAGAATTTTATATAATAATTTAAATTGAAAGATTCTAATTTTTGAATCCGCTGTCGTTTTGCGTGTCAGTTCATAAACACTATGCCATGGGATCGGTACGTCAAAAATCTCTTCCCAACTATTTTGCAATCTATATGGGACGGCTGTCAATCCTTAAATGAAACTGGTATACTTTTTTCATTTATCACAATTTTCCTTAACCAATTATGTTCTTTAATACAAGGCCGACAGACAAGTTCCTTACTTTCTCCCCCTTCCACTTTCCTCTTCCACTTTTGCAATATAGCAATATATTATATAATATAATATAATATTGCAAATACAGGATGTGTGTAAATACAGGATGTCGGGAGATGAAGTCAGTTAGACATAAAAAATAGACGTTTTTCTAATCCGTTTTTCCACGTTGATTCAACATCCTCACATTTCATTTTTTTGTTGAAATTACATGGAAACAACATTGATTCAAAAAAAAAATCCCAGTGGGAAGAAATGATGAGAGGCTGTAAGATCTTGTTGACTTTTGACCATACGGCATTGGTTAATAGTAGTGGGAACAGGTTGTCATTTGGGATGCAGATTCAGTACAGTACATTCATTAATTCAGTGGACACCACTTTACTTTTCCCACATGTTGTTACGTTATGGCATTATTCTAAAATTGATTAAATACATTTTTTCCCTCATCAATTTACACAAAATACCCCATAATGACAAAGCAAAAACAGGTTTTTAGAATTTTCTGCACATTTATAAAACTGAAAAAACTGAAATACCTTATTCACATAAATATTCAGACCTTTTGCTATGATACTTGAAATTGAGCTCAGGTGCATCCTGTTTCCATTGATCATCCTTGAGATGTTTCTATAACTTGATTGGAGTCCACAATTGATTGGACATGATTTGGAAAGGCACACACCTGTCTATATAAGGTCCCACAGATGACAGTGCATATCAGAGCAAAAACCAAGCCATGAGGTCGAAGGAGTTGTGCGTAGAGCTCAGAGACAGGATTGTGTCGAGGTACAGATCTGGGGAAGGGTACCAAACATTTCTGCAGCATTGAAAGTCCCCAAGAACACAGTGGACTCAATCATTCTTTAATGGAAGAAGTTTGGAACCACCAAGACTCTTCCTGGAGTAGGCCGCCCGGCCAAACTGAGCAATCAGGGGAGAAGAGCCTTGGTCAAGGAGGTGACCAAGAACCCGATGGTCACACTGACAGAGCTCCAGAGTTCCTCTGTGGAGATGGGACAACCTTCCAGATGGACAACCATCTTTGCAGCACTCCACCAATCAGGCCTTTATGGTAGAGTGGCCAGACGGAAGCTATTCCTCAGTAAAAGGCACATGACAGCCCACTTGGAGTTTGCCAAAAGGCACCTAAAGGACTCTCAGACCATGAGAAACAAGACTCTCTGGTCTGATGGAACCAATATTGAACTCTTTGGCCTCAATGCCAAGTGTCAAGTCTGGAGGAAACCTGGCACCATCTCTACGGTGGTGACAGCATCATGTTGTGGGGATGTTTTTCAGCGGCAGGGAGACTAATCAGGATCGAGGGAAAGATGAACGTAGCAAAGTACAGAGAGACCCTTGATGAAATCCTGCTCCAGAGCGCTCAGGACCTCAGACTGGGGTGAAGGTTCACCTTCCATCAGGACAACGACCCTAAGCACACAGCCACGACAACGCATGAGTGGCTTTGGGACAAGTCTCTGAATGTCCTTGAATGTCCGATCGAAAGTATCTGGAGAGACCTGAAAATAGCTGTGCAGCGACGCTCCCCATCCAACCTGAAAGAGCATGAGAGGATCTGCAGAGAAGAATGGGAGAAACTCCCCAAATACAGGTGTGCCAAGCTTTTAGCATCATACCCATGAAGACTTAAGGCTGTAATCGCTGTCAAAGGTGCTTCAACAAAGTACTGAGTAAAGGGTCTGAATGCTTATGTAAATGTGATATTTCCGTTTTTTTTTGTAATACATTTGCAAAAACATCTAAAAACCAGTTTTTGCTTCGTCATTATGGGGTATTGTGTGTAGATTGATGAGGAAAAAATACAATTTAATCAATTTTAGAATAAGGCTGTAACGTAACAAAATGTGGAACAAGTCAAGAGCTCTGAATACTTTCCGAATGCACTCTATTCATTATCTGAAACTCAATCCAACACCTTCTGTTCATTCAGAATCATAAAACGTGTGTTCATGCCAAAGAATTTACCAATAAACAATAAAATATACAATAATGTATCTTTTGTCACTCTCTGTTTCACAATTTTCCTTCAATTCACAAGAGGCTGAATGTACAGTATCTCACCGGAGAAAGCATCCGAGCAATGAAACAGCGCCCCTCTGTCTCTGTATGTGTAGGCCATCTATATGCTGTCTGGTCCAAAATAGTATAATATTGTTGTCGCCCGTAGCATTGAATGCAAAGGAAGCCAATCAGCGTTGAGCTAAACTGAGTGAGCTCAGCTGTGAATGGTCCTGGCGCACCATAGAAAAGTGTCAAGGGAAGCCAGTTTGGATTTGGCTTCAGACCAATCACATCACATCAGAAGCCAAACGTCATTGATAGAAAACAACTTTAATTGTTGCATCTCGTTGTGTTGTTGTCGTCCGGTGGCTAGCTAGTCAGCTAAAATTGGTCCTTTCCTAAATCATGGATGGAGATAGGAATTTGGACTTAATTCTCCGTACTGGCCAATGATTAATTCATACATTGTGCCCCTGGCTTGAGAGGATAGAAGTTCAATATGTAGCTAGATGTAGAAGGCTAATGTTAACTAGCTAGTGTTGCCCATGAATGGAAGTTAGGATAGTGAGCTATCATTTTAGACAAGTAGCCTAGGACAACAACAAATAAAAGTCTGTTTTGTCAACATGAAAGAAAGGAGGACGGCATTGGTGTTTCTCTAGAAGTATTACAGTCAACATGTTTTTTCTACTTGCACTCACACACACACACACAGAAATCATATTTAACTTGCGTGGATTGGACTACATTTTTTATGGTATCTTTTAGTTGTCTTAGTATTAGACTAGGCATAGGTGATTTTATGATGTTGAAGTTGAAATGGTGCTGGAATAGTGGAGGCAGCTCCTGTTTTTTTTTTTACTTGCGGTAATTCTATGTGGCTCTAAATCAATAGTTGTTTTGTGGTCAGAAAACGTCAGAAACTAACTTGCTTGATCATGCTGTAGGTCATATAACTGTCTGTTACATGCAATATGCTTTGTGGACTCCACCAGACAGAGGTTGCTCTCCGGTTTTGTGATGAAACAAAGGTGTGGTTGAATTTATTCTGTCACTGTGTCTTCTTATTGTCTCGGCCTTAGGCCTATATATCACGGTGTCAAGACATATGAATTAACAGGACTTATAGACCAAACAACGCAATTATCACAACATATAGGTTGTAATATGGCTTTTTTGCTGGCTTCCCCAGCGATTTTGCACACGCACTAAGTATGTCTGTGTGCGTCTGTGTGTCAACAGGAAGAAATTAGAGTTCCCTTGTTTCCTTGCTGAGACCCTCCAGCCTAGAGGCCACCAGCCACAGCTGGTTGCCCAGCCACAGGCCCTCTGTCCAGGGGAAGGACCCGGCCATCACCCCTGGTGCCCTGGTGCTCAGCCCTGAGCTGCCGGGGGCCAGATGGCAGACTGGACTCCCTGGGAGACACAACACAACACACGCACACACATGCAGACAGACACACCGACCGGCACACACTCACACACTCAAGCACACACCTCTCAGGCAACCCTCTTCTATCTCTCCTGCCATGTGGTCTACCATGTTAGAACCCACTTTTTTCCACCTTCTGTCTCCCTCCATCCCTCATTCCCTCCATCCCTCCATCTCTCCATCCCTCCTTCCATCCCTCCATCCCTCCGTCCCTCCATCTCTCCATCCCTCCATCCATCCATCCCCCATTCCTCCATCCCTCCATCCCTCCATCCTTCCATCCCCCCATCCCTCCATCCCTCCATCCCTCCATCCCCCCATCCCTCCATCCCTCCATCCCCCATCCCCCCATCCCTCCATCCCTCCATCCCCCAATCCCTCCATCTCTCCATCCCTCCATCTCTCCATCCCCTCCATCCCCCCATCCCTCCATCCCTCCATCCCTCCATCCCTCCATCCCTCCATCCCTCCATCCCCCCATCCCTCCATCCCTCCATCCCTCCATCCCCCCATCCCTCTATCCCTCCATCCCTCCATCCCCCATCCCTCCATCTCTCCATCTCTCCATCCCTCCATCTCTCCATCCCTCCATCCCTCCATCCCTCCATCCCTCCATCCCTCCATCCCTCCATCCCCCATCCTTCCATCCCTCCATCCCTCCATCCCTCCATCCCCCATCCTTCCATCCCTCCATCCCTCCATCCCCCATCCCTCCATCCCTCCATCCCCCATCCTTCCATCCCTCCATCCCTCCATCTCTCCATCCCTCCATCCCTCCATCCCCCATCCTTCCATCCCCCCCATCCCTCCATCCTCCATCCCATCCCTCCATCCTCCATCCCTCCATCCCCCCATCCCTCCATCCCTCCCCCCTCCCTCCATCCCTCCATCCCCCAATCCCCATCCTCCATTCTCTCCATCCCTCCTCTCTCCATCCCTCCATCCCCCCATCCCTCCATCCCTCATCTATCCCCCATCCCTCCATCCCTCCATCCACCCCAATCCCTCCATCCCCCCCTCCATCCCTCCCCTCCATCCCTCCATCCCTCCATCCCTCCATCCCCCATCCTCCATCCTCTCCATCCCCCCATCCCTCCATCCTCCATCCCCCCATCCCTCCACCCCCCCCATCCCTCCATCTCTCCATCTCTCCATCCCCCCATCTCTCCATCTCTCCATCTCTCCATCCTCCATCTCTCCATCCCTCCATCCCCCCATCTCTCCATCTCTCCATCTCTCCCATCTCTCCATCCCTCCATCTCTCATCCTCCATCCCCCCCCCATCTCTCCATCTCTCCATCCCTCATCTCTCCATCCCTCCATCAGGCCAGTGGGATCTGGGGAGAATGATCTGCTCCCAATCTGCTCCTACTGAGTGATCTGTGTGAAACCATGTCGAACATTATGGTGGAGTCACTTGTAGGTTTGTGTTTAACCACTAAACTAGTCACAGCATCAAGAATGATAGCAGTACCACCCAGCTTTATGAGAGAGAGGTAGAGAGAGAGAGGAGAGAGAGAGAGAGAGAGAGAGAGAAGAGAGAAAGGGGGAAGGGGGGGAAAAAAATGGAAAAAAGGGGTTTTGGGGGAAAAAACCCCCCGGGGGGGGGGGTTTTTCCCCCCCCCCCGGGCCCCCCCATCCCCCTTCCCTCTCTCTCTCGTTTTCCCCCCTCTCCCCTTCCCCCCCACCCCGGGGGGGCCCCCCTCCTTTCCCTCTCTTACTCTCCCCCTTTTTTTCCCCCTTTCTTTTTGGGGGGCCCCCTTTAAACCCCCCCCCCTCTTTCCCCCCCCCCCCTTTCCCTTTCCCCTTCCCCCCCCCCCCCCCGGCCCCCTTTTCTTTATTTGGCCCTAAACAGAGAGTACACAGTGGCAGAATCCCTGACCACTGTGAACTGACCCAAACTTAAGGAAAGCTTTGGACTATGTACAGACTCAGTGAGCATAGCCTTGCTATTGAGAAAGGCCGCCGTAGGCAGACCTGGCTCTCAAGAGAAGACAGGCTATGTGCACCCCACTGGCCCACAAAGTGAGGTGGAAACTGAGCTGCACTTCCTAACCTCCTGCCAAATGTATGACCATATTAGAGACACATATTTTCCTCAGATTACAGACGATCCACAAAGAAGATTCGAAAACAAACCCAATTTTGATAAACCTCCCTTATCTACTGGGTGAAAAACCACAGTGTGCCATCACAGCTGCAAGATTTGTTGACCTGTTGCCACAAGAAAAGGGCAACCAGTGAAGAACAAACACCATTGTAATACAACCCATATTTATGTTTATTTATTTTCCCATTTGTACTTTAACTATTTGCACACTGTTACAACACTGTATATATACATAATATGACATTTGAAATGTCTTTATTTCTTTTGAAACTTCTGAGTGTAATGTTTACGGTTAATATGTATTGTTTATTTCACTTTTGTTTACTATCTACTTCACTTGCTTTGGAGCAATGTTAACATATGTTTCCCATTGCCAATAAAGCCCCTTAAATGAAATTGAATTGAATTGAATTGATCTAGAGAGAGAGAGAGATGAGGCAGATCGGATGAGAGAGAGTAGGATCGACGACGCAGAGTACGAAAGAGAGTCTAGAGAGAGATCTAGCAGAGAGACGATAGAGGAGATAGAGAGAGATAGCGAGTAGAGGGAGAGAGAGAGGAGGAGAGCGAGAGACTATCTCTCAAGGATTAATGTTGTGCATACTACAACAAACTTTGGTCCCCTCTGTTCTATCTGATAGTCAAAGGAAAGAAATATGCCTGTATTTGCATTTACATCTTCTCTCTCCTCTCCTTAGAGAATTAAGATATCTCTTTTTCATAATCTCTCCATCCATCTCTCTCCAGAGAAATAATCTCTGAATCCCCCTCTCTACTAGATACTGCTATACTATGTCTTCGTATCAGACACACACACACACACACACACACACACACACACACGCACACTGTCTCTCTCTCTCTTCTCTCTTTTGAATAGTTGAACATGGTAACATATATATACACACTAACAAAAGAGGGTTCCTCAAGGGTTCTTTGGGAAGTGTGATGGTTCTATGTGGACCCATACTGACCCAAAGAACCATTTGAGTCCTTCAAAAAAGTGTTCTTTCCTCTTTTAGTGATCATTAAAAAGGAGGAGGCTAATTAGAATATTTTGGGGCGTGGTTTGGACATAGTTATTTTTGTGCAACCATGAGCGAGAGTTTCATTCCAGTTGATCTAATCTGTTGTGTTATGCTATTACATATTATGCCCAGTAATCGTTTCTTGTGAAAGGCTCATGTATGGCACTGTGTCCATTGAGAACGGTTGACTAAGTCGGCTGTTCTCAATTCTCACCTCAGGGACCCCCAGCCGTTTCAGAGGTTGCACACCTGATTCAACTTGCTATCAAACACAATAATGGAACCTAGGGAATTGTAACAATATAATATGGCAATTAAACCAGAAGGAAATCCATGTATGGTTCTACAAAGAGGGGGGGCAGGACTGAGTTTAGGAAACCCTGCTTTAGCACCATAAGGTTCCATTTAGAATCTTATGAGCATTATAGAACCTTCAAAAACAAGGTTCCATATAGCACTATGGTTACAAGCCAAACAACCCTTATATATATATAGAACCATTTGTTTTTAGTGTGTAGAGATTATTTGATCTAGTCGTTCCTGATTGAACCCGTATTAGAAGTTATGCAAGTGATTTCCTTAAAGGCCTGAGGCTGGAGTCCAGATTCTCTTAGAATCACTAACTAACAAACAAAGAGGAGGGTAGAAGTACACACACACACACACACACACACACACACACACACACACACACACACACACACACACACACACCACACACACACACACACACACACACACACACAGACACACACACACACACACACACCAGACACACACACACACACACACACACACACACACACACACACACACACACACACACACACACACACACACACACACACACACACACACAAACACACACACACATTCTTGTAATAATACTATTGTAATTATTTTGCACTATGGCCTATTTATTGCCTTTCCTCCATAACTTGCTACATTTGCACACACTGTATATATATTTTCTGTTGTATTTTTGACTTTATGTTTTGTTTTACCCCCATATCTAACTCTGTGTTGTTGTTTTTATCGCACTGCTTTGCTTTATCTTGGCCAGGTCTCAGTTGTAAATGAGAACTTGTTCTCAACTGGCTTACCTGGTTAAAGAAAGGTGAATTAAAATAAATAAAAAAACAAGATCTCACAGTCTGATTGCAGTATTTGACGTTTGTCCATAAACATTGCGTTTTGACCATAAAGTGTAGGCGTTAATTCTGAATGGTTAAGGTAAGGTTTGGGATAGGGTTAAAACAGAAACATGTAAAACGAGTGCCTAGCACTGGGATTAAACCTGTAATCCTCAGAGCCATCCACCATCCCCGTCCACAACGCCCCAGAGCCATCCACCATCCCCGTCCACAACGCCCTAGAGCCATCCCCGTCCACAACGCCCTAGAGCCATCCCCGTCCACAACGCCCCAGAGCCATCCACCATCCCCGTCCACAACGCCCCAGAGCCATCCACCATCCCCGTCCACAACGCCCTAGAGCCATCCCCGTCCACAACGCCCTAGAGCCATCCCCGTCCACAACGCCCTAGAGCCATCCACCATCCCCGTCCACAACGCCCCAGAGCCATCCACCATCCCCGTCCACGACGCCCTAGAGCCATCCACCATCACCGTCCACAACGCCCCAGAGCCATCCACCATCCCCGTCCACAACGCCCCAGAGCCATCCACCATCCCCGTCCACAACGCCCTAGAGCCATCCACCATCCCCGTCCACAACGTCCCAGAGCCATCCACCATCCCCGTCCACCACACCCTAGAGCCATCCACCATCCCCGTCCACAACGCCCTAGAGCCATCCCCGTCCACAACGCCCCAGAGCCATCCACCATCCCCGTCCACAACGCCCTAGAGCCATCCACCATCCCCGTCCACAACGCCCTAGAGCCATCCACCATCCCCGTCCACAACGCCCCAGAGCCATCCCCATCCACAACGCCCCAGAGCCATCCACCATCCCCGTCCACAACGCCCTAGAGCCATCCACCATCCCCGTCCACAACGCCCCAGAGCCATCCACCATCCCCGTCCACAACGCCCCAGAGCCATCCACCATCCCCGTCCACAACGCCCCAGAGCCATCCACCATCACCGTCCACAAAGCCCCAGAGCCATCCACCATCACCGTCCACAACGCCCTAGAGCCATCCCCGTCCACAATGCACTAGAGCCATCCCCGTCCACAACGCCCTAGAGCCATCCACCATCCCCGTCCACAACGCCCTAGAGCCATCCACCATCACCGTCCACAACGCCCTAGAGCCATCCACCATCCCCGTCCACAACGCCCTAGAGCCATCCCCGTCCACAACGCCCTAGAGCCATCCACCATCCCCGTCCACAACGCCCTAGAGCCATCCACCATCCCCCGTCCACAACGCCCCAGAGCCATCCCCGTCCACAACGCCCTAGAGCCATCCACCATCCCCGTCCACAACGCCCTAGAGCCATCCACCATCACCGTCCACAACGCCCCAGAGCCATCCACCATCCCCGTCCACAACGCCCCAGAGCCATCCACCATCACCGTCCACAACGCCCTAGAGCCATCCACCATCCCCGTCCACAACGCCCTAGAGCCATCCACCATCACCGTCCACAACGCCCTAGAGCCATCCACCATCCCCGTCCACAACGCCCTAGAGCCATCCCCGTCCACAACGCCCTAGAGCCATCCACCATCCCCGTCCACAACGCCCTAGAGCCATCCACCATCCCCGTCCACAACGCCCCAGAGCCATCCACCATCCCCGTCCACAACGCCCTAGAACCATCCCCGTCCACAACGCCCTAGAGCCATCCACCATCCCCGTCCACAACGCCCTAGAGCCATCCACCATCCCCGTCCACAACGCCCCAGAGCCATCCACCATCCCCGTCCACAACGCCCCAGAGCCATCCACCATCCCCGTCCACAACGCCCCAGAGCCATCCCCATCCACAACGCCCCAGAGCCATCCACCATCCCCTTCCACAACGCCCCAGAGCCATCCCCATCCACAACGCCCCAGAGCCATCCACCATCCCCGTCCACCACAACCCTAGAGCCATCCACCATCCCCGTCCACCACACCCTAGAGCCATCCACCATCCCCGTCCACCACACCCTAGAGCCATCCACCATCCCCGTCCACAACGCCCTAGAGCCATCCCCGTCCACAACGCCCCAGAGCCATCCACCATCCCCGTCCACAACGCCCTAGAGCCATCCACCATCCCCGTCCACAACGCCCTAGAGCCATCCACCATCCCCGTCCACAACGCCCCAGAGCCATCCCCATCCACAACGCCCCAGAGCCATCCACCATCCCCGTCCACAACGCCCTAGAGCCATCCACCATCCCCGTCCACAACGCCCCAGAGCCATCCACCATCCCCGTCCACAACGCCCCAGAGCCATCCACCATCCCCGTCCACAACGCCCCAGAGCCATCCACCATCACCGTCCACAACGCCCCAGAGCCATCCACCATCACCGTCCACAACGCCCTAGAGCCATCCCCGTCCACAATGCACTAGAGCCATCCCCGTCCACAACGCCCTAGAGCCATCCACCATCCCCGTCCACAACGCCCTAGAGCCATCCACCATCACCGTCCACAACGCCCTAGAGCCATCCACCATCCCCGTCCACAACGCCCTAGAGCCATCCCCGTCCACAACGCCCTAGAGCCATCCACCATCCCCGTCCACAACGCCCTAGAGCCATCCACCATCCCCGTCCACAACGCCCCAGAGCCATCCCCGTCCACAACGCCCTAGAGCCATCCACCATCCCCGTCCACAACGCCCTAGAGCCATCCACCATCACCCGTCCACAACGCCCCCAGAGCCATCCACCATCCCCCGTCCACAACGCCCCAGAGCCATCCACCATCACCGTCCACAACGCCCTAGAGCCATCCACCATCCCCGTCCACAACGCCCTAGAGCCATCCACCATCACCGTCCACAACGCCCTAGAGCCATCCACCATCCCCCGTCCACAACGCCCTAGATCCCCCGTCCACAACGCCCTAGAGCCATCCACCATCCCCGTCCACAACGCCCTAGAGCCATCCACCATCCCCGTCCACAACGCCCCAGAGCCATCCACCATCCCCGTCCACAACGCCCTAGAACCATCCCCGTCCACAACGCCCTAGAGCCATCCACCATCCCCGTCCACAACGCCCTAGAGCCATCCACCATCCCCGTCCACAACGCCCCAGAGCCATCCACCATCCCCGTCCACAACGCCCCAGAGCCATCCACCATCCCCGTCCACAACGCCCCAGAGCCATCCCCATCCACAACGCCCCAGAGCCATCCACCATCCCCTTCCACAACGCCCCAGAGCCATCCCCATCCACAACGCCCCAGAGCCATCCACCATCCCCGTCCACAACGCCCCAGAGCCATCCCCCATCCACAACGCCCCAGAGCCATCCACCATCCCCATCCACAACGCCCCAGAGCCATCCACCATCCTCGTCCACAACGCCCTAGAGCCATCCACCATCCCAGTCCACAACGCCCCAGAGCCATCCACCATCCCAGTCCACAACGCCCTAGAGCCATCCCCATCCACAACGCCCTAGAGCCATCCACCATCCCCGTCCACAACGCCCCAGAGCCATCCACCATCCCAGTCCACAATGCCCCAGAGCCATCCACCATCCCCGTCCACAACGCCCCAGAGCCATCCCCATCCACAAACGCCCCAGAGCCATCCACCATCCCCGTCCACAACGCCCCAGAGCCATCCCCATCCACAACGCCCCAGAGCAATCCACCATCCCCGTCCACAACGCCCCAGAGCCATCCCCATCCACAACGCCCCAGAGCCATCCACCATCCCCGTCCACAACGCCCCAGAGCCATCCCCATCCACAATGCCCCAGAGCCATCCACCATCCCCATCCACAACGCCCCAGAGCCATCCACCATCCCCGTCCACAACGCCCTAGAGCCATCCACCATCCCCGTCCACAACGCCCCAGAGCCATCCCCATCCACAACGCCCCCAGAGCCATCCACCATCCCCATCCACAACGCCCCAGAGCCATCCACCATCCCCGTCCACAACGCCCTAGAGCCATCCACCATCCCCGTCCACAACGCCCCAGAGACATCCCCATCCACAACGCCCCAGAGCCATCCACCATCCCCGTCCACAACGCCCCAGAGCCATCCCCATCCACAACGCCCCAGAGCCATCCACCATCCCCGTCCACAACGCCCCAGAGCCATCCCCATCCACAACGCCCCAGAGCCATCCACCATCCCCGTCCACAACACCCTAGAGCCATCCACCATCCCCGTCCACAACGCCCTAGAGCCATCCACCATCCCCATCCACAACGCCCCAGAGCCATCCACCATCCCCGTCCACAACGCCCCAGAGCCATCCACCATCCCCATCCACAACGCCCTAGAGCCATCCCCGTCCACAACGCCCTAGAGCCATCCCCGTCCACAACGCCCCAGAGCCATCCACCATCCCCATCCACAACGCCCCAGAGCCATCCACCATCCCCGTCCACAACGCCCTAGAGCCATCCACCATCCCCGTCCACAACGCCCCAGAGCCATCCCCATCCACAACGCCCCAGAGCCATCCACCATCCCCGTCCACAACGCCCCAGAGCCATCCCCATCCACAACGCCCCAGAGCCATCCACCATCCCCGTCCACAACGCTCCAGAGCCATCCCCATCCACAACGCCCCAGAGCTATCCACCATGCCCATCCACAACGCCCCAGAGCCATCCACCATCCCCGTCCACAACGCCCTAGAGCCATCCACCATCCCCGTCCACAACGCCCCAGAGCCATCCCCATCCACAACGCCCCAGAGCCATCCACCATCCCCGTCCACAACGCCCCAGAGCCATCCCCATCCACAACACCCTAGAGCCATCCACCATCCCCGTCCACAACGCCCTAGAGCCATCCACCATCCCCATCCACAACGCCCTAGAGCCATCCACCATCCCCGTCCACAACGCCCCAGAGCCATCCCCATCCACAATGCCCCAGAGCCATCCACCAACCCGTCCACAACGCCCTAGAGCCATCCACCATCCCCGTCCACAACGCCCTAGAGCCATCCACCATCCCCGTCCACAACGCCCCAGAGCCATCCACCATCCCCGTCCACAACGCCCTAGAGCCATCTACCATCCCCATCCACAACGCCCCAGAGCCATCCCCGTCCACAACGCCCCAGAGCCATCCACCATCCCCATCCACAACGCCCTAGAGCCATCCACCATCCCCGTCCACAACGCCCTAGAGCCATCCACCATCCCCGTCCACAACGCCCCAGAGCCATCCCCGTCCACAACGCCCCAGAGCCATCCACCATCCCCGTCCACAACGCCCTAGCAAGCCGCGAGCCTAGTTAATTGATGGTAATAGCTGTTGCCTCTAGTAGCCCGGTATTGAAGGCATCTCCCGATGTCCTGGGGACCTGGAAGTACGTCAAATATAGCATTGGTTCTAGTGGTGACCTGGCTGGCAAACACACACAGTAATATTTCTCTCCTCAGATGTGCTTAAAATATAGAGGGGATTGATTAATAAAATGAAACAAATTCTCATTGGATTTTATGCAATTACAGAGTTCAAGGATGCCTACAAGGACACAGTGCTGCATCCCAAATGGGACCCTATTCCCTATATAACGCACTACTTTTGACCAGATTTTTTAAAAAGGGGTTAGTGTTATGGTTAGGGCTAGTGTTAGGGTTAGTGTTATGGTTAGAGCTAGTGTTAGGGCTAGTGTTATGGTTAGGGCTAGTGTTAGGGTTAGTGTTATGGTTAGGGCTAGTGTTAGGGTTAGTGTTATGGTTAGGGCTAGTGTTAGGGTTAGTGTTATGGTTAGGGCTAGTGTTAGGGTTAGTGTTATGGTTAGGGCTAGTGTTAGGGCTAGTGTTATGGTTAGGGCTAGTATTAGGATTAGTGTTATGGTTAGGGCTAGTGTTAGGGTTAGTGTTATGGTTAGGGCTAGTGTTAGGGCTAGTGTTATGGTTAGGGTTAGTGTTAGGGCTAATGTTATGGTTAGGGCTAGTATTAGGATTAGTGTTATGGTTAGGGCTAGTGTTAGGGCTAGTTTTATGGTTAGGGCTAGTGCTAGGGTTAGTGTTATGGTTAGGGCTAGTGTTAGGGCTAGTATTAGGATTAGTGTTATGGTTAGGGCTAGTGTTAGGGTTAGTGTTATGGTTAGGGCTAGTGTTAGGGCTAGTGTTATGGTTAGGGCTAGTGTTAGGGTTAGTGTTATGGTTAGGGCTAGTGCTAGGGTTAGTGTTATGTTTAGGGCTAGTGTTAGGGTTAGTGTTATGGTTAGGGCTAGTGTTAGGGTTAGTGTTATGGTTAGGGCTAGTGTTAGGGTTAGTGTTATGGTTAGGGCTAGTGTTAGGGCTAGTGTTATGGTTAGGGTTAGTGTTAGGGCTAATGTTATGGTTAGGGCTAGTATTAGGATTAGTGTTATGGTTAGGGCTAGTGTTAGGGCTAGTTTTATGGTTAGGGCTAGTGCTAGGGTTAGTGTTATGGTTAGGGCTAGTGTTAGGGCTAGTATTAGGATTAGTGTTATGGTTAGGACTAGTGTTAGGGTTAGTGTTATGGTTAGGGCTAGTGTTAGGGCTAGTGTTATGGTTAGGGCTAGTGTTAGGGTTAGTGTTATGGTTAGGGCTAGTGTTAGGGTTAGTGTTATGGTTAGGGCTAGTGTTAGGGTTAGTGTTATGGTTAGGGCTAGTGCTAGGGTTAGTGTTATGGTTAGGGCTAGTGTTAGGGCTAGTTTTATGGTTAGGGCTAGTGCTAGGGTTAGTGTTATGGTTAGGGCTAGTGTTAGGGCTAGTTTTATGGTTAGGGCTAGTGCTAGGGTTAGTGTTATGGTTAGGGCTAGTGCTAGGGTTAGTGTTATGTTTAGGGCTAGTGTTAGGGCTAGTGTTATGGTTAGGGCTAGTGCTAGGGTTAGTGTTATGGTTAGGGCTAGTGTTAGGGCTAGTTTTATGGTTAGGGCTAGTGCTAGGGTTAGTGTTATGGTTAGGGCTAGTGTTAGGGCTAGTGTTAGGGTTAGTGTTATGGTTAGGGCTAGTGTTAGGGCTAGTGTTATGATTAGGGCTAGTGTTAGGGTTAGTGTTATGGTTAGGGCTAGTGTTAGGGTTAGTGTTATGGTTAGGGCTAGTGTTAGGGTTAGTGTTATGGTTAGGGCTAGTGTTAGGGTTAGTGTTATGGTTAGGGCTAGTGTTAGGGCTAGTGTTATGGTTAGGGTTAGTGTTAGGGCTAATGTTATGGTTAGGGCTAGTATAAGGATTAGTGTTATGGTTAGGGCTAGTGTTAGGGCTAGTTTTATGGTTAGGGCTAGTGCTAGGGTTAGTGTTATGGTTAGGGCTAGTGTTAGGGCTAGTATTAGGATTAGTGTTATGGTTAGGGCTAGTGTTAGGGTTAGTGATATGGTTAGGGCTAGTGTTAGGGTTAGTGTTATGGTTAGGGCTAGTGTTAGGGTTAGTGTTATGGTTAGGGCTAGTGTTAGGGCTAGTTTATGGTTAGGGCTAGTGCTAGGGTTAGTGTTATGGTTAGGGCTAGTGTTAGGGCTAGTTTTATGGTTAGGGCTAGTGCTAGTGTTAGTGTTATGGTTAGGGCTAGTGTTAGGGTTAGTGTTATGGTTAGGGCTAGTGTTAGGGTTAGTGTTATGGTTAGGGCTAGTGTTAGGGCTAGTTTTATGGTTAGGGCTAGTGCTAGGGTTAGTGTTATGGTTAGGGCTAGTGTTAGGGCTAGTTTTATGGTTAGGGCTAGTGCTAGGGTTAGTGTTATGGTTAGGGTTAGTGTTAGGGCTAGTGTTATGGTTAGGGCTAGTGCTAGGGTTAGTTTTATGTTTAGGGCTAGTGTTAGGGCTAGTTTTATGGTTAGGGCTAGTGTTAGGGCTAGTTTTATGGTTAGGGCTAGTGCTAGGGTTAGTGTTATGATTAGGGTTAGTGTTAGGGCTAGTTTTATGGTTAGGGCTAGTGTTAGGGTTAGTGTTATGGTTAGGGCTAGTGTTAGGGCTAGTTTTATGGTTAGGGCTAGTGCTAGGGTTAGTGTTATGGTTAGTGTTGACCCAAACTTAAGGAAAGCTTTGACTATGTACAGAATCAGTGATCATAGCCTTGCTATTGAGAAAGGCCGCCGTAGGCAGACCTGGCTCTCAAGAGAAGACAGGCTATGTGCACACTGCCCACAAAATGAGGTGGAAACTGAGCTGCACTTCCTAACCTCCTGCCAAATGTATGACCATATTAGAGAGACATATTTCCATCAGATTACAGCGATCCACAAAGAATTCGAAAACAAACCCAATTTTGATAAACTCCCTTATCTACTGATTGAAATACCACAGTGTGCCATCACAGCAGCAAGAGTTGTGACCTGTTGCCACAAGAAAAGGGCAACCAGTGAAGAACAAACACTATTGTAAATACAACCCATATTTATGTTTATTTATTTTCCCATTTGTACTTTAACTATTTGCACATTGTTACAACACTGTATATAGACATAATATGACATTTGAAATGTCTTTATTCTTTTGGAACTTCTGAGTGTAATGTTTACTGTTAATATTTATTGTTTATTTCACTTTTGTTTACTATCTACTTCACTTGCTTTGGCAATGTTAACATATGTTTCCCATGCCAATAAAGCCCTTAAATTGAAAAATTGAAAATTGAGAGAAAGAGAGAGAGAGGGAAAGAGAAAGAGAAAGAGAAAATAAGCTTCTACGTGTGTAGAGACTGTTTCCAATTTCATACATTCCTCTGTGTTGGTGTCCTCACTGTTCTCCGTTAATGAAAGTCTTTGTTTTGACTGTTGTGATTGGGAGGATAGAGGAGATATTATATTAAACAGACAGACTATGCTATGCTCTCAGAACGGATAATACAGGCTACCATTAGACTGGTGGTGAACAACACAGTGAAATAATGTGACTCAGAAAGTGCTATAGAAGGTAAATATCATAAATGGAGAACAATCTTTGGTTGGGGGATGTGAGAGAGGGAGAGAGAAGAGAGGGGATATGAGGGAAAGAGAGGGAGAGAGAAGAGAGGGGATATGAGGGAAAGAGAGGGAGAGAGAAGAGAGGGGATAGAGATGAATTGTAAATTAGACACACATCCAACACCCCCTATCTACAGTAATCACCTTGAACTGCAGGTAGGGCTAGCTGCAACACAAATCATTCCTAAGATGACTAATAGACTCCATGGTTCAGCAAACACGCTCATGTCTTTAGCTGAGGCATGAAGTCAATAATCAGAGTCGTCATAGTTGTAGAAGAAGCATTGGAGCGTCTAGACTGGAGACATTAGTTAGTGATTACTTAGTGATTAGAGCTGAATACACACATTTTGATTACAGATGAAAAAACAATGTGTGTTTTCAGATAAATTTGCCTGCCTCTGACCTGGGTCTGATATGATATGTGATATATATAGCTGGGTCTGATTTAACCTCCCGAGTGGTGCAGTGGTCATGGTTCGAATCCAGGCTCTGTCGTAGCTGGCCGCGACCGGGAGACCCACGGCGCACAATTGGACCAGCGTCGTCCAGGGTAGGGGAGGGACTGGCCAGCAGGGTTTGTAGCTCAGTTGGTAGAGCATGGCATTTGCAATGCCAGGTTTGTGGGTTCGATTCCCACGGGGGGCCAGTATGAAAAATAAATAAATAAATAATAATGTTAAGTCGCTCTGGAGAAGAGTGTCTGCTAAATGACTACAATGTAATAGCTGGTCTGATATGATATATGATATATAGCTGGTCTGATATGATATATGATATATAGCTGGGTCTGATATGATATATGATATATAGCTGGTCTGATATGATATATGATATATGATATATAGCTGGGTATGATATGATATATGATATATAGCTGGTCTGATATGATATATAGCTGGTCTGATATGATATATGATATATAGCTGGTCTGATATGATATATGATATATAGCTGGGTATGATGAATAGCTGTCGATATATGATATATAGCTGTATGAATGATATAGCTGGGATATGATATATGATATATAGCGGTAGATATGATATATGATATATAGCTGGTCTGATATATATGATATATAGCTGGTCTGATATGATATATGATATATAGCTGGGTCTGATATGATATATGATATATAGCTGGTCTGATATGATATATGATATATAGCTGGTTGATATGAATATGATATATAGCTGGGTCTGATATGATATATAGCTGGTCTGATATGATATATGATATATAGCTGGTCATGATATGATATATAGCTGTTATGATATAGCTGGGTCTGATATGATATATGATATATAGCTGGTCTGATATGATATGATATAGCTGGTCTGATATGATATTGATATAGCTGGTCTGATATGATATATAGCTGGTCTGATATGATATATTGATATGTATATATAGCTGGGTCTGATATGATATATGATATATAGCTGGGTCTGAATATGTATATGATATATAGCTGGGTCTGATATGATAATATAGCTGGTCTGATATGATGATATGCGGTCATATGATATATATAGATACTGGTCTGATATGATATATGATATATAGCTGGTCTGATATGATATATGATATATAGCTGGTCTGATATGATATATAGCTGGTCTGATATGATATATAGCTGGTCTGATATGATATATAGCTGGTCTGATATGATATATGATATATAGCTGGTCTGATATGATATATGATATATAGTTGGGTCTGATATGATATATGATATATAGCTGGGTCTGATATGATATATGATATTGTGTTGATTATATTGTATGTGTTGGTCTGATTTATGATATATGATATATAGCTGGTCTGATATGTTATTGATATATAGTGGTCTGATATGATATAGTTATGCGGGATATATGATATATGATATAGTGGTCTGATATGATATGATTAGTGGTCTGATATGATATATGATATATAGCTGGTCTGATATGATATATGATATATAGCTGGTCTGATATGATATATGATATATAGCTGGGTATGATATGATATATGATATATAGCTGGTCTGATATGATATATGATATATAGTTGGGTCTGATATGATATATGATATATAGCTGGGTCTGATATGATATATAGCTGGTCTGATATGATATATGATATATAGCTGGGTCTGATATGATATATGATATATAGTTGGGTCTGATATGATATAGTGGTATGATATGATATATATATTGGGTCTGATATGATATATGATATATAGCTGGTATGATATGATATATGATATATAGCTGGGTATATATGATATATGATAATATAGCTGGTCTGATATGATATATGATATATAGCTGGGTCTGATATGATATATGATATATAACTGGTCTGATATGATATATGATATATAGCTGGTCTGATATGATATATGATATATAGCTGGGTCTGATATGATATATGATATATAGCTGGTCTGATATGATATATGATATATAGCTGGTCTGATATGATATATAGCTGGTCTGATATGATATATAGCTGGTCTGATATGATATATAGCTGGTCTGAATATATAATGATATATATAGCTGGTCTGATATGATATATGATATATAGTTGGGTCTGATATGATATGATATATAGCTGGGTCTGATATGATATATAGCTGGTCTGATATGATATATGATATATAGCTGGTCTGATATGATATATGATATATAGCTGGTCTGATATGATATATGATATATGCTGGTCTATTGATATGATATGTCTGATATGATAAGCTGGTCTGATATGATATATAGCTGGGTCTGATATGATATATGATATATAGCTGGTCTGATATGATATATGATATATAGTTGGGTCTGATATGATATATGATATATAGCTGGGTCTGATATGATATAATATATAGCTGGTCTGATATGATATATGATATATAGCTGGTCTGATATGATATATTATATATAGTTGGTCTGATATGAATATGATATATAGCTGGGTCTGATATGATATATAGCTGGTCTGATATGATATATGATATATAGCTGGTCTGATATGATATATGATATATAGCTGGTCTGATATGATATATGATATATAGCTTTTCTGATATGATATATAGCTGGTCTGATATGATATATAGCTGGGTCTGATATGATATATGATATATAGCTGGTCTGATATGATATATGATATATAGCTGGGTCTGATATGATATATGATATATAGCTGGGTCTGATATGATATATGATATATAGTTGGGTATGATATGATATATGATATATAGTTGGGTATGATATGATATATAGCTGAGTATGATATGATATATGATATATAGCTGGGTATGATATGATATATAGTTCAGTCTGATATGATATATGATATATAGCTGGGTTGATATTGATATATAGCTGTTATATGATATGATATAGCTGGGTTGAAATGATATATATAGTGGTCTGATATGATATAGTTCGGTCTGATATGATATATAGCTTGGTCTGATTATGATATATGATATTAGCTGGTGATATGATGATATAGTTCGATCGATATCTGGATATGATATTCGGTCTGATATGAGTATATGATATATACTGTCTGATATGATATATAGTTGGGTCTGATATGATATATAGTTACGGTCTGATATGATATATATAAGCTGGTTGATATGATATGATATATGCTGGTTGATATGATTATAGGCTGGTATGATATGATATATGATATATAGCTGGGTCTGATATGATATATAGTTGGGTCTGATATGATATATGATATATAGCTGGATCTGATATGATATATGATATATAGCTGGGTCTGATATGATATATGATATATAGTTGGGTATGATATTATATATGATATATAGCTGGGTCTGATATGATAAATGATATATAGCTGGGTATGATATGATATATGATAATATATGGGACTGATATAATATAATATATATAGCTGGTATGATTGATATATAGCTGGGTATGATATGATATATGATATATAGCTGGGTATGATATGATATGATATATAGTTGGGTATGATATGATATATGATATATAGCTGGGTGATATGATATATGATATATAGCTGGGTATGATATGATATATGATATATAGCTGGGTATGATATGATATATGATATATAGTTGGGACTGATATAATAATAAATATGATATATAGCTGGGTATGATATGATATATGATATATAGCTGGGTATGATATGATATATAGCTGGGTATGATATGATATATGATATATGGCTGGGTCTGATATGATATATGATATATAGCTGGGTATGATATGATATATGATATATAGCTGGGTATGATATGATATATGATATATAGTTGGGTATGATATGATATATGATATATAGCTGGGTATGATATGATATATAGCTGGGCATGATATGATATATGATATATAGCTGGGTATGATATGATATATAGCTGGGTATGATATGATATATGATATATAGTTGGGACTGATATAATAATAATATGATATATAGCTGGGTATGATATTATGATATGATATATAGCTGGGTATGATATGATATATAGCTGGGTATGATATGATATATGATATATAGCTGGGTATGATATGATATATAGCTGGGTATGATATGATATATGATATATAGTTGGGACTGATATAATAATAAATATGATATATAGCTGGGTATGATATGATATATGATATATAGCTGGGTATGATATGATATATGATATATAGCTGGGTATGATATGATATATGATATATATCTGGGTATGATATGATATATGATATATAGTTGGGACTGATATAATAATAAATATGATATATAGCTGGGTATGATATGATATATGATATATAGCTGGGTATGATATGATATATAGTTGGGACTGATATGATATATAGCTGGGTATGATATGATATATGATATATAGCTGGGTATGATATGATATATGATATATAGCTGGGTATGATATGATATACTGATATATAGCTGGGTATGATATGATAGCTATGATATAGCTGGGTATGATATGATATATGATATATAGCTGGGTATGATATGATAGGATATTGATGCTGGGTATGATATGATATATGATATATAGCTGGGTATGATATGATATATGATATATAGCTGGGTCTGATATGATATATGATATATAGCTGGGCATGATATGATATATTATATATAGCTGGGTATGATATGATATATGATATATAGCTGGCCTGATATGATATATGATATATAGCTGGGTCTGATATGATATATGATATATAGCTGGGTATGACATGATATATGATATATAGCTGGGTCTGATATAATATGATATATAGCTGGGTCTGATATGATATATGATATAAGCTTGGTCTGATATGATATATGATATATATGCTGTGGTATGACATGATATATGATATATAGGTGGGTCTGATATATATATGATATTAGCTTGGTATGATTTGATATATGATATATAGCTGGGATATTGGTATGATATGATATGATGATATATGCTGGGTCTGATATGATATATGATATATAGCTGGGTATGATATGATATATGATATATAGCTGGGTATGACATGATATATGATATATAGCTGGGTCTGATATGATATATGATATATAGCTTGGTATGATTTGATATATGATATATAGCTGGGTATGACATGATATATGATATATAGCTGGTCTGATATGATATATGATATATAGCTGGGTATAATATGATATATGATAAATAGCTGGGTCTGATATGATATATGATATATAGCTGGGTATGATATGATATATGATATATAGCTGGGTATGATATGATATATGATATATAGCTGGGTATGATATGATATATGATATATAATTGGGTATGATATGATATATGATATATAGTTGGGTCTCTCTCTTCCTCTCCCTGTTCCTCTCTCTCTTCCTCTCTTTGTTAGTCTTTCTGTTACTCTCTCGGTTACTCCCTCTGTTAGTCTCTCTCTCTCTTATTCTCTCTGTTGCTCTCTCTTTCTGCCTCTTTATGTGACTCTTTCTGTTACTCTCTCTGTTTCTCTCACTCTTCCTCTCTTCCTCTCTCTCTTCCTCTCTCTATTCCTCTCCCTCTTCATCTCTCTAATCCTCTGTTTTCCTCTCTCTGTTACTCTCTCTCTTCCTCTCTCTGGTTGTCTCCCTCTTTCTCTCTCTGTCTCATTCTCGTCATCCCACTTCTTTCCCCTCCCTCCCTCCTTCCCTCCCTCCCTCCTTCCCTCCCTCCTTCCCTCCCTCCCTCCTTCCCTCCCTCCTTCCCTCCCTCCCTCCTTCCCTCCCTCCTTCCCTCGCTCCCCAGACTCTTTTCCATCTACAGTTCAGTGTAAAGTTTTTAAGTGTCACAGGGTGAAAGTCTGCAGGGAAAGTTCAAACAAACTTTTCTTTTTCTCTCAGTGTGGTCTCATTAACTGGTGTTTGACCGCTGGGGGGGGCTGAGATGGATATGCATTAGAATCAGGAGTTGTGTGTGTTTGTGTGTTCGCGTGCACGAGCGTGTGTGCATTCATGCATGTTCGAGTGTGAGTGTTTGTGTGTGTATGGTATCATAATGAGGACAGACATTAGGCGTGTGTGTGTGTGAGTGTGTGTGTGTGTGTGTGTGGGGGGGGGGGGGGGGTAAAGAAGGGACAGGGAGATCAAAACCCAGAGATGACACTCACACACTTTTAATGATCTGACCTATAACCTCTTTCTGGTTCCTACGGCTCACCACCGGCTCCCCAACCGACTCCCTCAGCGGATGGAGGGAGGGAGGGAGGGAGGGAGGGATCAGAGTGAATGGACCTCCCTCTGTGTGTGTGTGAGAGAGAGCAAGATGGACACAGAAGGAAAAGTTCAAGATGTACTTTGAGATGAATTAATGCATATAGGTTGAATACCATGAGCCAGTGTGACATCTCCAATTCCTTTCAGCTTTTATGTTGAATAGTCTCTGTCCATTGGCTGTGTACACTCAGTACATTATAGCATCTAATTTCTCCTCACATGGTATCATATTAAAGAGAATCTGAAGCTGAACTATCAGGGTCACGATATACTAAAGCCTGGTTTTCCATGTACAGTTTCAGTATTTTGCTTTATTTTGACAGGCAGACACAGGCGGCATGAAGGGTGGAGACTGTGATGGTGGTCTACAGTGGATACATCTGCTTGTTGCCGGGGGTGTTGCCCACTCCTCCATGGCTCTCAAACCTATTTATGAGGTTGGGGTCACGGCCAGTCGAAAGAGTAGTCTTTTATACAGTAGTCTTTTCAAACTGCATTGACTAACCCATAAGAGTTTAAGCCCTGTCTAAGCCGGGGGGCATTAATATGGAGTTGGTCCCCCCCACCCCGCTTTGCTGCTATAACAGCCTCCACTCTTCTGGGAAGGCTTTCCACTAGATGTTGGAACATTGCTGCAGGGACTTGCTTCCATTCAGCCACAAGAGCATTAGTGAGGTCGGGCACTGATGTTGGGCGATTAGGCCTGGCTCGCAGTCATCGTTCCAATTCATCCCAAAGGTGTTCGATGGGGTTGAGGTCAGGGCTCTATGCAGGCCAGTCATGTTCTTCCACGCTGATCTCGACAAACCATTTCTGTATGGACCACGCTTGGTGCATGGGGGCATTGTCATGCTGAAACAGGAAAGGGCCTTCGCCAAACTGTTACTATAAAGTTGGAAGCACAGAATCATCTAGAATGTAATTGTATACTGTAGCTGTTAAGATTTCCCTTCACTGGAACTAAGGGGCCTAGCCCGAACCATGAAAAACAGTCCCAGACCATTATTCCTCCTCCACCAAACTTTACAGTTGGCACTATGCATTTGGGCAGATAGTGTTCTCCTGGCATCCGCCAAACCCAGATTCGTCCGTCAGACTGCCAGATATTGAAGAGTGATTCATCCCTCCAGAGAAATGTGTTTCCACTCCAATGGCGGCGAGCTTTACACCACTCCAGCCGACGCTTGGCATTGGGCATGGTGATTGTAGGCTTGTGTGCAGCTGCTCAGCCATGGAAACCCATTTCATGAAGCTCCTGATGAACAGTTATTGTGCTGTCGTTGCTTCCAGAGGAAGTTTGGAACTCTGTAGTGAGTGTTGCAACCGATGATAGATGATTTTTAATCGCTACGTGCTTCAGCACTCGGCGGTCCCGTTCTGTGAGCTTGTGTGGCCTACCACTTCGCGGCTGAGCAGTTGTTGCTCCTAGAAGTTTCCACTTCACAATAACAGCACTTACAGTTGACCGGGGCAGCTCTAGCAGGGCAGAAATTTGACAAACTGACTTGTTGGAAAGGTGGCATCCTATGACGGTGCAACGTTGAAAGTCTATGAGCACTTCATTAAGGCCATTCTACTGCCAATTTTTGTCTATGGAGATTGCATGGCTCTGTGCACCTGTCAGCAACGAGTGTGGCTGAAATAGCTGAATCCACAAATTTGAAGGGGTGTCCACATACTTCTGTATATACAGTGCATTCGGAAAGTATTCAGACCCCTTCCCCTTTTCCACATTTTGTTACGCTACAACTTCATTCTAAAATTGATGAAATTATTTTTTCCCTCATCAATTTACACACAATACCCCATAATGACAAAGCAAGTGTTTAGAAATTTTTGCAAATCTATTAAAAATAAAAAACAGAAATACCTTATTTACATTAGTATTCAGACTTGTTGCTATGAGACTCGAAATTGAGCTCAGGTGCATCCTGTTTCCATTGATCATCCTTGAGATGTTTCTACAACTTTAGTCCACCTGTGGTAAATTCAATTGATTGGGCATGATTTGGAAAGGCACACACATGTCTATATAAGGTCCCACAGTTGACAGTGCATGTCAGAGCAAAAACCAAGCAATGAGGTCAAAGGAATTGTCCGTAGAGCTCTGAGACAGGATTGTGTCGAGGCATAGATCTGGGGAAGGGTACCAAAACATTTCTGCAGCATTGAAGGACCCAAGAACACAGTGGCCTCCATCATTCTTAAATGGAAGAAGTTTGGAACTACCAAGACTCTTCCTAGAACTGGCCGCCCGGCCAAACTGAGAAATTGGGGGAGAAGGGCCTTGGTCAGGGAGGTGACCAAGAACCCGATGATCACTCTGACAGAGCTCTAGAGTTCCTCTATGGAGATGGGAGGAACTTCCAGAAGGACAACCGTAGATGCAGCACCCCACCAATTAGGCCTTTATGGTAGAGTGGCCAGACGGAAGCCACTCCTCAGTAAAAGGCACATGACAGCCCACTTGGAGTTTGCCAAAAGGCACCTAAAGGACTCAGACAAAGAGAAACAAGATTCTCTGGTCTGATAAAACCAAGTTTGAACTCTTTGGCCTGAATGCCAAGCGTCACGTCTGGAGGAAACCTGGCACCATCCTGACAGCATCATGCTGTGGGGATTTTCTTCAGCGGCAGGGACTGGGAGACTAGTCAGGATCGAGGGAAAGATGAACGGAGCAAAGTAAAGAGAGATCCTTGATGAAAACCTGCTCCAGAGCGCTCAGGACCTCAGACTGGGGCGAAGGTTCACCTTCCAACAGGACAACGACCCTAAGCACACAGCCAAGACAACGCAGGAGTGGCTTCGGGATAAGTCTCTGAATGTCCTTGAGTGACTCAGCCAGAGCCCGGACTTGAACCTGATCAAAAATCTCTGGAGAGACCTGAAAATAGCTGTGCAGCGACACTCCCCATCCAACCTGACAGAGCTTGAGAGGATCTGCAGAGAAGAATGGGATAAATTCCCCAAAAAACAGGTGTGCCAAGCTTTTAGCGTCATACCCAAGAAGACTTGAGGCTGTAATCACTGCCAAAGGTGCTTCAACAAAGTACTGAGTAAAAAGGTCTGGGGAAGCCACAAAAGCGTGTTCATATACATAATGGTTCCGAAATAAAAAACAGTACTGCCAAAAATGTATACATTATGGGGACAGCTAAACAGCTCAATTAAAAGGTCCCCCTTTTTACTGAAAGAGAGGCCCCTACACATTTTTTATGATTTGCTAAAAAATCTAAAAAACCAGTTTTTGCTTTGTCGTTATGGGGTATTGTGTGTAGATTGATGAGGAAAAAACTTTTAAACCGCCACCTACTGTTATGGAGTGTGAGGCCGGTCACGGCCAACCTGCATTAAATTATCTTCATTAGTCCTGTAACTCTAAGACATGGAAATAGAGCCCTAGACTCCTCCCCTTTCCTCCCCCCACCTCTCTAACTCTATCACACAATCTCTCCCCAGGACCTGAGCTAAAGCAATCGGGCTGGCTTTGTAGTGCCTGTCCCAAAATTGCGCGTTCATGTGAATGGGCTTATTTGAAGACACCATGTCATTAGCGATGGGGTTATGTAAATGTGTTATATTGTGTGTTATATTGTGCTATATTGAATTATGATAAACCGAATGCAAAGGTCCTCTGTAGCTCAGCTGGTAGAGCACGGTGCTTGTAACGCCAAGGTAGTGGGTTCGATCCCCGGGGACCACCCATACACAAAAATGTATGCACGCATGACTGTAAGTCGCTTTGGATAAAAGCGTCTGCTAAATGGCATATTATTATTATATTATTATAAGATCATTCATGATATGTTTAGCTGAGTCATGTATGCTTTGGATGTTTGTAATGGCTTGACGAACTTGTATGAGTTTGGTATGTTCTGATGGGAGCATAAGTATAAACACCATGTGACCACGCAGCCGTCATACCGCTCAGGAAGGAGACGCGTTCTGTCTCCTAGAGATGAATGTACTTTGGTGCAAATCAATCCCAGAACAACAGCAAAGGACCTTGTGAAGATGCTGAAGTAAACAGGTACATAAGTATCTATATCCACAGTAAAATGAGACCTATATCGACATAACCTGAAAGGCCGCTCAGCAAGGAAGAAGCCACTGCTCCAAAACCGCCATTAAAAAGCCAGACTACGGTTTGCAACTGCACATGGGGACAAAGATCGTACTTTTTGGAGAAATGTCCTCTGGTCTGATGAAACAAAATTAGAACTTTTTGGCCAGAATGACCATCGTTATGTTTGGAGGAAAAAGGGGGCTGCTTGCAAGCCGAAGAACACCATCCCAACCTTGAAGCACGGGGGTGGCAGCATCATGCTGTGGGGGTGCTTTGCTGCAGGAGGGACTTGTGCACTTCACAGAATAGATGGCATCATGTTGAAGGACAATTATGTGGATATATTGAAGCAACATCTCAAGATATCAGTCAGGAAGTTAAAGCTTGGTCGCAAATGGGTCTTCCAAATGGACAATGACCCCAAGCATACTTCCAAAGTTGTGGCAAAGTCTAATCTTGGAAATTAGACGTTTTCATCTTGTACCTTCTTCTTGTGACTATTAAGCATACCCCACTCTTCTGCTGACAGAGCAGTTGTCCGACAATCCATCTTATAAGGTGGGCCCAGCGATGGCCATTACCTGTTTTAAGGTGATGATTTTGCCCTTCACCAGAATCTTGGAGAAATGTGGAACAGCTGCAGTTGTACAATCCAGTCTTGCCCCATACACCAGAGGTCCCTCCAACAGCTGAAGTGCGTCTGGACACCTTCATTATGCTCCACACCCTAAGAAGGCCTCTGTAAAACGGAGGTACTCCCTCCCTAGAAATCTGGATACTATCAACCAAAAATAAAGCCTTCTTTAAACCTAATCCCCCAACCTGCGGTAATACAAGACCTGCCACCCCTCTCCAAACCACATTTTCCGGTCCATAAAGCAACCTTTGAATAAACTGAAACCGGAAAGCAGCAGCCCTACTAGCAAGATGTACAAGACCTTGTCGCCCCCTCCTCTTTTGACAAATACAAAACACTTTGTGGAACCCAATGATATTTATCCCGAAATAAATCTACAATAATCGCCTGTATCTTAGCCAGAAGGCCAGATGGTGGCTCTAAACTGACAACCGTGTGCACTCACTAACTGTAAGTCGCTCTGGATAAGAGCGTCTGCTAAATGACAAATGTAAATGTAAATGTAAAAATTTGCCCCATCACCTCCCTCAGCCTGTTGGACAAAGCCTTTAACAGGATCTTATAATCAGTGCACAATAAAGGCACCGGCCTCCAGTTCTTCACCTCCCTAGGGTCACCCTTTTTGGGCAGCAGGGTGAGGACAGCACTTCTGCGGCTTATTGGTAGTAACCCTCCGGTCAAACTATCGTTAACTACTGCTAGCCAATCCTCTCCCAACATAGCCCAAAAATACTTTAAAAAGTCAACGAGAAGCCCATCAATGCCTGGTGCCCTTCCATTTTCCATGCCTTTTAATGCAGTGTATAGCTCCTGCAAAGAAAATGGTTGCTCTAGCTCAACCTGAGGTTCTGCAGCCACCTGTGGGAGCCCATCAAGGAACTGCTGTGTCACTGTTTTATCCTCTTTGTACTCACACTTGTAGAGCTCAGCATAGAACTCTACTGCCCTCTTTCTAATTTCACTAGGGCTAGTGAGCTCCTGTCCAACAGCTGATTTGAGACAATTAATAATTCTTCTTTGTCCATTATTTTTCTCTAAACCAAAGAAAGATTTGGATGAGGCATCCATTTCAGAGATTCCCTGAAACTTACTTCTCACCAATGCCCCCTGTGCTCTGATACCCAGCAGGTCTGCCAATGCAGCTTTTTCCTCTTGAGGGCCTGAGTATGGCTTCGATCTCCTGTGGTCTCAACCAACGTCAGGAGTTCCACTATTTCAGACTCTAGGGCTTTCATTGATCTGGTGACGTCTTTGGTGACGTTCCTCGTGTATTGATTACAGAATTGTTGAATCTGGATTTTCCCTATATCCCACCACTGTTGAAGGGATACAAAACTGGCCTTTTGAGACCTCCACCTCTCCCAGAAAAAACTAAAACATTTCCTGAAGTGAGCATCACTAAATAAAGTGATATTAAAATTCCAGTATGCGCTTTTGGGTTTTACAGCGTTAACGAACACCACCTCCGTTATTAACAATGATCAGAAAATCCCACTGGGGTTATCACACTTGATTTACAGATCTGAGATTGATGCTCAAAACAATAAAAGCTATCTAACCTGGCCATAGAGATGGTGTTCTCTCTCACATGCGCCCAGGTGTACTGTCTCGTGCATCCATGTTGACTCCGCCAAATATCACACAGTTCATGTGTTACAATGAGGCGTTTAAAAAAAGTCCTTGAGACTATATGAGGTTCTTTGTGATTTCTATCTAAATCACTGACTGTGCAGTTAAAATCCCCAGCAATAAATAAATAGTCTTCAGTATTACATTTCTCAATGGTATTTGATAATGTCTCTAAAAAACATACCCTCTCAACTGCCACCACTGGGGCATATACATTTATCAGACACATAGTGATGTTTTCATACCTCGCTCTAACTTTTAATAACCTCCCCTCAACTACCTCTTCAACCTCATATAAGACAAAGGTAAAAACCCTTTTGAGAACAAGATGGCCACACCCCCACTCCTGTTGCCACATAACATAACTTCATTTTCCATATTACTATGCGTTTCTTGTAGAAAACTTATGTCACTTCCCTTTCCCCTAATTAACTCATACACTATGGCTCTTTTTTTAACGTCTCTTGCCCCATTTACGTTTAAAGAAGAAATCTTAAAACTGCTCATGGATGGAAAAAAAAAATACAGAGGAAGACACAGAAACCACATTTCTTTACAAAGTTAAGGCTGCGACTGAACTCTTTCATTTCCTTTAGAATTTACATCACTTATCACCCACTCTCGTGACCACTTTCTTGAGTCTAGCAATTTCAGGGCTTGTCAAACCTCCCCCTGTTAGTTTTGACATCAGAAGCTTCGCTGATTCAATAAACAATATATATATTACATTATAATCCTGCATATATTTCTTCCCTTTCGTCGACTTCAGAAATTGACGTACCTTCTCAATCCCATACCTCCCTTCCACCCCATTTATCTCACTATTTTGTTGTGACGCATCAGATGACTCACTCTCGCTATCCTCCCCAGAAGAAAACTCCACAATCTTTACAACCTGTTTATCCTCAACTGATTTATCAATCTCTACCTTCCTCTTAGAATTAGACCCTTCACCTCCCCTTAAATTCTTCCTCTTACTCCTCGGTACTTTGAAAAACAGCTGCTTCCTTTTCCATTATTTCATTCTCCTCTTGACCTCCAATTTCATTTTCCAGCACCACCTTAGCGACCGCAGTCGCAATCTCACCGACTGTTTCCCCTCCCTCTTTGTTCTGATCTACCACAATTGCCCCCGTATTTTCACTGCTTTCCTTTCCTACTTTTCCAACCACATCTGCCCACCTTCTCCCTTCCCCTGCACCCTTAGCATGTTCATCCCTTCGCGGTGGTGCATTAGCTGCACCAGCACTAGAGCTGCTACCGGGCTCTGCGCGCTCGTTCTCGGGACAATAACGTAACAAATGCCCCTCTCTTCCACAGCCAAAGCATTTCATTGATTCAGTAGAAGCGTAGAAGACATAATCAAATCCATCAATCTTAAAACTGAGAGTTCGTCAGTGTCCTTCTTTAAAATCATATGCACTTGTCTCCTATGAGACACGACATGTTTCAGCAAAGGAGATTTGCATCCAAAAATAACCTTCTTTATTGTAAATACAAGTTGACCATGACGAGATAACTCTCGCTCCAACACTTCATCTCTAACAAATGGTGGCACGTTAGAAAGTATAACTTTCGCCGGATTCATTAGAGGAAATACCAACGTCTGTGTCTCCCGCAACACAACACCACTCTCAACTATCCTATTCACCTTTTCAATGGAATCTAAGAATATCACTACAGCGCTATTCATCCTTGAGGCTGATTTTATGCTATCATACCCAATGATAGCACCCACTGCTAAGCTACATTCTTCCACTGAACACCCGGCCGCAGCAGGAATCTTTACTCCATGTCGCCGACTAAGTTTTTCAAACTCCAAACCTCCGCGAGTGGCCATTGCAACCAGCCTCACCCGCTGGTTGTGCCCTGGAGAAAAACAACCTCAACGATCCCACCACCCCTATCCGTGCTTAGTGATAGTTAGACAAGATAACCTTAAAACAACTAAACTAATCAATTTATATAAATACACACCAAAACCCAGTAGAGTGAAAATAATTCCAGTCACTCTCACAATCACTCCTGCTTCACGACTCACTCCAGAGAGAGGAGGGAGAGAACGAGACAGAGGAGAAGAGAGAGAGAGAAGAAGAAGAGAGAAGAGAGAGAGAGAGAGAGAGAGAGAGAGAGAGAGGAGAGAGAGAGAGAGAGAGAAAGAAGATAGAGAGAGAGAGAGATAGAGAGAAGAGAGAAGATCGTAAGAATAGATAGAGAGACAGCGGAGATAGAGAGAGCTCGAGAGAAAGAGAATAAAGCGGGCTATCCATATACATATATATGATCTCTCAGATAGTCTCATACATCTATGATATATACCTATCGCTCTCTCTCGCTATCTCTTCTCTATCTTCTAGATCTCCCCTCTCTATCTCTTACCTAGGCTCCCCTTCCCCTTCCTTTTCCCCCCCCCCCCCCTTTTTTTTTCCCCCCCTCTTTTCCTTCCCCCCAAATCCCTTTTTTTATTTTTTTTTTGCTCCCTTTTTTTCCTTGGATTTGGGGCCGGGTTTTTCCCCCCAAAATTTAAAAAAAATTATTCCCCCCTTCCCATTTTTAACATATATTTTAAAACTGTTTATAATTTTAATTTTAATTGGCCGGTTAGTCAAAACAAAAAATACCCCAACCTTTTTACAAAACAACCAACAAAAAAACACCCTTTTTACTTTCCCAGGTTTAGTTATATAAAATATTTTAAATAGACCTTTTAATTATATGTAATTCCCCTTGAAAAAGTAACAGGATAATTCCTGTTCTGTAAAGAATCGGACAACAACCCCCAGAAATGAGACACAAAAACCTAGGGTTAACCACTGGGTTAAAATTTTTCCTGATCCTTTAATGTCTAAAATTTTTTGAAAGAAATCAAGATTAAAAATTTTGAAAAACAAAACATGTCTGTAAAGAATTCATTACAACAACAACAACAACAAAGGACTTAGGAAACAAACTTTAAAACGAAATCCTAAATTGTCTCCAGAAACCCCCCAATGCAATGAGATCCTAAATTGTCTCCTGAAATCCCCCAATGCAATGAGATCCTAAATTGTCTCCTGAAACCCCCCAATGCAATGAGATCCTAAATTGTCTCCTGAAACCCCCCAATGCAATGAGATCCTAAATGGTCTCCTGGAAACCCCCCAATGCAATGAGATCCTACATTGTCTCCTGAAACCCCCCAATGTAATGAGATCCTACATTGTCTCCTGAACTAGCACACCAAGTCCCTTTTAGAACTGGCCCATCAATTATCTTCATGCCACCCTCCTCCAAAGCTTTCAGATCTTTGATGAGAGGGTAAAATACTTTGCCTAGGCCAAAATATTTAAAACCCTGTCAGAGTAAAGTAAACTGTTTTTTTTTTTCCCGGAACCAAGTGGATTGACAACTTCCTGATAGAGTATCGGACCAACAGAAAACGGCTCAGTTTTAAACAACTCCTTTCCCTTCCCTTTCATCATGAAAAAACATTTACAATGTTTTGTAAAAATATTGCTTCATCTACAGCAAAATACTATTCTAGCTCATCCAAACTATTAGAAGCTCTTCCGGCTCATCCAAACTATCAGACACTCTTCCGGCTCATCCAAACTATCAGGCATAGGCACACTGGCTTGACCCAAAGGTTCAGCAGCAACATGTTGGTCTAGCACAGAGTCATCTAGATGTTCTACACCATATTCTTTGTGTTTCCTAGCAACATGGGATGGAAAACATGACAGTGGACTTGTTGTTACAACCTCTAAATGGGCATTTGATTTCTAATCCTTATAATCTAATATGTGCCGTCGAGTAACGTACAAAAGGTTAATGTGTCACACCTAACTGCACAAGACTGAACCACACAAGACTGAACCACACCTAACTGCACAAGACTGAACCACACAAGACTGAACCACACCTAACTGCACAAGACTGAACCACACAAGACTGAACCACACCTAACTGCACAAGACTGAACCACACAAGACTGAACCACACCTAACTGCACAAGACTGAACCACACCTAACTGGACAAGACTGAACCACACCTAACTGCACAAGACTGAACCACACCTAACTGCACAAGACTGAACCACACCTAACTGCACAAGACTGAACCACACCTAACTGGACAAGACTGAACCACACCTAACTGGACAAGACTGAACCACACCTAACTGCACAAGACTGAACCACACCTAACTGCACAAGACTGAACCACACCTAACTGCACAAGACTGAACCACACCTAACTGCACAAGACTGAACCACACCTAACTGCACAAGACTGAACCACACCTAACTGGACAAGACTGAACCACACCTAACTGCACAAGACTGAACCACACCTAACTGCACAAGACTGAACCACACAAGACTTAACCACACCTAACTGCACAAGACTGAACCACACCTAACTGCACAAGACTGAACCACACCTAACTGCACAAGACTGAACCACACCTAACTGCACAAGACTGAACCACACCTAACTGGACAAGACTGAACCACACAAGACTGAACCACACCTAACTGCACAAGACTGAACCACACAAGACTGAACCACACCTAACTGCACAAGACTGAACCACACCTAACTGCACAAGACTGAACCACACCTAACTGCACAAGACTAAACCACACCTAACTGCACAAGACTGAACCACACCTAACTGCACAAGACTGAACCACACCTAACTGGACAAGACTGAACCACACCTAACTGCACAAGACTGAACCACACCTAACTGCACAAGACTGAACCACACCTAACTGCACAAGACTGAACCACACCTAACTGCACAAGACTGAACCACACCTAACTGCACAAGACTGAACCACACCTAACTGCACAAGACTGAACCACACCTAACTGCACAAGACTGAACCACACCTAACTGGACAAGACTGAACCACACAAGACTGAACACACCTAACTGCACAAGACTGAACCACACAAGACTGAACCACACCTAACTGCACAAGACTGAACCACACCTAACTGCACAAGACTGAACCACACCTAACTGCACAAGACTGAACCACACCTAACTGCAAAAGACTGAACCACACCTAACTGCACAAGACTGAACCACACCTAACTGCACAAGACTGAACCACACCTAACTGCACAAGACTGAACCACACCTAACTGCACAAGACTGAACCACACCTAACTGGACAAGACTGAACCACACCTAACTGCACAAGACTGAACCACACCTAACTGCACAAGACTGAACCACACCTAACTGCACAAGACTGAACCACACCTAACTGCACAAGACTGAACCACACCTAACTGCACAAGACTGAACCACACCTAACTGGACAAGACTGAACCACACCTAACTGCACAGACTGACCACACCTAACTGCACAAGACTGAACCACACCTAACTGGACAAGACTGAACCACACCTAACTGCACAAGACTGAACCACACCTAACTGCACAAGACTGAACCACACTAACTGGACAAGACTGAACCACACCTAACTGCACAAGACTGAACCACACCTAACTGGACAAGACTGAACCACACCTAACTGCACAAGACTGAACCACACCTAACTGGACAAGACTGAACCACACCTAACTGCACAAGACTGAACCACACCTAACTGCACAAGACTGAACCACACCGAACTGCACAAGACTGAACCACACCCTAACTGCACAAGACTGAACCACACCTAACGCACAAGACTGAACCACACCTAACTGGACAAGACTGAACCACACAAGACTGAACCACACCTAACTGCACAAGACTGAACCACACAAGACTGAACCACACCTAACTGCACAAGACTGAACCACACCTAACTGCACAAGACTGAACCACACCTAACTGCACAAGACTGAACCACACCTAACTGCACAAGACTGAACCACACCTAACTGCACAGACTGAACCACACCTAACTGCACAAGACTGAACCACACCTAACTGCACAAGACTGAACCACACCTAACTGGACAAGACTGAACCACACCTAACTGCACAAGACTGAACCACACCTAACTGCACAAGACTGAACCACACCTAACTGGACAAGACTGAACCACACCTAACTGGACAAGACTGAACCACACCTAACTGCACAAGACTGAACCACACCTAACTGGACAAGACTGAACCACACCTAACTGCACAAGACTGAACCACACCTAACTGCACAAGACTGAACCACACCTAACTGCACAAGACTGAACCACACAAGACTGAACCACACAAGACTGAACCACACAAGACTGAACCACACAAGACTGAACCACACCTAACTGCACAAGACTGAACCACACAAGACTGAACCACACAAGACTGAACCACACAAGACTGAACCACACCTAACTGCACAAGACTGAACCACACAAGACTGAACCACACCTAACTGCACAAGACTGAAACTGAACATTTTAGGGGAGTGTCACATTGTTGTTGACAATCTCTCAGCACAGACCCATCAGCTTTATGATCTCTCTCTCTATATATATATATATATATCTCTCTCTCTCTATATCTCTATCTCTCTCTCTCTATATATCTCTCTCTCTCTCTCTCTCTCTCTGTATATATATATATATATATATATATATATATCTCTATATCTCTCTCTATATATCTCTCTCTCTCTCTGTATATATATATATATCTCTCTCTCTATATATCTCTCTCTCTCTATATATATCTCTATATCTCTCTGTATATATATATATATATCTCTCTCTCTCTGTATATATATATATATCTCTCTCTCTATATATCTCTCTCTCTATATATATCTCTATATCTCTCTCTCTATATATATATATATCTATCTCTCTCTATATTTACATTTTTACATTTTAGTCATTTAGCAGACGCTCTTATCCAGAGCGACTTACAGGAGCAAGTAGGGTTAAGTGCCTTGCTCAAGGGCACAGACAGATTTTTCACCTAGTCGGCTCGGGGATTAGAACCAGCGACCTTTCGGTTACTGGCACTACGCTCTTAACCACTAAGCTACCTGCCACCCAAGGAGTTTTGTTGAAAGCTTCTTTTCGTTGGTATTCAGTTTAGATAGATGTGTGCTAACATAATTGCAAAAGGGTTTTCTAATGATCAATTAGCCTTTTAAAATGATAAACTTGTGTGTTTTTGTGTGTGTCTGTGTGTTTCTGTGTGTTTCTTTGTGTGTCTGTGTGTTTCTTTGTGTGACTGTGTGTGTCTGTGTGTGTTTCTGTTTTTCTTTGTGTGTCTGTGTGTGTCTACGTGTGTCTGTGTGTGTCTGTGTGTGTTTCTGTGTGTTTCTGTGTGTGTCTTTGTGTGTCTGTGTGTGTCTGTGTGTCTCTGTGTTAGTCTGTGTTAGTCTGTGTGTGTCTGTGTGTTATTGCCTGTGTGTGTGTGTTTATGACTGCAGCCTTGAAAGCCCCTCCAATTAAAACACATTAAAGAAGCATTATCTGCCATTCCCTCCTCTCTCCCTCCTCCCTCCATCCTCCTCTCCATCCCTCCCTCCACCCGTCTTCCCTCTCTCCTCCTCCCTCTCTCCTCCTCTCTCCCATTCCTTCCTCCCCTCTCCTCCCTCCTCCCCCTTGCTCCCTCCTCCCTCTCTCTCCTCGTCCTCGTCTTCTCCCTCCGTTCCTCTCCCTCCTCCTCCTCCCTCTCTCCCTCTCCTCTCCTTCCCTCTCCTCCTCGTCCTCTCCGTCCTCTCCTCCCTCCTCCCTCTCCTCCTCCCTCTCTTGTCCCTCTCGTCCTCTCCTCCCTCCCTCCATCCTCTCCTCCTCTCTCCTCCTCCCTCTCCCTCCCTCCCCGTCTCCCTCCCCCATCCCTCCTCATCTCCTCACTCCCTCCCTCGCTGCACCGACCCTCACCTCCTCCCACATCTCACTCCCAGTCCCTCCCTCACTACCACCTCACACCTCAATCTCACATCCCTCCCTCCTCCCTCTTCTCCCTCTCCCTCTTCCTCCTCCATCCTTCTCCCTCACTCTCCCCATCTCATCTACCCCCCTTGTCTAGTTTCTCTCTCGCCTCTTCCCACCCATCTCGCCGCTCCTCTCGCTAACCCAGGGTATTAATTACCTGAGATATGGCTTTCCTCTCTCAACCACGTAATGTCATATCTACAGGGGCTGTGGTGTCTGTCTCCAGGGGATGTGGTTGAAGGGGGTGATGGAGGGGGGTAATTCAGTGAAGGAAAAATACACCACAGGGGTGCAGGAGGTTTTTAGTCTTTTTTTAAACACTTTGAGACCTCATGGGCTCTATTAGTTAAATGAGGCAGGGAAAAAATGGGGAGAGAGAGAGAGAGGAGAGAGAGGGAAAGGAGAGAGAGAGAGGAGAGAGACAGAGACACAGAGAGGAGAGAGAGAGACGAGAGAGCAAGAGAGAGGAGCAGAGAGAGAGAGAGAGAGAGAAGAAGGGGAGGGGGGGGGGAAAAAAGAGAAGAGAGAAGAGAGGAGAGAGAGAGAGGAGAGAGAGAGAGAGAGAGAGAGAAAGAGAGAGGGAGAGAGAGAGAGAGAGAGAGAGAGAGAGAGGAGAGAGAGAAGCAGAGCGAGAACTACACTCAGAAGTAAAGTTTTAGGTTTTGTTCCTAAAGGGGTTAAAGGGGTTAGTGTTAAAGGGGTTTGTATTTGAAAATTGTATTTATTATGGATGCCCATTAATTCCTGCCAAGGCAGCAGCTACTCTTCCTGGGGTTTATTATGGATCCCCATTAGTTCCTGCCAAGGCAGCAGCTACTCTTCCTGGGTTTATTATGGATCCCCATTAGTTCCTGCCAAGGCAGCAGCTACTCTTCCTGGGGTTTATTATGGATCCCCATTAGTTCCTGGCAAGGCAGCAGCTACTCTTCCTGGGGTTTATTATGGATCCCCATTAGTTCCTGCCAAGGCAGCAGCTACTCTTCCTGGGGTTTATTATGGATCCCCATTAGTTCCTGCCAAGGCAGCAGCTACTCTTCCTGGGGTTTATTATGGATCCCCATTAGTTCCTGCCAAGGCAGCAGCTACTCTTCCTGGGGTTTATTATGGATCCCCATTAGTTCCTGCCAAGGCAGCAGCTACTCTTCCTGGGGTTTATTATGGATCCCCATTAGTTCCTGCAAAGGCAGCAGCTACTCTTCCTGGGGTTTATTATGGATCCCCATTAGTTCCTGCAAAGGCAGCAGCTACTCTTCCTGGGGTTTATTATGGATCCCCATTAGTTCCTGCAAAGGCAGCAGCTACTCTTCCTGGGGTTTATTATGGATCCCCATTAGTTCCTGCCAAGGCAGCAGCTACTCTTCCTGGGGTTTAGTATGGATCCCCATTAGTTCCTGCCAAGGCAGCAGCTACTCTTCCTGGGGTTCAGCGAAATCAAGGCAGTTTTACAATTTTAATAACATTTCAATACATTCACAACAGATTTCACAACATATTAAGTGTGTTCCCTCAGGCCTCTACTCTACTACCACATATCTATAACACAAAATCCATGTGTACGTGTGTGTATAGTGTGTATGTTATTGTGTGTGTGTATTCGTGTGTCTGTGCTGTTTTTTAAATCTAATTTTAATGCTTAGTCCAGGTGCAACAAAACTAGGGCCTGTAGGACCTGCCTTGTTGATAGTGTTGTTAAGAAGGCAGAGAGTTGCATTATTATGGACAGTCTTCTCCCCATCTTAGCTACTGTTGTATCAATATGTTTTGACGATGACAGTTTACAATCTAGGGTTACTCCAAGCAGTTTAGTCACCTCAACTTGCTCAATTTCTACATTATTTATTACTATATTTAGTTGAGGTTTAGGGTTTACTGAATGATTTGTCCCAAATACAATGCTTTTAGTTTTTGAAATATTTAGGACTAACTTATTCCTTTCCACCCATTCTGAAACTAACTGCAGCTCTTTGTTAAGTGTTGCAGTCATTTCAGTTGCTGTAGTAGCTGACGTGTATAGTGTTGAGTCATCCACATACATAGACACACTGGCTTTACTCAAGGCCAGTGGCATGTCGTTAATAAAGCTTTACACATGTCGTTAGTAAAGACTGAAAAGAGCTTCCCTGGGGAATTCCTGATTCTACCTGGATTTTGTTTGAGAGGCTTCCATTAAAGATCACCCTCTGTGTTCTGTTAGACAGGTAACTCTTTATCCACAATATAGCAGGGGGTGTAAAGCCATAACACATACGTTTTTCCAGCAGCAGACTATGATCGATAATGTCAAAAGCCAGACTGAAGTCTAACAAAACAGCCCCCACAATCTTTGTATCATCAATTTCTCTTAGCCAATCATCAGTCACTTGTGTAAGTGCTTGTTGAATGTCCTTCCTTATAAGCGTGCTGAAAGTCTGTGTCAATTTGTTTACTGTGAAATAGCGTTGTATCTGGTCAAACACAATTTTTTCCAATAGTTTACTAAGGGTTGGTAACAGGCTGATTGGTCGGCTATTTGAGCCAGTAAAGGGGGCTTTACTATTCTTAGGTAGCGGAATGACTTTTGCTTCCCTCCAGGCCTGAGGGCACACACTTTCTAGTAGGCTTAAATTGAAGATATGGCAAATAGGAGTGGTAATATCGTCCGCTATTATCCTCAGTAATTTTCCGTCCAAGTTGTAAGACCCCGGTGGCTTGTCATTGTTGATAGACAATACTTTTTTCACCTCTTCCACACTTAATTTGACCCCACCCCCACACTTTACCCCCTACATGTACAAAGTACCTGGACTAACCTGTACCCCCGCACATTGACTCGGTACCGGTACCCCCTATATATTGTTATTTTATTGTGTTTCTTTTTCTTATTTTTTTGTACTTTCATTTATTTAGTAAATGTTATCTTAACTCTTTTTCTTGAACTGCATTGTTGGTTAAGGGCTTGTAAGTAAGTGTCACAAACGAGACTCCCGCTGTTCCTCCTGCTCACCACCAGAGGGAACCCTCTCCTGAGTATTAAACCCCTGATCTACATTTCCCACATACCTGGCTCTGATTACCGTTGCACCTGACTCCCATCAGTAGACTATTTAGGTGCTCTCAAACTCTCTCTCTTTGCGAAGTCTTGTTTACCCTGGTGATCTTTTCTGAGCGTTTTCGCCTGTGTCTGTCTGCCCGTGGATTTACTCTGGACTGTTTTTCCCTCCTTGATTCTTTGCTGCCTGCCCTGGACTATATTCTTTACTGGACTGATTTTTGTAAGCTTGCTGCCTGCCCTGACCTTATGCCTGTACCTGGATTACGAGTTGCCTTATCCCTACTGTTGTGTCTGCTGGCGATTGACCCTGTTTGTACGACCAAGATTGTAATAAAACTGCAAATGGATCCTCACTCTCCTGGAGCGTCATTACAGAAGACTTCGCCATCTCATGGAGGGAGGGTCGTATCATCAAATGGGACCCGTCATGTCACTCCAACTGCTTAACTGGCAGCCCTTCACTCTCCATTCAGACCGTCACGCTAAAGGACGAGCCGGTCCTTTTCCCCACTCTTCCCATTGAATACTCTGACCTCATCGAAGCTTTTAGCAAGACCAAGGCGATGGAACTCCCCCCCCACCGATCAAGCGACTGTTCCATCGAACTATTACCAGGCACAACACCACCTAAGGGCCGAATCTTCCCCCTATCACAACCCGAATCAGAAGCCATGAACAACTACATCGAGGAGGAACTTTCGAAGGGGTTCATTAGAACGTCGACATCACCTGCAGCCTCTGGCTTCTTCTTTGTTAAAAAAAAAGACGGTGGCCTACGCCCTTGTATCGACTACCGGGGTCTCAACGACATCACCGTCAAGTTTCGATATCCTTTACCGCTGGTACCAGCTGCCCTAGAACAACTCCGCAAAGCCAAGTACTTCTCCAAACTGGACCTCCGCAGCGCCTACAATCTCATTCGCATCCGGGACGGTGATGAATGGAAGACAGCCTTCTCTACCAGCACTGGGCACTATGAGTATTTGGTGATGCCTTTCGGGCTGTCCAATAGTCCGTCCGTATTTCAGTCGTTTATCAATGACGTCTTTCGGGACATGCTTAATCGTTGGGTAATTGTTTACATCGATGACATTCTCGTCTATTCCAACACCTATGAGGAACACGTGCAACACGTGAGAACAGTATTACAACGACTCATTGATCACCAATTATACGCCAAAGCAGAGAAGTGCGAATTTCACCAGACTTCCACGTCTTTCTTGGGCTACATCATCAACCAGGAGGGAGTCGCCATGGACGAGAAGAAGGTCAAGGCCGTTCTAGACTGGCCACTGCCAGTAACCTTAAAGGAGTTACAACGCTTCTTGGGATTTGCGAACTTCTACCGACGCTTCATCAGGAATTTCAGCTCGGTAGCCTCTCCCTTAACCTCTATGACTAAGAGAAATGCACCACACCTCACCTGGTCAACTACAGCACAGGAGGCTTTCGCAGAACTCAAGTCACGTTTCACATCTGCCCCCATCCTCCACCACCCTAATCCTGAAATCCCGTTTACAGTTGAGGTGGACGCTTCTAATACGGGCATTGGAGCCATCCTCTCACAGCGGCACGGATCCCCACTCAAGCTCTATCCGTGCGCCTATTACTCCCGCAAACTTAGTCCAGCCGAACAGAACTACGACGTCGGAAACCGAGAACTGTTGGCCATGAAAGCAGCTATGGAGGAGTGGCGTCATTGGCTGGAGGGAGCTAAACACCCGTTTGTGATTCTAACTGACCACAAGAATTGGAAACAGCCGAACTCATGTGCAACCTTGTGTTTCGCTTCTATGGCCTGCCTGAGGACATCGTGTCGGACCGGGGGCCCCAATTCACATCCAGAGTATGGTCAGCATTCTTCCAACAACTCAACATCAACATTAGCCTCACTTCAGGATATCACCCACAATCTAATGGTCAGACAGAACGCCTCAATCAGGAGATCACCCGGTTTCTCAGAGCCTACTGTCATCAGAACCAAGCAGACTGGAGTCGATTCCTCATGTGGGCGGAGTATGCACAGAACTCACTCCAGAAACCCTCCACCGGTCTAACTCCATTCCAATGTGTAATGGGCTTCCAACCTCCCCTATTTCCATGGTCAGGGGAACCCACCGAGGTACCCTCTGTCAACGACTGGCTCCAGAGAAGCGAGGACATCTGGAGTCAGGCTCACACCCACTTGCTACGTGCTGTCAGGAGACAGAAGTTGCAGGCCAATCGTCACCGTCGCCCCAATCCCGAATATACTCCAGGTCAATGGGTCTGGCTATCCACTCGAGACCTACGCCTCAGACTTCCTTGCAAGAAACTCAGTCCCAGGTATGTAGGTCCCTTCCAAATTGTTAAACAGATTACACCAGTTTCCTTCCGTTTGGCATTACCCTCTAATTATCGTATCTCTCCCACTTTTCATGTATCACTTCTCAAACCCGCTGGTGGTCCGAGAGCGGAGGAGGAGGAGCAGACCAGTGATCAGGGCCCCCCACCCATCTTGGTGGACGGCGAGGAGGCATATCAGGTTCGAGATCTACTCGATTCCAGACGCCGGGGCAGGCTCCTCCAATATCTGGTGGATTGGGAGGGGTACGGACCGGAGGAGCGATCCTGGGTTAATACAGAGGACATACTCGACCCCGCACTCATGACTGAGTTCCATAGGACGCACCCGGAGAAACCGGCCCCCCGACCTCGAGGAAGACCCCGGCGTCGTTCGCCTCTTCGCGTCAGGAGCCGCTCGCAGGGGGGGGGGCTCTGTCACAAACGAGACTCCCGCTGTTCCTCCTGCTCACCACCAGAGGGAACCCTCTCCTGAGTATTAAACCCCTGATCTACATTTCCCACATACCTGGCTCTGATTACCGTTGCACCTGACTCCCATCAGTAGACTATTTAGGTGCTCTCAAACTCTCTCTCTTTGCGAAGTCTTGTTTACCCTGGTGATCTTTTCTGAGCGTTTTCGCCTGTGTCTGTCTGCCCGTGGATTTACTCTGGACTGTTTTTCCCTCCTTGATTCTTTGCTGCCTGCCCTGGACTATATTCTTTACTGGACTGATTTTTGTAAGCTTGCTGCCTGCCCTGACCTTATGCCTGTACCTGGATTACGAGTTGCCTTATCCCTACTGTTGTGTCTGCTGGCGATTGACCCTGTTTGTACGACCAAGATTGTAATAAAACTGCAAATGGATCCTCACTCTCCTGGAGCGTCATTACAGTAAGCATTTCACGGCAAGGTCTACACCTGTTGTATTCGGCGCATGTGACAAATAAAATTAGATATGATTTGATTTGATTTTACATTTCTGAAGAGACCTGAAAATAGCTGTGCAGCGATGCTCCCCATCCAACATGACAGAGCTTGAGAGGATCTGCAGAGAAGAATGAGAGAAATTCCCCAAATACAGGTGTGCCAAGCTTGTAGCGTCATACCCAAGAAGACTAGAGGCTGTAATCACTGACAAAGGTGTGTCAACAAAATACTGAGTAAAGGGTCTGAATGCTTATGTAAATGTTATATTTCAGTTTTTTATTTTTTATACATTTGTACAAAAAACTATTGTTTTTGCTTTGTCATTATGGGGTATTGTGTGTAAATTGACGAGGGAAAAAAATGTTTTAATCCGTTTTCGAGTAAGGTTGTAGAGCTATCTATCCAAAATGGAGATGTATGGATAAACCACTTCTCCAATCTTTTTGGCCCTACAACAAAGAACAAACAGCAAAACATAGACATGATCAATATTAAAGATCCTCTAGATTATCCAATTACACTGAATTAACTACAGGACAAAATACAAACTTTCAACACAAAAAGGCCTGTGGTGTTGATGGTATCCTCAATGAAATGATAAATTATACAGACCACAAATTCCAATTGACTATACTTAAACTCTTTAACATCATCCTTAGCTCTGGCATCTTCCCCAATATTTGGAACCAAGGACTGATCACCCCAATCCACAAAAGTGGAGACAAATTGGACCCCAATAACTACCGTGGGATATGAGTCAACAGCAACCTTTGGAAAATCCTCTGCATTATCATTAACAGCAGACTAGTTCATTTTCACAGTGAAAACAATGTACTGAGCAAATGTCAAATTGGCTTTTTACCAAATTACCGTACGACAGACCACGTATTCACCCTGCACACCCTAACTGACAAACAAACAAACCAAAACAAAGGCAAAGTCTTCTCATGCTTTGTTGATTTATAATAAGCTTTTAACTCAATTTGGCATGAGGGTCTGTTATACAAATTGATGGAAACCGGTGTTGGGGGGTAAAACATACGACATTATAAAATCCATGTAAACAAACAACAAGTGTGTGGTTAAAATTGGCATTTTTTCCCCTCAGGACTGGGGAGTGAGACATCCTGTTCAACATTTATATCAACAAATTGGCAAGGGCTCTAAAACAAACTGAAGCACCAGGCCTCACCCTACTAGACTCTGAAGTCAAATGTCTACTGTTTGCTGATGATCTGGTGCTTCTGTCACCAACCAAGGAGGGCCTACAGCGGCACCAAGATCTTCTGCACAGATTCTGTCAGACCTGGGCCCTAACAGTAAATCTCAGTAAGACAAAAATACTGGTGTTCCAAAAAAGGTCCAGTTTCCAGTGAAAATAATTAAACATAAATATGGGTTGTATTTACAATGGTGTTTGTTCTTCACTCGTTGCCCTTTTCTTGTGGCAACAGGTCACACATCTTGCTGCTGTGATTGCACACTGTGGTATTTTACCCAATAGATCTGGGAGTTTATCAAAATCTGATTTGTTTTCAAATTCTTTGTGGGTCTGTGTAATCTGAGGGAAATATGTGTCTCTAATATGGTCATACATTTGGCAGGAAGTTAGGAAGTGCAGCTCAGCTTCCACCTCATTTTGTGGGCAGTGTGCAATATAGCCTGTCTTCTCTTGAGAGCCAGGTCTGCCTACAGCGGCATTTCTCAATAGCAAGGCTATGCTAATTGAGTCTGTACATAGTCAAAGCTTTCCTTAAGTTTGGGTCAGTCACAGTGGTCAGGTATTATGCCACTGTGTACTCTCTTTTCAGGGCCAAATAGCATTCTAGTTGGCTCTGTTTTTTTGTAAAATCTTTCCTATGTGTCAAGTAATTATCTTTTTGTTTTCTCATGATTTGGTTGAGTCTAATTGTGTTGCTGTCCTGGGGCTCTGTGGGGTCTGTTTGTGTTTGTGAACAGAGCCCCAGGACCAGCTTGCTTAGGGGGCTCTTCCCCAGGTTCATTTTTCTGTAGGTGATGGCTTTGTTATGGAAGGTTTGGGAATCGCTTCCTTTTAAGTGATGGTAGAATTTAACGGCTCTTTTCTGGATTTTAATAATTAGCGGGTATCAGCCTAATTCTGCTCTGCATGCATTATTTGATGTTTTTCGTTGTACACTGAGGATATTTTTTGCAGAATTCTGCATGCAGAGTCTCAATTTGGTGTTTGTCCCATTTTGTGAATTCCTGGTTGGTGAGTGGACCCCAGACCTCACAACCATAAAGGGCAATGGGTTCTACAACTGATTCAAGTATTTTTAGCCAGATCCTAATTGGTATATTGAATTATATGTTATTTTTGATGGCATAGAAGGCCGTTCTTGCCTTGTCTCTCAGATCATTCACAGCTTTGTGGAAGTTACCTGTGTCGCTGATGTTTAGGCCGAGGTATGTGTAGTTTTTTGTGTGCTCTAGGGCAACGGTGTCTAGATGGAATTTGTATTTGTGGTCCTGGCAACTGGACCTCTTTTGGAACACCATTATTTTTGTCTTTCTGAGATTTACTGTCAGGGCCCAGGTCTGACAGAATCTGTGCAGAAGATCTAGGTGCTGCTGTAGGCCCTCCTTGGTTGGTGACAGAAGCACCAGATCATCAGCAAACAGTAGACATTTGACTTCAGATTCTAGTAGGGTGAGGCCGGGTGCTGCAGACTGTTCTAGTGCCCTCGCCAATTTGTTGATATATATTTTGAAGAGGGTGGGGCTTAAGCTGCATCCCTTTCTCAACCCCGTGGAAAGAAATGTGTGTTTCTTGCCAATTTTAACTGCACACTTGTTGTTTGTTTACAGGGATTTTATAATGTCGTATGTTTTCCCCCCAAACCACTTTCCATCAATTTGTATAGCAGACCCTCATGCCAAATTGAGTCAAAAGCTTTTTTGAAATCAACAAAGCATGAGAAGACATTGCCTTTGTTTTGGTTTGTTTGTTTGACAGTTAGGGCGTGCATGGTGAATACGTGGTCTGTCGTACGGTAATTTGGTAAAACGCCAATCTGACATTTGCTCAGTACATTGTTTTCGCTGAAGAAATGTACGAGTCTGCCGTTAATGATAATGCGGAGGATTTTCCCAAGGTTGCTGTTGACGTATATCCCACGGTAGTTATTGGGGTCAAATTTGTCTCCACTTTTGTGGATTGGGGTGATCAGTCCTTGGTTTCATTAATCATACCATCAATCAGTCTTTTTTGAAAGTTTGTATTTTGTCCTGTAGTTCTTTCAATTAATTGGAGAATCCTGTGGGTTCTGGTAGTCTTTAATAGTTGATTCTAAGATTTGTATTTGATCATGTATATGTTGTTGCTGTTTGTTCTTTGTTATAAGGCCAAAAAGATTGGAGAAGTGGTTTATCCATACATCTCAGTTTTGGAGAGATAACTCTTCGTGTTGTTGTTTGTTTAGAGTTTTCCAATTTTCCCAGAAGTGGTTTGATTCTATGGATTCTTCAATTACATTGAGCTAATAATAATAATGATAACAATAACTAATAATACGTAAATTACTGCTTACTATGCAGATGTAATCATTCAGTGTCCCTCAGGCTATGGCTTGTAACGCCAGGGTAGTGGGTTCGATCCCCAGGACCACCCATACGTTAAAAAAAAATTTATGCACACATGACTGTAAGTCGCTTTGGATAAAAGCGTCTGCTAAATGGCATATTATAATTAAATACATATTTGGCTGCAAGAGGAGCCGTTACTCCTTCGCCCATGACTATTTGCTGTTTTTCCTCTGGGTTTAATAAGTTAACATTTGGAATATTTCTGTGAATAATGAATCTCTTTGTGAGGAATATTTATCACAGTGAAGGAGAAAGTGTATCTCTGTTTCTACCTCCCCTGTCGTGCAGTGACCACATACACGCTCCTCTATGGGGAACCATGTTTTTTTTATGTCTGCCGGTTTCTATTGCCAATTGGTGGTTACTTATCCTGTACTTGGTAAGGATCTGTCTCTGCTTCGTATCTCTGACAGAGTAGAGATATTCAGCCAATTGATATTCTCTGTTCAGAGCCAGATAGCAATTTAGTCGGCTTTGGGATTTAGTTTTGTTTTTCCAATGTTGTAAATATGAGTCCTTTGATTGGTTCATGATTTTGTTTATTTGAATTATTTATTTTGAAGCAGTGCTGGTGTCAGCTTGGTTGGTTAGGTCCAACACCGGCTGACTGAGAGGGCTTGTTTCTGGGCTCAGCTCTTGGGTTTGAAGTGCTTTAAATTGGAGACTTGAATTTGGACTTGAATTTAGGTGTAGCCAACATTTTTATGAACGTTTTTGTACTTTCATTACCACTGGAAAGCGGCCCAATTCTGCCCTACATGCATTAGTTGGTGTATTTCTTTGGACTTGTAGAATTTTCCGACAGAATTCTGCATGTAGGTCTTCAATTGGATGTTTGTCCCACATTTTAAGTCCAGTTTATTGAGTGGCCCCCAAACCTCACTTCCGTAAAGAGCTATTGGTAGGATTACTCAGTCAAATATTTTGGTCCAAATTCTAATTGTGATGTTGATTTTGAATAATTTCATTTTTATTGCATACAATGCTCTGCTGGCTTTTACTTTGAGTGCATTCACTGCCATATTAAAGTTTCTCGATGCAGATATGGTCAGACCAAGGTATGAGTAATTTTTTGTGTGTTCAATTATGGGGTTGTTCAGGGTGAATTTATATTTGTGTATATCTCGGGTTTTTCTGGAAAATCATGATTTTAGTTTTTTGAAATTTACTGCCAGGGCCCAATTATGGCAATATTACTCTAGAATGTTAAGGTTCTGTTGAAGACCTTCTTTGGTGATAGAAGAACCAAATCATCAGCATATAGCAGGTATTTTTATCTCTGTGTCAAATAGTGTGAGTCCTGGGGCTGCAGATCCTAACCCTAACCCTAATTCTAACCCTAACCCTGATTGTAAAAATAGCCCCTAAACTTAAAATAACCTTTGTCCTTGTGGGGACTTTTTTTTTAGAAGAACAAGACCACACACTCCCTCCTCTCAGAACAGCCCGACACGATGGGACGAAAGGTGATTTCCTCCTCTCAGAACAGCCCGACACGATGTGACGAAAGGTGATTTCCTCCTCTCAGAACAGCCCGACACGATGTGACGAAAGGTGATTTCCTCCTCTCAGAACAGCCCGACACGATGGGACGAAAGGTGATTTTCTCCTCTTTCATTTCTGTTGAAACGGTCCCTTGCTCTTACCTAATTTACGCCGCTGAGCATTTGAAACCTGGCCAGTGTTATCCCCCTTCCCCCCGACCCAGTCGCGCCACACCAAAGGTATCCAATTAAATCAGTCCTCTGACTCGCTCTTTAAAGACAAATTACTATTTTAGTCTTTGTCCCAAATGACACCCTAATCCCTAAATAGTATTTTTTGACCAGAGCCCAGAGACCAACCAGAGATCTATGGTGTAAGACACAGTCTAGAATATTTCACAGTAGTGATGCTAATTCAGTCACAAAACTGACACTTCAATAGTTTAACACCTTTTAGTAGTGACTGAGACGAGGAGCTCAGAGTAACACTGACCCTGAGTTTAAAACTGGCTTTCTAGCCACCCACTCTCTCTCTCTGTCTCTCTCTGTCTCTGTCTGTCTCTCTGTCCGTATGTCTGTCTCTGTCTCTCTCTCTCTCTCTGTCGCTCTCTCGAGGAAGAGAGATAGGAGCTAGAGGAGAGGGCTCGCTTGCGCTCCTCTCCGCGCTCCTGCGCGATCTGCTCGCGCTCATCCTCTCTCTCGGAATTCACGGTTAGAATCCAGAGCATCGACACTCTCTATCCCCTTTTTGCGCTCCGCTGCGGGCTCACAGACATCCAGCGCTCAACTCGTCTCCCTCATTTTGTCACTTCTTCAACAGTGCACACTCAAACACAACACACACCACCACACACACAACACACCACACACACACAAACACACACACACAACACACAAAGGTATAACTAAGCAACTTACAATCCTGATCAAAAGCTGAGCTGACATTCCAGCTATCTCTCAATGACTTGGAGCTGTGGGGTCTTTTCCCAAATACACCCTTCTCTACTTCCTCTTTGACTTTGTGGACGGAACTAATCAAAACGCGTCAAACAAGGCGAGCGTACAATGAACAATGGTCAACCCTTAACTCTCTATACAATTATATGCTGGCCCCCCCTACCATCTGCAAAGAAGGATTGATGGTTTTATATAGCTATAGTTAGTTTTAATGTATTGTGGCACGATCATAACGTTGTGAAAAAGTAGGATGTAGATAGTTGAATAAGGTAGTGTTTGTTTACGTGAGGGATTATGATACGAAGTTATATATGTAAATTAATAGTGCAAGCAGTGATGTGGTTATCTTCACAAAGGTGCAAGTGAGGCTAAAAGAGGAAAATGATGGGGGGAGAAATTAAAATATTATATGCAGCAGAGCATGGAGGTTTTCAAGATGAGATAAAGAGGCAACAGGGGGAGAAACCTTTCTAAAGCAGAGGGACAGACGAGCACATAGAGGAATAGAGAGAGAGGGAGGCGAGAGCACGCAGAGGGTGAGTAAGAGAAAAAAGTGATGAAAGGCGCGGAGCGTTAGATCTCTGAGAGCGACAGAAGCTTTTAACCTCTATCGGTTCTAATTTTCTACTTTCTCTATTATTTCTGTCTATGACTTATCCTCTCTAGTTTTATCTCTCTATCGATCTCCTCTCTCTCTCTATACCTCTCTATCTCTCTATGACCCTCTCTCTCTCTACCTATCTCTCTCTCTCTCTCTCTCTCTCTCTCTCCTCTCTCTCCTCTCTCTCACCAAATTGACTTTGACTGATAAAAGTAAGTCAATTTTACAGTTTGTCAGTATAATTTACTATTTATAGTTGAATGAATCTAGGTTTTAGTAGAGATAACTAGCTTCGATTTTGAAATGACTTCATATTTTCAATTAATCTAACTTACTATCAAGTTAAGTAGACTATATTTACATTGACTAAACAACATAACCCTAAAAACATTATGCTCCCATCTGTCTCTTGCTCATGTGTGGCAGGTGTGACATATCAAGAAGCTGATTAAATAGCATGATCATTACACAGGTGCACCTTGTGCTGGGGACAATAAAAGACCACTCTAAAATGTACACTTTTGTCACACAACACAATGCAACAGATGTCTTAAGTTTTGAGGGAGCGTGCAATTCACATGCTGACTCACTTGGCGAAATGGGGATATCAGGGGATATCTTCACCTATATATAGCCAGTTATATGACATTGTATTAGATACAGTGCATTCCAAAAGTATTCAGACGCCTTGACTTTTGCCACATTTTGTTATCTTACAGCATTATTCTAAAATTGTTTAAATTGTTTTTTCCCCCTCATCAATCTACACCCCATACCCCGTAATGACAAAGCAAAAACAGGTTTTTAGACATTTCTGCACATGTATTCAAAATAAAAAAAACTGAAACATAACATTTACATAAGTATTCAGACCCTTTACTCAGCTTTGTTGAAGCACCTTTGGCAGCGATTAAAGCCTAGAGTCTTCTTGGGTATGACGCTACAAGCTTGGCACACCTGTAATTGGGGAGTTTCTCCCATTCTTCTCTGCAGATCCTCTCATACTCTGTCAGGTTGGATGGGGAGCGTCACTGCACAGCTATTTTCAGGTCTCTCCAGAGATTGTCGATCGGGTTCAAGTCCGGGCTCTGGCTGGGCCACTCAAGGACATTCAGAGACTTTTCCAGAAGCCACTCCTGCGTTGTCTTGGCTGTGTGCTTAGGGTCGTTGTCCTGTTGGAAGGTGAACCGCCGCCCCAGTCTTGTGTGCTTAGGGTCATTGCCAAGTTTGTTGCATCAAACCCATGAAGATTCGAGGCTGTAATCACTGCCAAAGGTGTTTCAACAAAGTACTGAGTAAAAGGTCTGAATACTTATGTAAATGTCATATTTCAGTTTTTTGTTTTTTTTATACATTTGCAAAAAAATCTAAAAACCTATTTTTGCTTTGTCGTTATGGGTTATTGAGTGTAGATTGATGAGAGGAAAAAACAATTTAATCAATTTTAGAATAAGGCTGTTACGTAACAAAATGTGAAAAGTCAAGGGGTCTGAATACTTTCCGCATGCACTGTATAAGGGTTGGCATTTGACCATCAGGTATTCCAAGACCGGTGAACAGTGGGTGGAGACTTCCACTGCACTAGAGTCAGCACATCATTAATTATGGATGAGGCATACCCCTCCCCTCTGGCTGTGGTTCAGTGCTGGGTAGTACTGAAGCAGGACTTTCATTCCATAGCAGTTTGACTGCTGCTTTTCATTCACTCAGTCATTACCAGTGGAAGCATTGTCATTGTTGTTTCAATACTTCATCAAAACTGACTGTCATCAGTGTTTCAGTCTTTCATCATAAACTGACTGTCATCAGTGTTTCAGTCTTTCATCATAAACTGACTCTCATCAGAGTGTTTCAGTCTTTAATCATACACTGACTCTCATCAGAGTGTTTCAGTCTGTCATCATAAACTGACTGTCATCAGTGTTTCAGTCTTTAATCATAAACTGACTCTCATCAGAGTGTTTCAGTCTTTAATCATAAACTGACTGTCATCAGAGTGTTTCAGTCTTTAATCATAAACTGACTGTCATCAGTGTTTCAGTCTTTAATCATAAACTGACTCTCATCATAGTGTTTCAGTCTTTAATCATAATCTGACTCTCATCAGAATGTTTCAGTCTGTCATCATAAACTGACTGTCATCAGTGTTTCAGTCTTTAATCATAAACTGACTCTCATCAGAATGTTTCAGTCTGTCATCATAAACTGACTCTCATCAGAGTGTTTCAGTCTTTAATCATAAACTGACTGTCATCAGTGTTTCAGTCTTTAATCATAAACTGACTCTCATCAGAGTGTTTCAGTCTTTAATCATAAACTGACTGTCATCAGTGTTTCAGTCTTTAATCATAATCTGACTCTCATCAGAGTGTTTCAGTCTGTCATCATAAACTGACTGTCATCAGTGTTTCAGTCTTTAATCATAATCTGACTCTCATCAGAGTGTTTCAGTCTTTAATCATAAACTGACTGTCATCAGTGTTTCAGTCTTTAATCATAAACTGACTGTCATCAGTGTTTCAGTCTTTAATCATAAACTGACTGTCATCAGTGTTTCAGTCTTTCATCATAAACTGACTGTCATCAGTGTTTCAGTCTTTCATCATAAACTGACTCTCATCAGAGTGTTTCAGTCTTTAATCATACACTGACTCTCATCAGAGTGTTTCAGTCTGTCATCATAAACTGACTGTCATCAGTGTTTCAGTCTTTAATCATAAACTGACTCTCATCAGAGTGTTTCAGTCTTTAATCATAAACTGACTGTCATCAGAGTGTTTCAGTCTTTAATCATAAACTGACTGTCATCAGTGTTTCAGTCTTTAATCATAAACTGACTCTCATCATAGTGTTTCAGTCTTTAATCATAATCTGACTCTCATCAGAATGTTTCAGTCTGTCATCATAAACTGACTGTCATCAGTGTTTCAGTCTTTAATCATAAACTGACTCTCATCAGAATGTTTCAGTCTGTCATCATAAACTGACTCTCATCAGAGTGTTTCAGTCTTTAATCATAAACTGACTGTCATCAGTGTTTCAGTCTTTAATCATAAACTGACTCTCATCAGAGTGTTTCAGTCTTTAATCATAAACTGACTGTCATCAGTGTTTCAGTCTTTAATCATAATCTGACTCTCATCAGAGTGTTTCAGTCTGTCATCATAAACTGACTGTCATCAGTGTTTCAGTCTTTAATCATAATCTGACTCTCATCAGAGTGTTTCAGTCTTTAATCATAAACTGACTGTCATCAGTGTTTCAGTCTTTAATCATAAACTGACTGTCATCAGTGTTTCAGTCTTTAATCATAAACTGACTGTCATCAGTGTTTCAGTCTTTAATCATAAACTGACTGTCATCAGTGTTTCAGTCTTTAATCATAATCTGACTCTCATCAGAGTGTTTCAGTCTTTAATCATAAACTGACTGTCATCAGTGTTTCAGTCTTTAATCATAAACTGACTGTCATCAGTGTTTCAGTCTTTAATCATAAACTGACTCTCATCAGAATGTTTCAGTCTTTCATAATAAACTGACTGTCATCAGTGTTTCAGTTCAATCATTTCTTCATAGCCATATACATGGAGTATACCAAACATTAGGAACACTTTCCTAATATTGAGTTGCACCCCCTTTTACCCCCAGAACAGCCCAATTCATCGGTGCATGGACTCAACAAGGTGTCGAAAGCGTTCCACGGGGATGCTGGTCCATAATGACCCTAATCCCTCCCACAGTTGTGTCCTGTTTGCTAGATGTCCTTTGGTTGGTGGACAATTCTTGATACACAGGGGAAACTGTTGAGCATAAAAAACCCAGCAGCGTTGTAGTTCTTGACATAAACCAGTGTTCCTGGCACCTACTACCATACCCCGTTCAAAGGCACTTCAATATTTTGTCTTGCCCATTCACCCTCTGAATGGCACAAATACACACTCCATGTCTCAATTGTCTCAAGGCTTTAAAAATCCTTCTTTCACCTGGATTCACCTGGTCAGTCTATGTCATGGAAAGAGCAGTGTTCTTAATGTTTGTATACTCAGGGTATATTGACTGATTTTCGTGTAACTTTCAGATAGACACGCACAAGCACTTACACATGGACACATGTGTGAATGCGTGTGTGTGAATGTGTGTGTGTGTGAATACGTGTGTGTGAATGCGTGTGTGTGTGAATGCGTGTGTGTGTGAATGCGTGTGTGTGAATACGTGTGTGTGAATGCGTGTGTGTGTGAATGCGTGTGTGTGTGAATGCGTGTGTGTGAATGCGTGTGTGTGAATACGTGTGTGTGAATGCATGAGCGTGAATACGTGTGTGTGAATGCGTGTGTGTGTGAATGCATGTGTGTGTGAATGCGTGTGTGTGAATACGTGTGTGTGAATGCATGAGCGTGAATACGTGTGTGTGAATGCGTGTGTGTGTGAATGCATGTGTGTGTGAATGCGTGTGTGTGAATACGTGTGTGTGAATGCGTGTGTGTGTGAATGCGTGTGTGTGTGAATGCGTGTGTGTGAATGCGTGTGAGTGAATGCGAGTGTGTGAATGGGTGTGTGCGTGAATGCGTATGTGTGAATGCGTGTGAATGCGTGTGTGAGTGAATGCGTGTGTGTGAATGCGTGTGTGTGAATGCGTGTGTGTGAATGCGTGTGTGTGTGAATGCGTGTGTGTGTGAATGCGTGTGTGTGAATGCGTTTGTGTGTGAATGCGAGTGTGTGAATGGGTGTGTGCGTGAATGCGTATGTGTGAATGCGTGTGTGTGAATGCGTGTGTGTGAATGCGTGTGTGAGTGAATGCGTGTGTGTGAATGCGTGTGTGTGAATGCGTGTGTGTGAATGCGTGTGTGTGAATACGTGTGTGTGAATGCGTGAGCGTGAATACGTGTGTGTGAATGCGTGTGTGTGTGAATGCGTGTGTGTGAATGCGTGTGAGTGAATGCGAGTGTGTGAATGGGTGTGTGCGTGAATGCGTATGTGTGAATGCATGTGAATGCGTGTGTGAGTGAATGCGTGTGTGTGAATGCGTGTGTGTGAATGCGTGTGTGTGAATGCGTGTGTGTGAATACGTGTGTGTGAATGCGTGAGCGTGAATACGTGTGTGTGAATGCGTGTGTGTGTGAATGCGTGTGTGTGAATGCGTGTGAGTGAATGCGTGTGTGTGAATGCGTGTGAGTGAATGCGAGTGTGTGAATGGGTGTGTGCGTGAATGTTTGCGTGAAGGTTTGGCGACGAACATGTAGTGAGGACCAGCCAACAAGAGCGTACAGGTCACAGTGGTGGGTAGTGTATGGGGCTTTGGAGACAAAACGGATGGCACTGTGATAGAGTACATCCAATTTGCTGAGTAGAGTGTTGGAGGCTATTTTGTAAATGACATCGACGAAGTCAAGGATCGGTAGGATAGTCAGTTTTACGAGGGCATGTTTGGCAGCATGAGTGAAGGAGGCTTTGTTGCGAAATAGGAAGCCGATTCTAGATTTAACTTTGGATTGGAGATTCTTAATGTGAGTCTGGAAGGAGAGTTTACAGTCTAACCAGACACCTAGGTATTTGTAGTTGTCCACATACTCTAGGTCAGACCCGTCAAGACTAGTGATTCTAGTCGGGTGGGCGGGTGCCAGCAGCGTTCGATTGAAGAGCATGCATTTAGTTTTACTAGTGTTTAAGAGCAGTTGGAGGCAACTGAAGGAGTGTTGTATGGCATTGAAGCTCGTTTGGAGGTTTGTTAACACAGTGTCCAATGAAGGGCCAGATGTATACAAAATGGTGTCGTCTGCGTAGAGGTGGATCTGAGAGTCACCAGCAGCAAGAGCGACATCATTGATATACACAGAGAAAAGAGTCGGCCCAAGAATTGAACCCTGTGGCACCCCATAGAGACTACCATAGGTCCAGACAACAGGCCCTCCGATTTGACACATTGAACTCTATCTGAGAAGTAGTTGGTGAACCAGGCGAGGCAGTCATTTGAGAAACCAAGGCTATTTAGTCTGCCAATAAGAATGCGGTGGTTGACAGTGTCGAAAGCCTTGGCCAGGTCTATGAAGACGGCTGCACAGTACTGTCTATTATCGATCGCGGTTATTATATCGTTTAGGACCTTGAGCGTGGCTGAAGTGCACCCATGACCAGCTCGGAAACAGGATTGCATAGCGGAGAAGGTACAGTGGGATTCGAAATGCTCGGTGATCTGTTTGTTAACTTGGCAGGGCAGGATGGATATAGGTCTGTAACAGTTTGGATCTAGAGTGTCACCCCCTTTGAAGAGGGGGATGACCGCGGCAGCTTTCTAATCTCTGGGGATCTCAGACGTTACGAAAGAGAGGTTGAACAGGCTAGTAATAGGGGTTGCGACAATTTCGGCGGCTAGATTTTGAAAGAAAGGGTCCAGATTGTCTAGCCCAGATGATTTGTAGGGGTCCAGATTTTGCAGCTCTTTCAGAACATCAGCTGTCTGAATTTGTGTAAAGGAGATGTGGGGGGGGGGGGGGGGGGGCATGGGCAAGTTGCAGCGGAGGGTGCAGAGCTGGTGGCCGGGGTAGTGGTAGCCAGGTGGAAAGCATGTCCAGCCATAGCAAAATGTTTGTTGAAATTCTCGATTATTGTAGATTTATCGGTGGTGATAGTGTTTCCTAGCCTCAGTGCAGTGGGCAGCTGGGAGGAAGTGCTCTTATTCTCCATGGACTTTACAGTGTTCCAAAACTTTTTGGAGTTATTGCTACAGGATGCAAATTTCTGTTTGAAAAAGTTAGCCTTTGTTTTCCTAACTGCTTGTGTATATTGGTTCCTAACTTCCCTGAAAAGTTGCATATCGCGGGGGCTATTTGATGCTAGTTTAGTACGCCACAGGATGTTTTTGTGCTGGTCAAGGGCAGTCAAGTATGAGGAGAACCAGGGGCTATATCTGTTCTTAGTTCTGTATTTTTTGAATGGGGCATGTTTATTTAAGATTGAGAGGAAATTACTTTTAAAGAACAACCAGGCATCCTATACTGACGGAATGAGATCTATATCCATCCAGGATACCTGGGCCAGGTCAATTAGGAAGGCCTGCTCGCTGAAGTGTTTTAGGGAGCGTTTGACAGTGATGAGTGGTGGTCGTTTGACCGCGGACCCGTTACAGACACAGGCAATAAGGCAGTGATCGCTGAGATCCTGGTTGAAAACAGCGGAGGTGTATTTAGAGGGTAAATTAGTCAGGATGATATCTATGAGGGTACCCATGTTTACGGATTTAGGGTTGTACCTGGTAGGTTCGTTGATAATTTGTGTGAGATTGAGGACATCTAGTTTGGATTGTAGGACGGCCGGGGTGTTAAGCATATCCCAATTTAGGTCACCAAGCAGTACGAACTCTGAGGATAAATGGGGGGCAATCAATTCACATATGGTGTCCAGGGCACATCTGGGGGCTGAGGGGCGTCTGTAGCAAGCGGCAACAGTGAGAGACTTATTTCTGGAAAGGTGGATTTTTAGAAGTAGAAGCTCAAACTGTTTGGGCACAGACCTGGATAGCATGATAGAGCTCTGCAGGCTATCTCTACAGTAGATTGCAACTCCACCCCCTTTGGCAGTTCTATCTAGACGGAAAATGTTATAGTTGGGGATGGAAATTTCAGAATTTTTGGTGGCCTTCCTAAGCCAGGATTCAGACACTGCTAGAACATCAGGGTTGGCGGAGTGTGCTAACACAGTGAATAACTCAAATTTAGGAAGGAGGCTTCTGATATTAACATGCAAGAAACCAAGGCTTTTACGGTTACAGAAGTCAACAAATGATAGCACCTGGGGAGTAGGAGTGATACTGGGGGCTACAGGGCCTGGGTTAACCTCTACATCACCAGAGGAACAGAGGAGGAGTAGAATAAGGATACGGCTAAAGGCTTTAAGATCTGGTCTTCTAGTGCATTGGGTACAGAGAATAAAGGGGGCAGATTTCCGGGCGTTGTAGAAAAGATTCAGGGCATTATGTACAGAAAAGGATATTGAAGGATATGAGTACAGTTGAGGTTAACCTAAGCGTTGAGTAACAATGAAAGAGATAGCATCACTGGAGGCACCGATTGAGCCGGTCTCCGCGTGTATGGGGGGTGGAACAAAGGAGCTATTTGAGGCAGTTTGAGAATGACTTGGGGTTCTACAGTGAAATTGTATAATAAGAACTAACTGGAACAGCAATAGGCAAGGCATATTGACATGGGAGAGAGGCATAAAGCAATCACAGGTGTTATTAGAGAGAGCTAAGACAACAACTGGTAATAGCGATAAAGTTTGGGCTGAGGCTAAACAAATAAACAGGATGGGGTACCGTGTAAAGGAACAGTCCAGCAGGCATCAGCTGTGCAGCTGAGTGATCAATAAGGTCCAGTGAACAGCAATATGTGAGTCCGAGACCAGTTCAAGTTGGTGCTTCAGCACAGCGAGCAGGAAGCACGGCTGTAGTTTGCGTGTACTAGCGGGCCGGGGCTAGCAGATGGATCTTCGTGGTCGACGTCGTAACGGGAAGCCTGTTGAAACCACATCAGACGATTTCGTCGGCAAACCAGTCGTGTTGGATCGGCGGGGCTCAGTGTCGACACTAGGAGGTCCCGTCCGGTTGACAGAGAGGTAGATAGCCGGGAGATGGGCCTGGCTCGAGGCTAGCTCAAGGCTAACTGGTGCTTGCGAAGGGGCAATGGTAATTAGCCAACAACAGGTTGCAGCTAGCTGGTTGCGATGATCCGGCGCTAGGGTCCAGTGATTCTGGCAGAAAATCCGATATGCTCTGGGTCGATAGCACGCTGTGCAGACTGGCCGACGAATTGTCCAGGCTAGAGCTAGAGCTGGCTGGTGGGTAGTGCAGGCCACGGACAATGGTGAAGACGCTAACGGTGGCTAATAGCAAGTAGCCATTCGGATGCAGCTAGACTAGTTTCAGCTTAAGGTTCTTGATAAAAGTTATAAAGAAATAATAGAATCCTTTCCACGTTGGGTGTGGCGGGTTGCAGGAAAGTACAATTGAGAAATATATACAAAATAGACAAAAAACAAGAAACTGGCTATTTACACAAGGGCACAGGAAAAAAAACACGACCGCACTATTACGCCATCTTGGAATCATGTGTGTGTGTGAATGCGTGTGTGTGTGAATGCGCGTGTTTGAATGCGTGTGTGTGAATGCGTGTGTGTGAATGCGTGTGTGTGAATGCGTGTGTGTGTGAATGCGTGTGTGAATGTGTGTGTGTGAATGCGTGTGTGTGTGAATGTGTGTGTGTGAATGTGTGTTTGTGAATGCGTGTGTGCGTGAATGTTTGTGTGCGTGAATGCTTGTGTGTGAATGAGTGTGTGTGAATATGTGTGTGTGAATGCGTGTGTGTGTGAATGTGTGTGTGTGTGTGAATGCGTGTGTGCGTGAATGCGTATGTGTGTGAATGCGTGTGTGCGTGAATGCGTATGTGTGTGTAAATGTGTGTGTGCGTGAATGCGTATGTGTGTGTAAATGTGTGTGTGCGTGAATGCGTATGTGTGTGTAAATGTGTGTGTGTGAATGCGTGTGTGTGTGAATGCGTATGTGTGTGTAAATGTGTGTGTGTGAATGCGTGTGTGTGTGAATGCGTGTGTGTGAATGCGTGTGTGTGAATGCGTGTGTGTAAATTCGTATGTGCGTGAATGCGTGTGTGTGTGTGAATGCGTGTGTGTTTGAATGTGTGTGTGCGTGAATGCGTGTGTTTGTGTGTGTGAATGCATGTGTGTGAATGCGTGTGTGTATGAATGCGTGTGTGTAAATGCGTGTGTGTGTGAATGCGTGTGTGTGTGAATGCGTGTGTGTGTGAATGCGTGTGTGTGTGAATTCGTGTGTGCGTGAATGCGTGTGTGTTAATGCGTGTGCGTGAATGCGTGTGTGTGTGAATGTGTGTGTGTGAATGTGTGTGTGTGAATGCGTGTGTGTGTGAATGTGTGTGTGTGAATGTGTGTTTGTGAATGCGTGTGTGCGTGAATGTTTGTGTGCGTGAATGCTTGTGTGTGAATGAGTGTGTGTGAATATGTGTGTGTGAATGCGTGTGTGTGTGAATGCGTGTGTGTGTGAATGCGTGTGTGTGAATGCGTGTGTGTGTGAGTGTGTGTGTGTGTGTGAATGCGTGTGTGCGTGAATGCGTATGTGTGTGAATGCGTGTGTGTGTGTGAATGCGTGTGTGTGTGAATGCGTGTGTGTGAATGCGTGTGTGTGTGAGTGCGTGTGTGTGTGTGAATGCATGTGTGCGTGAATGCGTATGTGTGTGTAAATTTGTGTGTGCGTGAATGCGTATGTGTGTGTAAATGTGTGTGTGTGAATGCGTGTGTGCGTGAATGCGTATGTGTGTGTAAATGTGTGTGTGTGAATGCGTGTGTGTGTGAATGCGTGTGTGTGTGAATGCGTGTGTGTGAATGCGTGTGTGTAAATTCGTATGTGCGTGAATGCGTGTGTGTGTGTGAATGCGTGTGTGTTTGAATGCATGTGTGCGTGAATGCATGTGTTTGTGTGTGTGAATGCATGTGTGTGAATGCGTGTGTGTATGAATGCGTGTGTGTGAATGCATGTGTGTGAATGCGTGTGCGTGAATGCGTGTGTGTGAATGCGTTTGTGTGAATGCGTGTGCGTGAATGTGCGTGTGCGTGAATGCGCGTGTGCGTGCACGTGCTTGTGTGTGTACCTCCAGGGTAAAGCAGTGTAAATGTGTCTAATTAGCTGTTTTGAGGGGCTGCAGAAAGCTCTCACTCAGCTATTCTCCTCACTTTAAAGTCTGTTTCATCTCACTGTAATGTCTATACGTCTATTACACAACCTGTATATGAAGATCCAGGAGTTTAATGCCTTTATTGAGGATAGCAATGAATACAGCCAGAAAACAGGTGAGTTCCAAGGGTCAGATATTCCATCATGGAAATAAACCTGGGAAAAGCCCAGACCTCAATCCATTTGAGAATCTGTGGTATGACTTAAAGATTGCTGTACACCAGCAGAACCCATCCAACTTGAAGGAGCTGGAGCAGTTTTGCCTTGAAGAATGGGCCAACATCCCAGTGGCTAGATGTGCCAAGCTTATAGAGACATACCCCAAGAGACTTGCAGCTGTAATTGCTGCAAAAGGTGGTTCTACAAAGTATTGACTTTGGGGGGGGGGGGGGGGGGGGGGGAATAGTTATGCACGCTCAAGTTTTCTGTTTTTTTGCAGGAAGCATGGCTGTAGTGTGAATACGTGTGTGTGAATGCGTGTGTGTGTGTGAATGCGTGTGTGTGTGTGAATGCGTGTGTGTGAATGCGTGTATGTGTGAATGCGTGTGTGTGAATGTGTGTGTGTAAATTTGTATGTGCGTGAATGCGTGTGTGTGTGTGAATGCGTGTGTGTTTGAATGCGTGTGTGCGTGAATGCGTGTGTTTGTGTGTGTGAATGCATGTGTGTGAATGCGTGTGTGTATGAATGCGTGTGTGTAAATGCGTGTGTGTGTGAATGCGTGTGTGTGAATGCGTGTGTGTGTGAATGCGTGTGTGTGTGAATGCGTTTGTGTGTGAATTTGTGTGTGCGTGAATGTGTGTGTGTGAATGCGTGTGCGTGAATGCGTGTGTGTGTGAATGTGTGTGTGTGTGTGAATGCGTGTGTGTGTGAATGTGTGTGTGAATGTGTGTTTGTGAATGCGTGTGTGCGTGAATGCGTGTGTGCGTGAATGCGTATGTGTGTGAATGCGTGTGTGTGTGTGTGAATGCGTGTGTGCGTGAATGCGTATGTGTGTGTAAATGTGTGTGTGCGTGAATGCGTATGTGTGTGTAAATGTGTGTGTGTGAATGCGTGTGTGTGTGAATGCGTGTGTGTGTGTGAATGCGTGTGTGTGTGTGAATGCGTATGTGTGTGTAAATGTGTGTGTGTGAATGCGTGTGTGTGTGAATGCGTGTGTGTGAATGCGTGTGTGTGAATGCGTGTGTGTAAATTCGTATGTGCGTGAATGCGTGTGTGTGTGTGAATGCGTGTGTGTTTGAATGCATGTGTGCGTGAATGCGTGTGTTTGTGTGTGTGAATGCATGTGTGTGAATGTGTGTGTGTATGAATGCGTGTGTGTAAATGCATGTGTGTGTGAATGCGTGTGTGTGAATGCGTGTGTGTGAATGCGTGTGTGTGTGAATGCGTGTGTGTGTGAATGCGTGTGTGTGTGAATTCGTGTGTGCGTGAATGCGTGTGTGTTAATGCGTGTGCGTGAATGCGTGTGTGTGAATGCGTGTGTGTGAATGCGTTTGTGTGAATGCGTGTGCGTGAATGCGCGTGTGCGTGAATGCGCGTGTGCGTGCACGTGCTTGTGTGTGTACCTCCAGGGTAAAGCAGTGTAAATGTGTCTAATTAGCTGTTTTGAGGGGCTGCAGAAAGCTCTCACTCAGCTATTCTCCTCACTTTAAAGTCTGTTTCATCTCACTGTAATGTCTATACGTCTATTACACAACCTGTATATGAAGATCCAGGAGTTTAATGCCTTTATTGAGGATAGCAACGGATACAGCCAGAAAACAGGTGAGTTCCAAGGGTCAGATATTCCATCATGGAAATAAACCTGGGAAAAGCCCAGACCTCAATCCATTTGAGAATCTGTGGTATGACTTAAAGATTGCTGTACACCAGCAGAACCCATCCAACTTGAAGGAGCTGGAGCAGTTTTGCCTTGAAGAATGGGCCAACATCCCAGTGGCTAGATGTGCCAAGCTTATAGAGACATACCCCAAGAGACTTGCAGCTGTAATTGCTGCAAAAGGTGGCTCTACAAAGTATTGACTTTGGGGGGGGGGGGGGGGGGGGGGGGGGGGGGGAATAGTTATGCACGCTCAAGTTTTCTGTTTTTTTGCAGGAAGCATGGCTGTAGTGTGAATACGTGTGTGTGAATGCGTGTGTGTGTGAATGCGTGTGTGTGTGTGAATGCGTGTGTGTGAATGCGTGAATGCACACACGCATTCACGCACAATACTCTTTACAGTCGTTTTATGATGAACACACACAAAAGGTTTTTCCGCCTGGTCACAGACAGCTGATGTGTACTGTGCACTGAAGTCCACAAGCGAAGGGATAAAGTGAGAGGAGGAGAGCACGTAGATGCAAGAAGGAATTACACAATGAGCAAAATGATCATGCTGTTTGTATGTGGCTGCTATGAACTGCACTGTCGGAGCTAGAAACACAAGCATTTCGCTACACCCGCAATAACGTCTGCTAAACACGTGTATGTGACAAATAAAATGTGATTTGATTTGATTTGAAAGTGAACTGTGTTTGCGTGTGATCAGGGGTGTATTCATTCCGCCGATTCTGTTGAAAAACTTAAACGGAAGCACAAACGGAACGAAACGGGGATAAGTGTACCTTAATTTGTCCAATAGAAACTCTCGTTTGCAACTGTTGGACTAATGATTGATGAAGATTTTTCAGTAGACTATAGTGTTGTCTTTTCAGACTCAGTAAACTATGGGGCTGCGATGGCTGTCTATTCTCTCTTCATCTGACCTGTCTTCGGGTCTAATTCCTCGCTCCTCCCTAATCCACGGCTGTCTTACCTTATCAGTGACCGAAACCAGACTGTTGCCCGTTGACTCTCTCCTCAGGCATAGTCCTGGAATGGAGCCAGGGTTGAACAGAGTTCAGAATAAACATGGTTAATCACAGCATGATGGGGGGGGGGGGGGGAGTGGTACAGAGGTACAGAGGGAGGAAGCTGGTATATGATTCAGAGATTGATTATGGACCTGCCATTTTTTAAGCCATGTTTAAGTACCGATTGATAGGTTTTGGGAATCAATTAAGGGGTCAAAACGGAGTCAGGGAATGTCTCTGTTATTTTTGAATGACAAGGCTTGGTCCCACCACTATTGTTTCCAGACACGGAACTTTTCTCTTGACCTGTGCACCTACGTTGTAAACTTTCATTAATTGTCTAGGTTGTAGGAACCTCATGATGGGTACAGGGAACATTAGAGTATCATGTAGTAGCCTAAACCTATCCATGTTACATTGAGCTGGGTAAATGGAATATGAATGACAGTCATCCAACATGCTGTAATAGAAATAAGGCCATGCTCATGAAAACAAATAATCGTCTTCCCTCATCTTATACGTCACCGACCGTCACTGATACATTTTCAATTTAGTCATCTAGCAGACCCTCTTATTCAGAGCGACGTCATCTAGCAGACCCTCTTATTCAGAGCGACGTCATCTAGCAGACCCTCTTATTCAGAGCGACGTCATCTAGCAGACCCTCTTATTCAGAGCGACGTCATCTAGCAGACCCTCTTATTCAGAGCGACGTCATCTAGCCCCAGACCCCTCTTATTCAGAGCGACGTCATCTAGCAGACCCTCTTATTCAGAGCGACGTCATCTAGCAAACCCTCTTATTCAGAGCGACGTCATCTAGCAGAACCCTCTTATTCAGAGCGACGTCATCTAGCGACCCTCTGACAGAGCCGTCATCTAGCAGACCCTCTTATTCAGAGGCGACGTCATCTAGCAGACCCTCTTATTCAGAGCGACGTCATCTAGCAGACCCTCTTATTCAGAGCGACGTCATCTAGCAGACCCTCTTATTCAGAGCGACGTCATCTAGCAGACCCTCTTATTCAGAGCGACGTCATCTAGCAGACCCTCTTATTCAGAGCGACGTCATCTTCTAGCAGACCCTCTTATTCAGAGCGACATCATCTAGCAGACCCTCTTATTCAGAGCACGTCATCTAGCGCAGACCCTCTTTATTCAGAGCGAAAGTCATCTAGCAGACCCTTTATTCAAGCGACGTATTAGCAGACCCTCTTATTCAGAGCGCGTCATCTACAGACCTCTTATTCAGAGCGATGTCTCTAGCAGAACCCTTAATCAGGCGACGTCATCTAGCAGACCCTCTTTCAGGCGACGGCATCTTCAACCCTCTTATTCAGAGGACGTCATCTAGCAGACCTCTTTTTCAGAGCGACTCATCTTGAGATAGCTGGTGAGACACAACATAAAAATTTGAAACATACTCTAAAACCCTACTTATACCTACTAACCATACTACCATACATACTTACTATCATACTATACTATCTATACGATACTATACCATACCATACATAACCATACTATAAACAAACCATACCATACCAAACCCTCCTATTACCCTACACCTAGTAAACATACCCATACTAACATACTATACCATACTATAAAACATACCTAAACCAAAAACTATCTACACCTTACTATACCATACTAAATTAACCATACTAACCAACTATACTATACATAACCAGTACCATACCTACCCATACTATACATACATACTATACCATACTAACCCATACTTACTATACTCATACTATACATACTATACATACCACGTCATACAACTATACTATACTATACTAAAAACCAACCATAACCCATACTATACACCCATACTATACAACATAACCTAACTATACCATACTATAATAACTACTATACTATACTATACTATACATACTATACATATACCATACATACCATACTATACCATACTATACCATAAACATACCATACTATACCGTACTTATACCATACTATCTATACTTACATACTAATACATAACCTACTATACATACATACCATACCATACCATACCATACCAATATACCATACATACTATACCATACTATACCATACTATACAATAGCTATAACCATAACCACACTATACCAAAACTATACCATACTATAACCATACTTAACCATACTATCCATACAACATACTATAACATACTATATACTATAACATACTATACTATACCATACTATACCTAATACATACCAATCTACCATAACATACTATACATACTATACAATACTATACCATACAAACACCTATACCATACTATAACCATACTATATCATACTATACCATATGATTCTACCATACTATACATACTAACGATACATACTATACATACTAATACATACTATACTATACTATAGCTATACTATACTATGCAATCTATACCAATACTATACCAAACCATACCATACTATACCATACTATACCATACTATACCATCTAACCATACTATAACCATACCATACTATACCATAAACATACCACAACCACCATACCAACTATACCATACTATACCATACTAGTACCAACCATACCAACCACCATACAACTATACTATACCATACTATACCATACTATACCATACTATACCAACATACATACTATACATACTATACCACACCTACCACTATCCCATAACCATACTATACCATACCATACCAGCACCATACTAACTATAACCATACTATACCATATTTAATATACCATACTATACTACCATACCATACTATACCATACTATATCCATACTATATCATACATACTATCCAACCCATATACATACATACTATACTATACTATACATACTATAATACTATACCATACCATACCATACTATACCATACTATACCATACTATACATACCTATACTATACCATACTCATACTATACCTATAATAATACCATACTATACATATTAACCATATACTATACCCATACTACTATACCATACCATACTATACCATACTATACCATACCATACCATACCATACCATACTATACCATACTATACCATACTATACCATACTATACCATACTATACCATACTATACCATACTATACCATACTATACTATACAAATACCAATAGCATACTATACTATACTACACCATACTATACTATACCATACTATATCATACCATACCATACTATACCATACTATACCATACCATACCATACCATACCATACCATCCCTACTATAAAACCATCCTATACCATACTATACCATACTCTACCAGTACCATACCATACCATACCACATACTAGAACCATACCCATACCCATGACCTACCATACCATACCATACCATACCATACTATACTATACTGTATTATACTATACTATACTATACTATACTATACTATACTATACTATACTATACTATACTATACCATACTATACCATACCATACCATACTATACCATACTATACCATACTATACTATACCATACTATACTATTACCATACCATACCATACTATACTACTACTATATCTGAACTGCCATGCTTCCTCAGTGAACTGCCATGCTTCCTCAGTGAACTGCCATGCTTCCTCAGTGAACTGCCATGCTTCCTCAGTGAACTGCCATGTTTCCTCAGTGAACTGCCATTCTTCCTCAATGAAATGCCATTGTTCCTCAGTGAACTGCCATGCTTGCTCAGTGAATGGCTATGTTTCCTTAGCGAACTACCTTGCTTCCTCAGTGAACTGCCATGTTTCCTCGGTGAACTGCCATTCTTCCTCAGTGAATTGCCTTGCTTCCTCAGTGAACTGCCATGTTTCCTCAGTGAACCTCCATTGTTCCTCAGTGAACTGCCATGCTTGCTCAGTGAATGGCTATGTTTCCTTACTGAACTACCTTGCTTCCTCAGTGAACTGCCTCAGTGCTTCCTCAGTGAACTGCCTCAGTGCTTCCTCGTTTAGAGAACGACACAGTGGACGGGCTGGCTTTTACACTTCTGCACTCACACACTCACACAGACACACACTCACACAGACACACACTCACACAGACACACACTCACACAGAGAAACACACACTCACACAGACACACACACACCTTTTAACCACCCGGCCAGCCAGCGTGAACCTAGCCAAGTGTTGCCATGTCAGTATGTGTGTCCTGTCTCTATCTCCTTCAAGAGAGAACAGCTGTGTTTGTTAGTGGATGAAAACAGTCTATCACACTGTTGCCATGTCAACACACACACACACACACACACTAAAACACACACTTCACATTTCCCAGATTTCACACTACACATTTCCCAGATTTCACACTACACATTTCCCAGATATCACACTACACATTTCCCAGATAACTGTAAACTGTAAACTGTAAACTGTAAACTGTAAACTGTAAACTGTAAACTCGTTTGAACCCGGTATGGGGACAGGGACAGTAGAGGAAGCTAAACTGTCAGCAGCATACTGACGTCCGTTTCACTCACACATGCACAGATGCACAGACACACATTCTCTCTCTGAGTACCCACTCGCCGCATCCAGAGCTGATAGCATTTCCGTCTACCCTGCCAAAACCTTAATGACTTGGAGAAGATCTGCAAAGAGGAGTGGAACAAAATCCCTCCTGAGATGTGTGCAAACCTGGTGGCCAACTACAAGAAACGTCTGACCTCTGTGATTGCCTGGAGTGGCCTAGCCAGTGGAAGTGGAGTGGAACAAAATCCCTCCTGAGATGTGTGCAAACCTGGTGGCCCACTACAATAATAATATGCCATTTAGCAGACGCTTTTATCCAAAGCGACTTACAGTCATGCGTGCATACATTTTTTTTGTGTATGGGTGGTCCCGGGGATCGAACCCACTACCTTAGCATTACAAGCGCTGTGCTCTACCAGCTGAGCTATATAGGACCAGAAGAAACGTCTGACCTCTGTGATTGCCAACAAGGGTTTTGTCACCAAGTACTAAGTCATGTTTTACAGAGGGGTCAAAAACGTATTTCCCTCATTAAAATGCAAATCAATTTATAACATTTTTGACATGCGTTTTTCTGGATTTTTGTTGTTGTTATTCTGTCTCTCACTGTTCAAATAATCATACCAATAAAATTATAGACTGATCATGTCTTTGTCAGTGGACAAACGTACAAAATCAGCAGGGGATCAAATACTTTTTTCCCCTCACTGTACGCATCAGCAACCACAGCAGATTAAGTCACTGAAACCCTTAACAAAGAGTTGTAGTCTGTTTTGGAATGGGTGGCCAGTAATGAACTGGTCCTGAACATCTCTAAAAACTAAAAGCATTGTATTTGGTACAAATCATTCCCCAAGTTCTAGACCTCAAAGAAAGACCTAGTTAAGCTGCAGCTGTCCCAGAACAGAGTGGCACATCTTGCTCTTCATTGTAATCAGAGGGCTAATATGAATAACTGGTGCCCCCACACATTGACTCTGTACCGGTACCCCCTGTATATAGCCTCCCTACTGTTATTTCCCATTGACTCTGTACCGGTACCCCCTGTATATAGCCTCCCTACTGTTATTTTTACTGCTGCTCTTTAATTATTTGTTACTTTTATTTTGTATTATTTTGTATTGTATTGTTTTGTGATTTTTTTGTTGGTTTTCTTTCTTAAAACTGCATTGTTGGTTAAGGGATTGTAAGTAAGCATTTCACTGTAAGGTCTACACCTGTGTATTCGGCGGCATGTGACAAATAAAATGTGATTTTGATTTGATTTTGTCAAAAGGGGTGATGTGTACGCGGCAGTGAAGTCAGGCGCAGGACACAGAGAAACAGGATGACTACTTTACTTCAAGTTAACAAACACAAAACAAAAGTCTCCACAACACTGGAGGAGTAACACGCGCAGTGCGTAAAAGGCGAACTAGAAATGCCGAACATCAAACAGGACAAAATGACAATAACACACAAAGGCCAAACGTAAAACAAGGGAACTTATATGTTACACAATCAACACAAAATAAGTAACAGGTGTACAAACTAGACAACACAAGACAAACACCGAAACATCGATCGGCAGTAGCTAGTACTCCGGGGACGACGAACGCCGAAGCCTGCCCGAGCAAGGAGGAGGAGCAGCCTCGGCGGAATCCGTGACAGATTTGGAATACTACTCTCTAAGAGTCACTTCTTGTTTTTATAAGAAACTTTGATGTGTTGGAAATCCCAAGTTGTTTGCATAGTCAACTTACACACAGCACTGACACACGCTTACCCCACCAGACATGCCACCAGGGGTCTTTTCACAGTCCCTAGGTCCAGAACAAATTCAAGGAAATGTATAGTATTATACAGAGTCATGAGTGCATGGAACTCCCTTCCATCTTATGCAAGTGAACAGCAAACCTGGTTTCAAAAAACGAATAAAGCAACACCTCAGGGCACAACGCCTCTCCCCCATGTGACCTTGTTGTGCGTATGTACTGACATGTATGTGGAACTGATAGATGCACACATACACTACATGTACATGTTTCTAAATACTGTAAAGTATATTGTCTGTAATGTGTTTTTCGTTATATGTCGGACCCCAGTAAGACTAGCTGTCGCCATTGGCGTCGGCTAATGGGGATCCTAATCAATCAAAATTAAATCAAATCAAATATATAGCCACTTACAAGGCATGTCTCAAAATATGTTAATGAGGCAGAGATTCTTTCCCTCCCACTACATTTTTCCACACTGCACCATAATTTACAGAATGCTGCAGTAAATATACAGCAAAACAGCAATACAGTACTTTAACATTACAAAAATAGCTAACAATGAATATGTAATTATACACTGAGTGTACAAAACTTATAAAAAGGGGAAAGGGGGGGGTGCAACTCAATATTAGGAAGGTGTCCTTAATGTTTTGTACTATATACAGTGCATTCAGAAAGTATTCAGACCTCTTGACTTTTTCCACATTTTGTTACGTTACAGCCTTATTCTAAAATAATTTTGTAAGACTACACATAATGCCCCATAATGACAAAGTGAAAACAGGTTTTTAGAAATGTTTGCTAATTTATTAAAAATATAAAACAGATACCTTATTTACATATGTTTTCAGACCCTTTGCTATGAGACTCAAAATTGAGCTCAGGTGCATCCTGTTTCCATTGATCATCCTTGAGATGTTTCTACAACTTGATTGGAGTCCACCTATGGTAAATTCAATTGATTTGACATGATATGGAAAGGCACACACCTGTCTATATACAGTGAGGGAAAAAAGTATTTGATCCCCTGCTGATTTTGTACGTTTGCCCACTGACAAAGAAATGATCAGTCTATAATTTTAATGGTAGGTTTATTTGAACAGTGAGAGACAGAATAACAACAAAAAAATCCAGAAAAACACATGTCAAAAATGTTATAAATTGATTTGCATTTTAATGAGGGAAATAAGTATTTGACCCCTCTGCAAAACATGACTTAGTACTTGGTGGCAAAACCCTTGTTGGCAATCACAGAGGTCAGATATTTCTTGTAGTTGGCCACCTGGTTTGCACACATCTCAGGAGGGATTTTGTTCCACTCCTCTTTGCAGATCTTCTCCAAGTCATTAAGGTTTCGATGCTGATGTTTGGCAACTCGAACCTTCAGCTCCCTCCACAGATTTTCTATGGGATTAAGGTCTGGAGACTGGCTAGGCCACTCCAGGACCTTAATGTGCTTCTTCTTGAGCCACTCCTTTGTTGCCTCTTTGTCACTTTGTCAATGGGCAAACGTAAAAAATCAGCAGGGGATCAAATACATTTTTATCCCTCACTGTATAATACACTACTAATAATAGGGATATATAATACACACATTACCACTACTAGGAGGGATATATAATACACACATTACCACTACTAGGAGGGATATATAATACACACATTACCACTACTAATAATAGGGATATATAATACACACATTACCACTACTAATAATAGGGATATATAATACACACATTACCACTACTAGGAGGGATATATAATACACACATTACCACTACTAATAATAGGGATATATAATACACACATTACCACTACTAGGAGGGATATATAATACACACATTACCACTACTAGGAGGGATATATAATACACACATTACCACTAAAGGTATACACACATACCAAATA
>LR778265.1:55292877-55345530 GCA_902810595.1 Coregonus sp. 'balchen' | reverse complement strand
GGCATGCCAAGACCTTCCTTCAGAGGGCAATGCCAACGACTACAACCTTCACAGGGCAATGCCAAGGAAAGACTATGTGAGGTTTTAGTACAGGGGCAATGCCAAGGACTACTGTCCTTCACTAGGGCATTGCCAAGGACTACGTGATTCACAGGGGCAATGCCAAGGGCTTACGTCATGCACAGGGCAATGCCAAGCTTACGTGATTCACAGGGGCACTGCCAAGGACTACATCGCTTTACAGGGCAATGCCAAGACTACATGATTTACAGGGCAATGCCAAGACTACGTGGGGTGTGTGTGTGTGGTGCAACCTTTATACTGTATTCTCCTCCTCCTAATCATCTTGCTAGTGAAGAGAGATGAGAGAGGAGGGAGACACCAAGAAGAACATACAGAGAGAGGGAGTAGGAGGAGTAATAGAGAATAGAACATTCCATCCACCTCTATGTCCTCTGATCAGACATCACCCCACCCTCAATGTCCTCTTATCAGACATCATCCACCTCTATGTCCTCTGATCAGACATCACCCACCTCTATGTCCTCTGATCAGACATCACCCACCTCTATGTCCTCTGATCAGACATCACCCACCTCTATGTCCTCTGATCAGACATCACCCACCTCTATGTCCTCTGATCAGACATCACCCACCTCTATGTCATCTGATCAGACATCACCCACCTCTATGTCCTCTGATCAGACATCACCCACCTCTATGTCCTCTGATCAGACATCACCCACCTCTATGTCCTCTGATCAGACAGGAAAACCAGAAATGTCACTCCAGATTCAAGAAGGAATGTGATGTTTTTGCAGGTCCCGAGTACATTGGGGGACGCAGTCAAACCCCCCCCCCCCCCCCCCCCCCCCCCCCAAAAAAAAGTGAAATAAGTTATCCGAGCTGGGATTGAACCCAGTTGAGTTGGAGGTCACTGCTTAGACCACTGTGCCACCTATCCACAATGGGTTAGCAAGGTGAGTCTTACATGCTGACTAGACCGGGCGCGCGCGTGTACCATCACGCACATGTTGATTTTGTGCCGGATGTAGCACGAAGCTAGCTAGCTAACTCACCTCCTGGATTAGCTGGCGAGTAGCTATTAGCAACGGTAGCAACTAAAAACAATATCCTTTTAGCCAGCTACATTCGCTCACAGCGAAGCCGTTTTTCAAACAAAGTCAACACAGTAGCCATTGCTAGCTAGCCAACACTACCAGCAGGCTGTGGTAACTAAATACAATGTCTTTGTGCTAGCTACCCAACGTTTAATCATTGCTGCGTTATGAAAGGTAAGCTTGGCTTCTTATATGGTGTTGAGTTAAGCTTAAACCATGTATTTAGATTGTAGGTAGGTATTGTAGTTTGGTATTATAGGTAGCTTACTCCGGTAGTTATTGTAGGTTATTACTGTAGGTAATTATTGTAGGTAAGGATTTTATTCGGCGGAGCCCAGGCGAAGCACGAGGCTAGCTTACCCACTACTTGGACCAACAAAGCTAGCTAGCTAGAGGGTAGCTACCGGTAACTTTTAGCAACTGTGGTTAGCTGTTTCCAATGTTATTTCATGCTTGAGAGTACCTGTGATTGAGCCAGCTAGCTGCTACCATTCAGCTGTTTTTCTAACCTCATCCGAGGCATTAACGTTAGGTGGTTGGTAGCTGCTGTACTTAATTACAGCTACTGATAACAGTCTGCTGTAGCTTACAACAATTCTAATTTCTAAAGTGGAAGTTGGGAGAGTTTTATTCGGGTGGTTCAGTGAAACAACTATAGTTTCTGAGGTGGAAGTTGGGAGAGTTATATATTTATTTATTTTTTGGTGAGGGAGGCCTGCTCTCTCCTTTCCCTGATGTTCAGTTCATTTCATCCCGATCTCCTCTGCATTATTGTAGCCATCTGTTGCAGCCTGTCAACTATGCCTCTGCCTATCCCTGTTCTCTCCTCTCCGCACAGGCTACACAAACGCCCCACACCGCGTGGCTGCTGCCTCTCTAACCTGGTTGTCCCTGCACGCACCCCACACCTGGAGTTCCAGGGCTCAGGCAGCCTCTGGAACTGCCGTTCTGCTGCCAACAAAGCTGACTTCATCCCAGCCTATGCTAACCTCCAGTCCCTCGACTTCCTGGCGCTGACGGAAACATGGATTACCACTGAAAACACTGCTACTCCTACTGCTCTCTCCTCATCTGACCATGTGTTCTCGCATACCCCGAGAGCATCTGGTCAGAGGGGTGGTGGCACAGGAATCCTCATCTCTCCCAAGTGGACATTCTCAATTTTTCCCCTAACCCATCTGTCTATCTCCTCATTTGAATTCCATGCTGTCACAGTCACTAGCCCATTTAAGCTTAATATCCTTGTCATCTATCGCCCTCCAGGTTCCCTTGGAGAGTTCATCAATGAGCTTGACGCCTTGATAAGTTCCTTTCCTGAGGATGGCTCACCCCTCACAGTTTTGGGGGATTTCAACCTCCCTATGTCCACATTTGACTCATTTCTCTCTGCCTCCTTCTTTCCACTTCTCTCCTCTTTTGACCTCACCCTCTCACCGTCCCCCCCCTACTCACAAGGCAGGCAATACGCTTGACCTCATCTTTACTAGATGCTGCTCTTCTACTAATCTCACTGCAACTCCCCTCCATGTCTCCGACCACTACTTTGTTTCCTTTTCTCTCTCGCTCTCCTCCCACACTACTCACTCTGCCCCTACACAGATGGTAATGCGCCGCCGCAACCTTCGCTCTCTCTCTCCCACTACTCTCTCCTCTTCCATCCTATCATCTCTTCCCTCTGCTCAATCCTTCTCCCTCCAATCTCCTGATTCTGCCTCCTCAACCCTCCTCTCCTCCCTTTCTGCATCCTTGACTCTATGTGTCCCCTATCCTCCCGGCCGGCTCGGTCCTCCCCTCCAGCTCCGTGGCTTGATGACTCATTGCGAGCTCACAGAACAGAGCTCCGGGCAGCGGAGCGGAAATGGAAGAAAACTAAACTCCCTGCCGACCTGGCATCTTTTCACTCCCTCCTCTCTACATTTTTCTTCATCTGTTTCTGCTGCTAAGGCCACTTTCTACCACTCTAAATTCCAAGCATCTGCCTCTAACCCTAGGAAGCTCTTTGCCACATTTTCCTCCCTCCTGAATCCTCCCCCCCCCCCCCCCCCCCCCCCCCCCCCCCCCCCCCTCCTCTCTCTCTGTGGATGACTTCGTCAACCACTTTGAAAAGAAGGTTGACGACATTCGATCCTCGTTTGTTAAGTCTAATGACACTGCTGGTCCTACTCACACTGCCCTACCCTATGCTTTGACTTCTTTCTCCCCTCTCTCTCCAGATAAAATCCTGCGACTTGTGACTGCAGGCCGCCCAACAACCTGCCCGCTTGACCCCATCCCCTCCTCTCTTCTCCAGACCATCTCCGGTGACCTTCTCCCCTACCTCACCTCGCTGATCAACTCATCCTTGACCGCTGGCCATGTCCCTTCCGTCTTCAAGAGAGCGAGAGTTGCTCCCCTTCTCAAGAAACCAACACTCGATCCCACTGATGTCAACAACTACAGACCAGTATCCCTTCTTTCTTTTCTTTCCAAAACTATTGAGCGTGCCGTCTTTAGCCAACTCTCTTGCTATCTCTCTCAGAATGACCTTCTTGATCCAAACCAGTCAGGTTTCAGGACTGGTCATTCAACTGAGACTGCTCTTCTCTGTGTCACGGAGGCTCTCCGCACTGCTAAAGCTAACTCTCTCTCCTCTGCTCTTGTCCTTCTAGACCTGTCTGCTGCCTTTGATACTGTGAACCATCAGATCCTCCTCTCCACCCTCTCCGAGCTGGGCATCTCCGGCGCGGCTCACTCCTGGATTGCGTCCTACCTGACCGGTCGCTCCTACCAAGTGGCGTGGCGAGAAGCTGTCTCCGCACCACGTGCTCTCACCACTGGTGTCCCCCAGAGCTCAGTTCTAGGCCCTCTCCTTTTCTCCCTATACACCAAGTCACTTGGCTCTGTCATATCCTCACATGGCCTCTCCTATCATTGCTACGCTGACGATACACAACTAATCTTCTCCTTTCCCCCTTCTGATAACCAGGTGGCGAATCGCATCTCTGCATGTCTGGCAGACATATCAGTATGGATGACGGATCACCACCTCAAGCTGAACCCTGGCAAGACGGAGCTGCTCTTCCTCCCGGGGAAGGACTGCCCGTTCCATGATCTCGCCATCACGGTTGACAACTCCGCTGTGTCCTCCTCCCAGAGTGCGAAGAGCCTAGGCGTGACCCTGGACAACACCCTGTCGTTCTCCGCCAACATCAAGGCGGTGACCCGCTCCTGCAGGTTCATGCTCTACAACATTCGGAGAGTACGACCCTGCCTTACACAGGAAGCGGCACAGGTCCTAATCCAGGCACTTGTCATCTCCCGTCTGGACTACTGCAACTCGCTGTTGGCTGGCCTCCCTGCCTGTGCCATTAAACCCCTACAACTCATCCAGAATGCCGCAGCCCGTCTGGTGTTCAACCTTCCCAAGTTCTCTCACGTCACCCCCCTCCTCCGCACACTCCACTGGCTTCCAGTTGAAGCTCGCATCCGCTACAAGACCATGGTGCTTGCCTATGGAGCAGTGATGGGAACGGCACCTCTGTACCTTCGGGCTCTGATCAGTCCCTACACCCAAACGAGGGCATTGCGTTCATCCACCTCTGGCCTGCTGGCTCCCCTTCCTCTGCGGAAGCATAGTTCCCGCTCAGCCCAGTCAAAACTGTTCGCTGCTCTGGCACCCCAATGGTGGAACAAGCTCCCTCACGACGCCAGGACAGCGGAGTCACTCACCACCTTCCGGAGGCATTTGAAACCCCACCTCTTTAAGGAATACCTGGGATAGGATAAAGTAATCCTTCTACCCCCCCCCCCCCCCCCCCCCCCCCCCCCCCCAAAATTGTAAAGTGGTTATCCCACTGGCTATAGGGTGAACGCACCAATTGGTGAGTCGCTCTGGATAAGAGCGTCTGCTAAATGACGTAAATGTGCCCTTGAGCAAGGCACTTAACCCTAATTGCTCCTGTAAGTCGCTCTGGATAAGAGCGTCTGCTAAATGACTAAAATGTAAATGTAAATGTAATGTGATCAGGACATGCAGGTTGAAATATCAAAACGAACTCTGAACTAACTATATTAATTTGGGGACAGGTCAAAAAGCATTAAACATTCATGGCAATTTAGCTAGCTAGCTTGCTGTTTATAGCTAATTTGTCCTGGGATATAAACATTGGGTTGTTATTTTACCTGAAATGCACAAGGTCCTCTACTCAGACAACTAATCCACAGATAAAAGGGTAAACCGAGATAGTTTCTAGTAATGTCTCCTCCTTCAGTCTTCTTCTTCTTTGGACTTTATATTGCGGTTGGCAACCAACTTTAAGGTGCATTACCACCACCAACTGGACTGGAGTGTGGACCTCAGTTCATCTTTCAATCACCCACGTGGGTATATGCTCCTAAAAAACAATGAGGAGATGGGAGAGGCGGGACTTGCAGCGCGTTGAGCGTCATAAATAGAACCAAGTTCTATTTTAGCGCCTGGCTACGCAGACGCTCGTTGACGCGCGCGATCAGTGTGGGAGCACTGATTGTTAATAATGATAATAATTGAGTTTCACGGGCCCCTAACCAACTGTGCTATTTAGTTAATTTGTAACTTCTTTTTTAACTTATTGTGAACATAATGTTGCTGCTACCGTCTCTTATTACCGAAAATAACTTCTGGAGATGAGAACAGCGATTACTCACCTCGAACTGGACGAAGATTTTTTCTTTAACAAGTCTGACGCAAAGGATATACTGCTTTCTCGAGACCAGGCCCAAATCCCCGTCATTTGCCTGAAGAAAAGACAGAGAAAAAGGGGGCGGAGGTCGGGCTGCCTTCTGAGAATTCGTAGGCGATTGAGTAAACCTCCACTGCGATCCGTTCTATTGGCCAACGTGCAATCATTGGAAAACAAAATGGATGATCTACGATCAAGAATATCACACCAACGGGACATTAAAAACTGTAATATCTTATGTTTCACAGAGTCGTGGTTGAACGACGACATGGATAATATAGAGCTGGCTGGGTTTTCCATGCATCGGCAGGACAGAGCAGCTACGTCTCGTAAGACAAGGGGCGGGGGTGTGTGTCTATTTGTCAATAACAGCTGGTGCGCAATGTCAAATATTAAAGAAGTCTCGAGGCATTGCTAGCCTCAGGTAGAGTACCACATGATAAACTGTAGACCACAGCATCTACCAAGAGAGTTCTCATCTATATTATTCATAGTCGTCTATTTACCACCACAAACCGATACTGGCACTAAGACCGCACTCAACGAGCTGTTTAAGGCCATGAGCAAACAAGAAAATGCTCATCCAGAAGTGGTGCTCCTAGTGGCCGGGGACCTTAATGCAGACAAACTTAAATCTGTTTTACCTCATTTCTACCAGCATGCCACATGTGCAACTCTAGACCACCTTTACTCCACACACAGAGACGCGTACAAAGCTCTCCCTCGCCCTCCATTTGGCAAATCTGACCATAATTATATCCTCCTGATAAGCAAAAACTAAAGCAGGAAGCACCAGTAACTCGGTTAATAAAAAAGTGGTCAGATGAAGCAGATGCTAAGCTACAGGACTGTTTTGCTAGCACAGACTGGAATATGTTCCGGGATTTTTCCGATGGCATTGAGGAGTACACCACATTAGTCACTGGCTTCATCAATAAGTGCATCGATGACGTCGTCCCCACAGTGACTGTATGTGCATACCCCAACCACTGTCTACACCCTAACAAGCGGGACTCTAAACTGGAAGCTTATAAGAAATCCCACTATGCCCTCCGACGAACCATCAAACAGGCAAAGTGTCAATACAGGACTAAGATTAAATCGTACTACACCGGCTCCGATGCTCGTCGGATGTGGCAGGGCTTGCAAACTATTACAGACTACAAAGGGAAGCACAGCCATGAGCTGCCCAGTGACACAAGCCTACCAGACCAGCTAAATTACTGCTATGCTAACTTCGAGGTAAGTAACACTGAAAGATACATGAGAGCATCAGCTGTTCCGGACGACTGTGTGATCACGCTCTCCGTAGCCGATTTGAGTAAGACTTTTAAGCAGGTCATCATTCACAAGGCCGCAGGGCCTGACGGATTACCAGGACGTGTACTCCGAGCATGCGCTGACCAACTGGCAAGTGTCTTCACTGACATTTTCAATCTCTCCATGTCTGAGTCTGTAATACCAACATGTTTCAAGCAGACCACCATAGTCCCCGTGCCCAAGAACAATAAGGTAACCTGCCTAAATGACTACCGACCCGTAGCACTCACGTCTGTAGCAATGAAGTGCTTTGGAAGGCTGGTCATGGCTCACATCAACACCATTATCCCAGAAACTCTAGACCCACTCCAATTTGTATACCGCCCCAACAGATCCACAGATCATGCAATCACACCTGGAAAAAAGGAACACCTATGTGAGAATGCTATTCATTGACTGTATCAATCCAAGATGGCGTAGTAGTGCAGTTGTGTTTTTATCATATGTCTGTAAATAGCCTGTAAATACCCTATTTTTCGTACATATTTCCCTATCAGACTTTTCATCCTTCTACAAGATATACTTTCCTGCAACCCGCCTCACTCAATGTGGAACGGATTCTATTATTGACTTACCTTTATCTAGAATCTAGAATCTCCAGTTGAAACTAGCTAGCCAGCTAACTAGCTACTTGCTATTAGCCACAGCTAGCGGTGTTTCACCCAGAACATTGGATTTTTTTCCCGCGGGATTAATTTTAATCACTGGACATTGATCACCGGATATTCGGCCAGTCTGCACAGCGCGTTATCGACCCAGAACATATCAGTTTTTCCGCCGGAATCACTGAATCACTGGACCTTTAACTCCGGATTCATCGCTACCAGCTGGCTACAACAAAACGGACGCTGTGGTCTGGCTAATCATCCTGAGCTAGGCCCATCTCCCGGCTATCTACCTCTCTGTCAACCGGACGGGACCACCTAGTGTTGACACGGAGCCCCGCCGATCCTACACGACTGGTCTGCCGACGAAATCGTCTGATGTGGTTACGACGTTAACCACGAAGATTCCATCCATCTGCTAGCCCTGGCCCGCTAGCACACGCTAGCCGTGGCCTCTTACTCACTAGTGCTTCACCACCGGACCTTATGATAACTCAGCTATACAGCTGATATATGCTGGACTGTTCCTTTTTACGGTACTACATCCTGTTTATGTTTAGCCTCAACCCAAACATGGTTAATTTATTGTTGTTTCGGTTATTTCTAATTGTACTATATCACTGTAGACCCCCCAGCCTAGCTAAACCTGCCTTAGATAGCTCCTTTGCCCCTCCCCCTATACACGCGGAGACCGACTCAATTGATGCCTCCAGCGATGCTATCTCTTTCATTGTTACCCAACGCTTAGGTTTACCTCCACTTTACTCATATCCTTCCATATCCTTGTCTGTACATAATGCCCTGAATCTTTTCTATAACACCCGGAAATCTGCCCAATTTATTCTATGTACCCAACGCACTAGAAGACCAGTTCTTAAAGCCTTTAGCCGTATCCTTATTCTAGTCCTCCTCTGTTCCTCTGGTGATGTAGAGGCTAACCAAGGCCCTGCAGCCCTCAGTATCACTCCTACTCCCCAGGCGCTATCATTTGATGACTTCTGTAATCGCAAAAGTCTTGGTTTCTTGCACATAAATATCAGAAGTCTACTTCCTAAGTTTGAGTTATTCACTGCGTTAGCACACTCTGCCAACCCGGATGTTCTAGCAGTGTCTGAATCCTGGCTCAGGCAGGCCACCAAAAATTCTGAAATTTCCATCCCCAACTATAACATTTTCCGTCTAGATAGAACTGCCAAAGGGGGTGGAGTTGCAATCTACTGTAGAGATAGCCTGCAGAGCTCTATCATACTATCCAGGTCTGTGCCCAAACAGTTTGAGCTTCAACTTCTAAAAATCCACCTTTCCAGAAATAAGTCTCTCACTGTTGCCGCTTGCTACAGACCCCCCTCAGCCCCCAGCTGTGCCCTGGACACCATATGTGAATTGATTGCCCCCCATTTATCCTCAGAGTTTGTACTGCTTGGTTACCTAAATTGGGATATGCTTAATACCCCAGCCATCCTACAATCCAAGCTAGATGCCCTCAACCTCACGCAAATTATCAACGAACCTACCAGGTACAACCCTAAATCCGTAAACATGGGTACCCTCATAGATATCATCCTGACTAACATACCCTCTAAATACACCTCAGCTGTCTTCAACCAGGATCTCAGCGATCACTGCCTTATTGCCTGCGTCCGTAACGGGTCCGCGGTCAAACGACCACCCCTCATCACTGTCAATCGCTCCCTAAAACACTTTAGCGAGGAGGCCTTCCTAATTGACCTGGCCCAGGTATCCTGGATGGATATAGATCTCATTCCGTCAGTAGAGGATGCCTGGTTGTTCCTTAAAAGTAATTTCCTCTCAATCTTAAATAAACATGCCCCATTCAAACAATACAGAACTAAGAACCGATATAGCCCCTGGTTCTCCTCAGACTTGACTGCCCTTGACCAGCACAAAAACATCCTGTGGCGTACAGCATTAGCATCAAATAGCCCCCGCGATATGCAACTTTTCAGGGAAGTTAGGAACCAATATACACAAGCAGTCAGGAAAGCAAAGGCTACCTTTTTCAAACAGAAATTTGCATCCTGTAGCACTAACTCCAAAAAGTTTTGGGACACTGTAAAGTCCATGGAGAATAAGAGCACTTCCTCCCAGCTGCCCACTGCACTGAGGCTAGGAAACACTATCACCACCGATAAATCTACAATAATCGAGAATTTCAACAAGCATTTTGCTACAGCTGGCCATGCTTTCCATCTGGCTACCACTAACCCGGCCACCAACTCTGCACCCTCTGCTGCAACTTGCCCATTCCCCCCCCGCTTCTCCTTCACACAAATTCAGACAGCTGATGTTTTGAAAGCGCTGCAAAATCTGGACCCCTACAAATCAGCTGGGCTAGACAATCTGGACCCTTTCTTTCTAAAATTAGCCGCCGAAATTGTCGCAACCCCTATTACTAGTCTGTTCAACCTCTCTTTCATAACGTCTGAGATCCCCAGAGATTGGAAAGCTGCCGCGGTCATCCCCCTCTTCAAAGGGGGTGACACTCTAGATCCAAACTGCTACAGACCTATATCCATCCTGCCCTGCCTTTCGAAAGTATTCGAAAGCCAAGTTAACAAACAGATCATCGACCATTTCGAATACCACCGTACCTTCTCCGCTATGCAATCCGGTTTCCGAGCTGGTCACGGGTGCACTTCAGCCACGCTCAAGGTCCTAAACGATATTATAACCGCGATTGATAATAGACAGTACTGTGCAGCCGTCTTCATCGACCTGGCCAAGGCTTTCGACTCTGTCAACCACCGCATTCTTATTGGCAGACTAAATAGCCTTGGTTTCTCAAATGACTGCCTCGCCTGGTTCACCAACTACTTCTCAGATAGAGTTCAGTGTGTCAAATCGGAGGGCCTGTTGTCTGGACCTATGGCAGTCTCTATGGGGGTGCCACAGGGTTCAATTCTTGGGCCGACACTTTTCTCCGTGTATATCAATGATATCGCTCTTGCTGCTGGTGACTCTCAGATCCACCTCTATGCAGACGACACCATTTTGTATACATCTGGCCCTTCATTGGACACTGTGTTAACAAACCTCCAAACGAGCTTCAATGCCATACAACAATCCTTCAGTAGCCTTCAACTGCTCTTAAACACTAGTAAAACTAAATGCATGCTTTTCAATCGAACGCTGCTGGCACCCGCCCACCCGACTAGAATCACCACTCTCGTCGGGTCTGACCTAGAGTATGTGGACAACTACAAATACCTAGGTGTCTGGTTACACTGTAAACTCAACTTCCAGACTCACATAAAGAATCTCCAATCCAAATCTAGAATCGGCTTCCTATTTCGCAACAAAGCCTCCTTCACTCATGCTGCCAAACATGCCCTCGTAAAACTGACTATCCTACCGATCTTTGACTTCGGCGATGTCATTTACAAAATAGCCTCCAACACTCTACTCAGCAAATTGGATGTAGTCTATCACAGTGCCATCCGTTTTGTCTCCAAAGCCCCATACACTACCCACCACTGTGACCTGTACGCTCTTGTTGGCTGGTCCTCACTACATGTTCGTCGTCAAACCCACTGGCTCCAGGCCATCTATAAATCACTGCTAGGCAAATCCCCGCCTTATCTTAGCTCATTGGTCACCATAGCAGCACCCACCCGTAGTCTGCGCTCCAGCAGGTATATCTCACTGGTCATTCCCAAAGCCAACACCTCCTTTGGCCGCCATTCCTTCCAGTTCTCTGCTGCCAATGACTGGAACGAATTGCAAAAATCTCTGAAGCTGGAGACTCTTATCTCCCTCACTAACTTTAAGCATCAGTTGTCAGAGCAGCTTACCGATCACTGCACCTGTACACAGCCCATCTGAAATTAGCTCACCCAACTACCTCATCCCTATATTGTTATTTATTTTGCTCTTTTGCACCCCAGTATCTCTATTTGCACATAATCTCTTGCACATCTAGCATTCCAGTGTTAATACTATTGTAATTATTCTGCACTATAGCCTATTTATTGCCTTACCTCCATAACTTGCTACATTTGCACACACTGTATATATATTTTCTGTTGTATTTCTGACTTTGTTTTTTACCCCATATGTAACTCTGTGTTGTTTTTATTGCACTACTTTGCTTTATCTTGGCCAGGTCGCAGTTGTAAATGAGAACCTGTTCTCAACTGGCTTACCTGGTTAAATAAAGGTGAAATAAAAATAAAAACAAAATAAAAAGCTCAGCGTTCAACACCATAGTGCCCTCAAAGCTCATCACCAAGCAAAGGACCCTGGGACTAAACACCTCCCTCTGCAACTGGATCCTGGACTTCCTGACAGGCCTCTGTCTACACCCTAACAATACAATAATAACCCTCTGTCTACACCCTAACAATACAATACTAACCCTCTGTCTACACCCTAACAAGACAATAATAACCCTTTGTATACACCCTAACAAGACAATAATAACTCTCTGTCTCCACCCTAACAAGACTGATCATCCTCTGTCTACACCCTAACAAGACAATAATAACCCTGTGTCTACACCCTAACAAGACAATAATAACCCTGTGTCTACACCCTAACAAGACAATACTAACCCTCTGTCTACACCCTAACAAGACAATACTAACCCTCTGTCTACACCCTAACAAGACAATAATAACCCTCTGTCTACATCCTAACAAGACAATAATAACCCTCTGTCTACACCCTAACAAGACAATACTAACCCTCTGTCTACACACTAACAAGACAATAATAACCCTCTGTCTACACCCTAACAATACAATACTAACCCTCTGTCTACACCCTAACAAGACAATACTAACCCTCTGTCTACACCCTAACAAGACAATAATAACCCTCTGTCTACACCCTAACAAGACAATAATAACCCTGTGTCTACACCCTAACAAGACAATAATAACCCTGTGTCTACACCCTAACAAGACAATAATAACCCTGTGTCTACACCCTAACAAGACAATACTAACCCTCTGTCTACACCCTAACAAGACAATAATAACCCTCTGTCTACATCCTAACAAGACAATAATAACCCTCTGTCTACACCCTAACAAGACAATACTAACCCTCTGTCTACACACTAACAAGACAATAATAACCCTCTGTCTACACCCTAATAAGACAATAATAACCCTCTGTCTACACCCTAACAATACAATACTAACCCTCTGTCTACACCCTAACAAGACAATAATAACCCTCTGTCTACACCCTAACAAGACAATAATAACCCTCTGTCTACACCCTAACAAGACTGATCATCCTCTGTCTACACCCTAACAAGACAATAATAACCCTCTGTCTCCACCCTAACAAGACAATACTAACCCTCTGTCTACACCCTAACAAGACAATAATAACCCTCTGTCTACACCCTAACAATACTGATCATCCTCTGTCTACACCCTAACAAGACAATAATAACCCTCTGTCTACACCCTAACAAGACAATAATAACCCTCTGTCTACACACTAACAAGACAATACTAACCCTCTGTCTACACCCTAACAAGACAATAATAACCCTTTGTATACACACTAACAAGACAATAATAACCCTCTGTCTCCACCCTAACAAGACAATAATAACCCTCTGTCTACACCCTAACAAGACAATAATAACCCTCTGTCTACACCCTAACAAGACAATAATAACCCTCTGTCTACACACTAACAAGACAATACTAACCCTCTGTCTACACCCTAACAAGACAATAATAACCCTTTGTATACACACTAACAAGACAATAATAACCCTCTGTCTCCACCCTAACAAGACAATAATAACCCTCTGTCTACATCCTAACAAGACAATAATAACCCTCTGTCTACACCCTAACAAGACAATAATAACCCTCTGTCTACACCCTAACAAGACAATACTAACCCTCTGTCTACACCCTAACAAGACAATAATAACCCTCTGTCTACACCCTAACAAGACAATAATAACCCTCTGTCTACACCCTAACAAGACTGATCATCCTCTGTCTACACCCTAACAAGACAATAATAACCCTCTGTCTACACCCTAACAAGACAATACTAACCCTCTGTCTACACCCTAACAAGACAATAATAACCCTCTGTCTACAACCTAACAAGACTGATCATCCTCTGTCTACACCCTAACAAGACAATAATAACCCTCTGTCTACACACTAACAAGACAATACTAACCCTCTGTCTACACCCTAACAAGACAATAATAACCCTTTGTATACACACTAACAAGACAATAATAACCCTCTGTCTCCACCCTAACAAGACAATACTAACCCTCTGTCTACACCCTAACAAGACAATAATAACCCTCTGTCTACACCCTAACAAGACAATAATAACCCTCTGTCTACACCCTAACAAGACTGATCATCCTCTGTCTACACCCTAACAAGACAATAATAACCCTCTGTCTCCACCCTAACAAGACAATAATAACCCTCTGTCTCCACCCTAACAAGACTGATCATCCTCTGTCTCCACCCTAACAAGACAATAATAACCCTCTGTCTACATCCTAACAAGACAATAATAACCCTCTGTCTACATCCTAATAAGACAATAATAACCCTCTCTCTACACCCTAACAAGACAATAATAACCCTCTGTCTACACACTAACAAGACAATAATAACCCTCTGTCTACACCCTAACAAGACAATAATAACCCTCTGTCTACACCCTAACAAGACAATAATAACTCTCTGTCTCCACCCTAACAAGACTGATCATCCTCTGTCTACACCCTAACAAGACAATAATAACCCTCTGTCTACATCCTAACAAGACAATAATAACCCTCTGTCTACACACTAACAAGACAATAATAACCCTCTGTCTACACCCTAACAAGACAATAATAACCCTCTGTCTACACCCTAACAATACAATAATAACCCTCTGTCTACACCCTAACAAGACAATAATAACCCTCTGTCTACACCCTAACAAGACAATAATAACCCTCTGTCTACACCCTAACAAGACAATAATAACTCTCTGTCTCCACCCTAACAAGACTGATCATCCTCTGTCTACACCCTAACAAGACAAAAATAACCCTTTGTATACACCCTAACAAGACTGATCATCCTCTGTCTACACCCTAACAAGACAATAATAACCCTCTGTCTCCACCCTAACAAGACAATAATAACCCTCTGTCTACACCCTAACAAGACTGATCATCCTCTGTCTACACCCTAACAAGACAATAATAACCCTCTGTCTCCACCCTAACAAGACAATAATAACCCTCTGTCTACACCCTAACAAGACTGATCATCCTCTGTCTACACCCTAACAAGACAATAATAACCCTCTGTCTACACCCTAACAAGACAATAATAACTCTTTGTCTCCACCCTAACAAGACTGATCATCCTCTGTCTACACCCTAACAAGACAATAATAACCCTTTGTATACACCCTAATAAGACAATAATAACCCTCTGTCTACATCCTAATAAGACAATAATAACCCTGTGTCTACACCCTAACAAGACAATAATAACCCTCTGTCTACATCCTAACAAGACAATAATAACCCTCTGTCTCCACCCTAACAAGACAATAATAACCCTCTGTCTACACCCTAACAAGACAATAATAACCCTCTGTCTACATCCTAATAAGACAATAATAACCCTGTGTCTACACCCTAAGAAGACAATAATAACTCTCTGTCTCCACCCAACAACACAAGCGGATCCTTTGTTCGCACCACCCAGGGCATTTGAACTGATTCCAGAGGCCGGCCCAAAACAACGCCACCGGAGGAGAGGGAGCCGGAGCGGTCTCCTAGTCAGACTCAGGAGGCGCGCACACCACCCATCACTTCCGAGTATATTACTCGCTAATGTCCGGTCCCTAGATAACAAAGTGGACGAGATCAGGGCAAGGCCAGAGAGACATCCTCTATTTCACGGAAACATGGCTCTCCCGGGATATACTGTCCCCGTCCATACAGCCAGCTGGGTTCTCAGTACATCGCGGGACAGGAATAAACATCTCTCCGGGAAGAATAACTCATGACTCATGGTGTAATTGTAACAACATACAGGAACTCAAGTCATTTTGTTCACCTGACCTAGAATTCCTCACAATCAAATGCCGACCGTATTATCTCCCAAGATAATTCTCTTTGGTTATAGTCACGGCCGTGTATAACCCCCCTCAAGCCGATACCACGACGGCCCTCAAAGAACTTCACTGGACCTTATGCAAACTGGAAACCATATATCCTGAGGCTGCATTTTTTGTAGATGGGGATTTTAACAAAGCAAATTTGAGAAAAAGGCTACCTAAATTCTATCAGCATATTGACTGTAGCACTCGCGCTGGAAAAACGCTGGACCATTGTTACACTAATTTCCGCTATGCATACAAGGCCCTCCCCTGCCCTCCTTTCGGCAAATCTGACCACGACTCCATTTTGCTCCTCCCTTCCTATAGGCAGAAACTCAAACAGGAAGCACCCGTGCTTAGGATTATTCAACGCTGGTCTGACCAATCGGAATCCATGCTTCAAGATTGTTTTGACCATGCGGACTGGGATATGTTCCGGGTAGCTGATTCGGTGAGTGGGTTTATAAGGAAGTGTATAGGAGATGTCGTACCCACTGTGACTATTAAAACATACCCTAACCAGAAACCCTGGATAGATGGCAGCATTCGCGAAAAACTGAAAGCACGAACCACCGCATTTAACCATGGCAAAGTGATGGCTATTTAACAGTCTGATGGCCTTGAGATAGAAGCTGTTTTTCATTCTCTCTGTCCCAGCTTTGATGCACCTGTACTGACCTCGCCTTCTGGATTATAACGGGGTGAACAGGCAGTGGCTCGGGTGGTTGATGTCCTTGATGATCTTTTTGACCTTCCTGTGACATCGTGTGCTGTAGGTGTTTTGGAGGGCGGGTAGTTTGCCCCCGGTAATGCGTTCAGCAGACCGCACCACCTTCTGGAGAGCCCTGACGTTGCGGGCGGTGCAGTTGCCGTACCAGGTGGTGATACAGCCCGACAAGATGCTCTCAATTGTGCATCTGTAAAGGTTTGTGAGGGTTTTAGGTGCCAAGCCAAATGTCTTCAGCCACCTGAGGTTGAAGAGGCTCTGTTGCGCCTTCTTCACCACACTGTCTGTGTGGGTGGACCATTTCAGTTTGTCGGTGATGTGTACGCCAAGGAACTTGAAGCTTTCCACTTTCTCCACTGCGGTCCCGTCGATGTGGATAGGGAGGTGCACCCTCTGCTGTTTCCTGAAGTCCACGATCATCTCCATTGTTTTGTTGACGTTGAGTGAGAGGTTATTTTCGAGGATTATAATATTGTATAATCCAGGTGTTTAAAGCTCTTAGAGATTTACCCAGGAAGACTCACCACTGTAATCATTGTCAAAGGTGTTTCTAGCATGTATTGACTCAGGGAAGAAGAGGCTAACTTTAGGCTATTTGAAAATGCGAGATCCAGATTACCAAGACACATGGTTCTTCTGCCTGTCCCCTCCTCCTGCTTTGACTATGTACAGACTCAGTGAGCATAGCCTTGCTATTGAGAAAGGCCGCCGTAGGCAGACCTGCCTCTCAAGAAAAGACAGGCTATGTGCACACTGCCCACAAAACGATTTGGAAACTGAGCTGCACTTCCTAACCTCCTGTCAAATGTATGACCATATTAGAGACACATATTTCCCTCAGATTACAGGGAAATACAAACCTAATTTTGATAAACTACCTTACCTAATGGGTGAAAAACCACAGTGTGCCATCACAGCAGCAAGATTTGTGACCTGTTGCCACAAGAAAAGGGCAACCAGTGAAGAACAAACACTATTGTAAATACAACCCATATTTATGTTTATTTATTTTCCCATTTGTACTTTAACTATTTGCACATTGTTACAACACTGTATACCTACAGTGCCTTGCAAAAGTTTTCATCCCCCTTGGCGTTTTTCCTATATTTTTGCATTATAACCTGTCATTGAAATTGATTTTTATTTGGATTTCATGTAATGGACATACACAAAATAGTTGAAATTGGTGAAGTGAAATGAAAAAAAAAATTGTTTCAAAAAATATTAAAAAATAAATAACGGAAAAGTGGTGCGTGCATATGTATTCACCCCCTTTGCTATGAAGCCCCTAAATAAGATCTGGTGCAACCAATTACCTTCAGAAGTCACATAATTAGTTAAATAAAGTCCACCTGTGTGCAATCTAAGTGTCACATGATCTGTCACATGATCTCAGTAAATATACACCTGTTCTGAAAGGCCCCAGAGTCTGCAACACCACTAAGTAAGGGGCACCACCAAGCAAGGGGCATCACCAAGCAACCGGCACCATGAAGACCAAGGAGCTCTCCAAACAGGTCAGGGACAAAGTTGTGGAGAAGTACAGATCAGGGTTGGGTTATAAAAACCTGCTCATTGAAGGAAAGAAAAGTAGAAGGGACATTTTTAGCAATCTTGAGGAAATATTATTTGAGCCAGAAAAGGTCATCATGGTATCAAAACCTTGCAGAGAGCCTATCCCAACTAACAATCTCTTAGAAAAAAAATATGAATTATTGGAACCAATACTTAAAAAGAACTGATATTGGCACAAGATGGAGGGAGTGTTGGGACAGAACTAACAACATTACAGTTAAGGAAAATGGACACTTAATCCAGTATAAAATGATGTATAGAATTTATTATACAGAGTCATTTCTTACGTTTAAAACTAACAATTACTCAATGATCCATGCCTTCTGGGATTGCTATAAAGTCCCAAAGTTATGGGCGGTGTTAGAAACTTGGCTGTTAGAAGTATTACAATGGAGTTTACTTTTAATTAGTCCGTCTGGATATTTCAAGACGTGGCATATGGGGATGCAGTGAGATACCCGATGGGTTGGACGATAATCATCGTGAAAAAATGTATACTTAAAAATTGGAAATCAACCAATCCTCCATCATTAACACAATGAAAAGGTAAAATGCTTTTTATCTAAATGTTGAAAGTGTGTGGGTGACGGAGAGAAACTAAATGGTGCAGTTTGACCCCAGTTTGACCGCATCTATTTCTTTAAAAGAAGCCTGCTTTAAATCTTAGCTTTTTAACTAGCTCATCAGTATGTTTTTAAAACATTAGACCTTTGACTTTTGGCAGAAGGAAGCGAAGATAGGATAGAAGAGGAGAGAGTATCTGACCATCTGGGCTGAGTGGGTTGGAGGAGAGAGGGATGAAAAATAAAATAAAAAGTAGTGATCAGAGAATGCCAAGAGTGTAAAGCTGTCATCAAGGCAAACGGTGGCTATTTGAAGAATCTGAAATATAAAATATATTTTGATTTGTTTAACACTGATTCCATATGTGTTATTTCATAGTTTTGATGTCTTCACTATTATTCTACAATGTAGAAAAAAGTAAAAATAAAGATAAAACCTTGAATGAGTAGTGTAGTTGCCAAAGCTACAAAAGAGAAAAATTAGATCATCTGAAAATAACTAGGTAAGATACTCAGGTGAGATACTCAGGTAAGATACTCAGGTAAGATACTCAGGTGAGAGAGTGGTGTTAAGGCTTCATCTCATAACTCTGCAGGACAACTCGGCAGAACTGTCTTGGTTTCGACGACAACACTTCCGCTTGATAAGACCGTCGGTTACAGCTGAAAAACTAAGACTGAAGAACTAAACACTCATTACTTATGAACTAGCAGAGGTGAAGAAAAGACACCCAACAACTAAAATAAAGCTTTTCTTCAACACTTCGCAGTCACAAGCATTCAGCAGTTCAAACTGCACTGATTTAATTAGGCAACTAGAACTAGACCTGCCCTAGCCAGACTATACCACCAACAACACTTAACTAGACCTGCCCTAGCCAGACTATACCACCAACAACACTTAACTAGACCTGCCCTAGCCAGACTATACCACCAACAACACTTAACTAGAACTGCCCTAGCCAGACTATACCACCAACAACACTTAACTAGAACTGCCCTAGCCAGACTATACCACCAACAACACTTAACTAGAACTGCCCTAGCCAGACTAACTAGAACTGCCCTACCCATAGAATACCACCACAACACTTAACTAGCCTGCCCTAGCCAGACTATACCACCAACACTTACTAGAACTGCCCTAGCCAGACTATACCCGAACAGCACTTAACTAGACGCCTAGCCATCACTACCACAAACACACACTTAACTAGACCTTCCCTAGACAGACTAAACCTACCAACACCCAACAACACTTAAACTGGCCCCAGCCCGACTAAAACCCCCAACCAAAACTTAACCCCGACCTTGGGCCCCAGCCAACAAACCAAACCAAAAACACTAACTTCCCCGCCCTACCAACTATTTCCACCAAAAACACTTACCCATACCTGCCCTAACCCCGACTATACCACCAAAAACCCCTTTAACTAAACTGCCCCCAGCCAACTTAAAACCCCCCCCCAAAACTTTAAATAGACCCTTTCCCTAGCCAGACTATACCACCAAAAACCCCTTAACTATACCCTTCCCTACCAGACATCCCCCCAACAACACTAAAAAAACCTGCCCTAGCCAAATATACCCCCAACAACACTAAAATAGAAAGGCCCTAGCCAATTCCCCAACAAAAACTTAACTTAAAATTTCCCTACCAACTATACCACCAAAAACACTTTAAATAGAACCCGCCCCAGCCAGACCATAACCCCAAAACACTTAAATAGACCTGTTTCCCTAGCCAAAAATATAACCCCCAACAACACTTAACAGAAAATTTCCCTACCAGACTTAAACCACCAAAAAACACTTAACCCAGACCCGCCCTAGCCGACTAACCACCAAAAAAACACTTAACAGAACTGCCCTAGCCCCAAATTAAACCCCCAACCCAAAACCCCTTTAAAAGAAACCGCCCTTTTGCCTACTTACCACCAACCCCCAAAAACCCTTAAATAGAAAAATCCCAGCCAACATCCCCCCAACCACTTAAATAGAACTTCCCCCAGCCCCGACTTTCCCCAACCACCCCTTCCCAAAACCTGCCCTAGCCGACATCCCCCCAACAACAAATAACTAGAACTGGGCCCCAGCCAGACTATACCACCAACAAAACTTAAAAATTTTAAAATCCCTAGCCAGACATCCCCCACCAAAAACCTTTAAATGACCTCCCAACCAGACTTACCCCAAAAACACTTAACTAAAAATTTCCCTACCAACTATCCCCCCAACCAAAAACTAAATAAACGGCCCCCTAGCCAACTATACCAACCCAAAAACCTTAACTAGACCTGCCCTAGCCAGACTATACCACCAACAAAACTTAACTAGAACTGGGCCCCAGGCCAACATACCACCAAAAACAAATTAAATAAACCTGCCCTGCCCCCTATAAACCCCAACAACCCTTTAAATAGAACGCCCTAGCCAACTATAAAACCCCCAACAAAACTTAAAATAGACCTGCCCTACCCAAATAACCCCCAACCCTTAAATAGAAATGCCCCCAGCCAAAATATCACCAAAAACACAACTAGACCTGCCCCAACCCCAAAAATACCACCAACAACCCTTAAATAAACCCGCCCACCATACTTACCACCAAAAACACTAAAAAAACTGCCCCCGCCAGACTAACCACCAACAACCCTAAACTAGCCCCCCCTAGGGCCCGAAAATAAAACCACCAAAAACACTTAACTAAACTGCCCTTTGCCAAAAAATACCACCCAAAAAAAAACCCCAAACTAGAACCGGCCCCCACCAACTATACCACCAACCCAAAACTTTAAATAGAAAATGCCCTACCAACTTTTACCCCCCAACAACACTTAACAGACCTGCCCCCAAACCCCCGAACCCTTTCCACCAACAACACTTACCCAAACTGGCCCCAGCCAGACTATAAACCCCCAAAAAACTAACTAGACCTGCCCTACCCAAATAACCACCAACAACCCCTTAACTAAATGGGGCCCCAGCCAACTATACCCCCAACCCCAAACCAGACTGCCCTAGCCAACTATACCACCAACCCAAAACTAAACTAGCCCCGCCCTACCAACTTAAAAACCACCAACAACAAATTAACTTAAACCCGCCCCACCAACTATCCCCCCAAAAACACTAAACAAAAAACCCGCCCTACCCGACTAAACCCCCCAAAAAACCTTAACTAAACCGGCCCCAGCCAACTATACCCCACCACCACTTAACTAGAACCTTCCCTACCAGACTATACCACCAAAACACCTTTAAATAACCTGCCCAGCCAACTATACCACCAAAACACTTAACTAAACTGCCCCCGCCCCGAAATAAACCACCAACAAAACTTTAAAAAACCCGCCCCACCAACTTACCACCAACCCAACCCTTTAACCCAGAACTGCCCAGCCAAACTTAACCACCAACCAAAACTAAACTAGAACTGCCCCAAACCAAAACTAACCCCCAACAACACTAAACCCAACCCCGCCCTAGGGAAGACTTTAAACCCCCAACAACACTTTAAATAGAACTGGGGCCCGACCAGACTAATACCCCCAACACACTAAACTTTGACCTGCCCTAGCCCAAAATACCCCCAACCCCACTTTAAATAAACCGCCCCACCAACTATAAAACCCCCAACAAAAACTAAACTAAAATGCCCCAGCCGACTAACCCCACAACCTTAAAATAGCCTTCCCCCGCCAGACATACCCCCCAAAACTTAACTAAACTGCCCCCACCCACTATACCCCCCAACAAAACTTAAAAAGACCCCAAACCCAGCCAGACTAACCCCCCAAAAAACCAAAAATTTTAACCCAGACCTGCCCCCACCCCAAATTACCACCCAAAAAACACTTAAATAAACGGGGCCCCACCAACCTTTTACCACCAAAAACACTTAAATAGAACCGCCCTAGCCAAATATACCAAACCCCAACACTAACTTTGAACCCGCCCCCAGCCAACCCAATACCCACCAACAACCCCTTAACTAAAACCCCGCCCCAGCCAACTTTAAACCAAAAAACCCAAAAAACCCTTAACTTTGAACTGCCCCAGCCCAAAAAACCCCCAACAACCCCTTTTAAAAGGCCCCCGCCCCAACTATAAACCACCAAAAACACTTTAAATAGAAAATGCCCAAACCCAAAATAACCCCCCAACAACACTTAAATGAACGCCCACCCCAAATATACCCCCAACAACACTTAACTAGACCTCCCTACCCATAACCACACCAAAAACCCCTTAATAGAACCCGGGCCCCACCGACTAAAACCACCAACAAAACCCTTTAAAAACTGCCCCCATCCGACTATACCACCACAACCCCTTAAATAGACCCGCCCCAGCCAGCCCCTACCCCCAACAAAACCCAAACTAACCCCCCTAGCCAGACTAAAACCACCAACAAAACTTAAATAGAACGGCCCCCGCCGACTTTTTCCACCAACAACACTTAACTAGAACTCCCTACAAAAATAAACCACCAACAACACTTTAAATATCCTGCCCCCAGCCCCACATACCCCCAAAAAACCCCTTAACTATCCCCGCCCGGGCCGACTATACCAACCCCAACCTTAACTAAACTGCCAGCCAGACCTATACCACCAACAACCCTTAACTAACCGGGGCCCACCAGACTAAAACCACCAACACCCCTTAACTAACCCCCGCCCTAGCCAACATCCACCAACCCCAAAAATTAAAAAACTGCCCCACCGACTATACCCCAAAAAACACTTAACTAGAACTCCCTTAGGCCCAAAAATACCACCAAAAAACACTTACTAGACCTGCCCAGCCCCGACTTTTACCCCCAACAACACTTAACCCAGACCCGCCCCCCCAGACCCCTACCCCCCAAAAACACTTAACTAGAACGGGCCCAAAAAAACTATCCACCAACAACCTTAACTAACCTGCCCCCAGCCCCAAATATACCACAAACCAAAAAAACTTAAAAAACCCGCCCTAAACCCGACCTAAACCCCCCAACAACCCTTAAAACCCCCTGCCCTTTCCCAAAATATACCCCCCCAACCCTTAACCCAAACTGCCCTGCCCAAATATACCACCAACAAACTTACAAACTGCCCTAGCCCGACTTTTAACCACCAAACACTTAACAAAACTGCCCTAGCCAACAAAAAAAAAAAAAAAAAAAAAAAAAAAAAAAAAAAAAAAACCCAAAAAAAAAAAAAAAAAAAAAGAAGAAAAAAAAAAACAAAAAAAAGGAAAAAAACCACCAACAACACTTAACTAGACCTGGGCCCCAGCCAGACTAACAACCAACAAAACTTTTAAATAAAAAGCCCTACCAGACTAACCACCAAAAACACTTAAATAGACCTCCCCACCCAAATTAAAACCCCCAAAAAAAACACTTAAATAAACCCCGCCCCAGCCAGACTTTCCCCCCAACAACACTTAAAATAAAACCCCGGGCCCCCGCCAACCCATACCACCAAACACAAAATAGAAATTTCCCAGCCAACTATACCACCAAAAACCCCTTAAAATAGACCCGCCTAACCAGAAAAATCCAAAAAACAACACTTAACTAACCCCCCCTAGCCAGACTAAAACCACCCAACAACACTTAAAATAAACCTGCCCTAGCCAGCTTTTCCACCAACCAAAACCCAAAATAGAACCCCGGGCCCCAGCCAGACTTTACCACCAAAACACTTAAATAAACTTTCCCTAGCCAAAACTATCCCAAACCCCAAAAACCCTTAAATAAACCCGGGCCCAGGGCCCCTATCCCCCCAAAAACACTTTAAATAAACCGGGCCCCACCAACTATTAACCCAACCAACAACCCCTTAACCAGAACCGGGCCCCAGCCAGACTTACCACCCAAAAACACTTTAAATAAAACTGGGCCCCAGCCAACTAAAAACCCCCAACCAAAACTTAACTTTTAAAATCCCTATCCAGCTTCCCCCAACCCCACTTTAAAAGGAAATTTCCCCCAGGGCCCGACTAAACCCCCCCAACAACAATTAACTAGAACCCGCCCCACCAACAAACCACCAAAACACTTAATAGAACTCCCCCTTTAAGCCGGGGTTCCCCCAAAACTTAACCCAGACCTGCCCGAGGGGGGGGATTCCCACCCAAACACTTAACTAGAAATGCCCTAGCCAGACTAAACCCCCAAAAAACTTTAAATAGACCTCCTACCAACTAACCCCCAAAAACATTAACAAAAACCCCCCTAGCCAGACTATACCCCAACAACACTTAAATTAAAACCCCCCTACCGACTATACCCCCAACAAAAAACCTTAAAAATAAACTCCCTAGCCAGACATACCACCAACAACATTTCCCAGAAATTCCCTAAACCCAAATAACCACCAAAAAAACACTTAAATAGAACCCCCCTAGCCAACTATCCAACCCCAACCTAAAATAGACCTGCCCTAACCAACTATAAACCCCCAACAAAATTAAAATAGAACCCCCCCTAGCCAACATAAACCCCCAACAACCTTAAATAGGGCCCGCCCTACCAGACTATAAACCCCCAAAAAACACTTAAATAGAACTTTCCCTAGCCAACTATCCCCCCAAAAAAACACTTAAATAGACCTGCCCTACCAGACTACCACCAAACCAAAACTTTAAAAAAAACTCCCTAGCCCGACATTTCCCCAAAAACCCTTAACTAGAAAACCCGCCCTAGCCCGACTTTTACCACCCCCAAAACACTTAAATAGAACCGCCCCAGCCAACTATACCCCCAACAACAAATTTTAAATAGAACCCGGGCCCCAAAACCAAACTATACCACCAACAACATTTTAAATGAACCCGCCCACCAACTATCCCCCAAAAACACTTAACTAAACCCGGGCCCAGCCAACATACCACCAAAAACACCCTTAAATAAAAACCCGCCCTAGCCAGACTATACCACCAACAAAACTTAACTAAACTGCCCCCCCAAATATAAAAACCCCCAAAAACAAAAACTTTAAAAATTTTCCCAGCCAGACTATACCACCAACAACACTTAAATAGAACCCGCCCTACCAGAAAATAAACCCCCAACCCAAAATTTTAAATAGAACCCGGCCCCACCAGAAAATACCACCAAAACAATTACAGAACTGCCCTAGCCAACTTAAACCCCCAACACCCCTTAACTAACCTGCCCCATCCCGACTATACCACCAAACCCTTAACCCAGAACTGGGCCCCACCCGCCATACCACCAAAACACTTAAATAACCGCCCTTTGCCAGACTATAAACCCCCAACAACACTTAAAAAAAACTGCCCTAGCCCAAAATATACCACCAAACCCAAAACTTAACAGAACCCGCCCTTCCAACTATACCACCAACAAACTTAACTAAAAAATGGCCCTAAGCCAGACTATACCAAACCCAAAAACCTTAACTGAACCCGCCCTACCCCGACTATACCCCCCAAAAACACTTACTAAACCCGCCCCCAGCCAGACTATACCACCAACAACACCTTAAAAAACCCGCCCTACCAACAACCACCAACAACACTTAAATAAAACTGCCCTACCCGACTAACCACCAACAACCCTTAACTAGAACGGGCCCTAGCCCCGACATACCAAACCCAAACCCTTAACTACCTGCCCTAGCCGACTAAAACCCCCAACAACACTTAACTACCTGCCCTACCAACTAAAACCCCAACAAAACCCTTAAATAGAACTGCCCTACCAGACTAAAAACCACCCAAAAACATTTAATAAACCCCCCTAGCCAGAACCATAAACCCCCAACCCACTTAAAAACCTGCCCTACCCGACTATAAAACCCCCAACAACACTTAACTAGCTGCCCTGGGGCCCAAATATAACCCCCCCAACAACACTTTAAAAAACCCCGCCCTAGCCCAAATTCCCACCCCCACACTTTAAATAGACCTGGGCCCAGCCAACTATAAACCCCCCCACCTTAAATAGAAACCGCCCGGGCCCGACCTAAAACCAAAAAACACTTAACTAGAACTGCCCTAGCCAGACTATAAACCCCCAACAACCCTTAACTAGACCCCGCCCCCCCAACTATACCCACCAACAACAATTAAAAATAACCTGGCCCCAGCCAAATATCCCCCCAACAACACTTAAATAGACCCGGGCCCAGCCAAACCCTACCCACCAAAAACCTTTTACCCCGAAAATGCCTAGCCAAAACTATAAAACCCCCAACAACCTTTAAAAAAGAAATTCCCCAAACCAGCTATACCACCAACCCAAAACTTAAATAGACCCCCCTGCCACCCCCAAACCCCCAAACCAAAAACTTAACTAGAAAGGCCCTAGCCAACCATAACCACCAAAAACACTTAAATAGCCCGCCCTACCAGAAATATCCCCCCACAACCCCTTAAAATAAAAAACCCGCCCCCCCAACCATACCACCAAAAACCAAATTTAAATAGCCCCGCCTAGCCAACTATACCACCCAAAAAAACTTAACTAGAACCCGCCCTAGCCAACCATAAACCCCCAACAAAAACTTAAATAAACCGCCCTAGCCCGACTTACCACCAACAAAACTTAACTAGACCTGCCCTAAACCAGAAAACCAAAAACCCCCAACAACACTTAAAATATCCTGCCCTACCACTTACCCCCAAAAACCTTAAAAGCCCCGCCCTTTGCCCGCCCATCCACCCAAAAAACACTTAACAAACCCGCCCAGCCAGCAAAACACCAACAACCCCTTAACCCAGCCTGCCCTAAACCAGACCATAACCCCCCAACACCTTAAAATAACCCGCCCTAGCCAGACTATACCCCCAAAAAACACTTAACCCAGAACCCGCCCTAACCCAAATATACCACCAACAACCCCTTAACCTAACCCCGCCCTACCCAAAATAACCACCAACAAAAACTTAACAGCCCGCCCCAGCCCGACCTACCACCAAAACACTTAACTAAACCCCGCCCTAGCCCGAAATATACCACCAACAACACTTAACTTTAAACCCCCCGCCCCAAATTAAACCCAAAAACCCCATTTTTTTAAATAAACTGCCCTCCCAAATTTTAAACCCCCAACACCCCTTAAATAAAATGCCCCCAACCCGACTATCCACCAAAACAAATTTAAATAACCCTTGGGCCCCAGCCAGAATAAACCCCCAAAAACACTTTTAAATAAAGGGAAATGCCCTACCAACTATTTCCCCCAAAAACACCCTTTAAATAAACCCGCCCCCCAGCCAACTCCCCAAAAACCCTTTAAATAAACTGCCCAGGGCCAAAATACCCCCAACAACAAATTAACAACCTGCCCCAGCCAGACTAACCAACCCAAAAACCCTTTCCCAAACTGGGCCCCAGCCAAATTCCCCAACAAAACCCTTTAAATAGACCTGCCCTAACCCGACCATAAACCCCCAACAACACTTAACAAACCCGCCCTACCAAATATACCACCAAAAAACCTTTTAATAAACCTGCCCAGCCCCACTATACCCCAACCACTTAACTAGAACTGCCCCCAGACTATTTCCACCCAAAAACACTTAACTAGAAACCCGCCCCGCCAACCATACCACCAAAAACACTTAAAATAGACCCGCCCTAGCCAAATATAAACCCCCCAACAACACTTAACTAGAACTGCCCCTAGCCAGACTATACCACCCAACACTTACTGAACTCCCTAGCCAACTATACCACCAACAACAAACTAGACCTTCCCTAGCCAGACTATACCACCACACTAACTAACTGCCTACCAACTATACCACCACAACACTTAACTAACCTGCCCTAGCCATGACTATACCACCAACAACACTTAACTAGAACTGCCCTAGCCAGACTATACCACCAACAACACTTAACTAGAACTGCCCTAGCCAGACTATACCACCAACAACACTTAACTAGACCTGCCCTAGCCAGACTATACCACCAACAACACTTAACTAGAACTGCCCTAGCCAGACTATACCACCAACAACACTTAACTAGACCTGCCCTAGCCAGACCATGCCACCAACAACAACTTATTGAATGCCAATGTTGATGAGGAGAGGGGAGAGATGTGGTAAATCTAATGTTTAGATTGAGAGAGAGAGTGACAGACGAGAGAGAGAGGAGAGAGGAAGAGAGAGAGAGAGAGAGAGAGAGAGAGAGAGAGAGAGAGAGAGAGTGAAAGAGAGAGAGAGAGAGAGAGATAGAGCTGAGTGAAAGAGAGAGAGAGAGAGAGAGAGAGAGAGAGAGAGAAGAGAGAGAGAGAGTGAAAGCGAGATAGAGAGAGAGAGAGAGAGAGAGAGAGAGAGAGAGAGAGAGAGAGAGAGAGAGAGCGAGAGATAGAGAGAGAGAGAGAGAGAGAGAGATAGAGAGAGAGAGAGAGGGAGAGAATTTAATGGACAGTGGCACATACACCACATTCGTCCATGATTCATCACTACAGACCTGGGCCCAGGTTCCCGACAGGGATGGAACTTTGGCTAACAATTGTTTCAACGATTCATCTTTTCTACAACAGCCAAAGATGTTTTTCAATAAAGCACCACGCAGAGAGAACGTTCACTAAGTGCGTCGTTGAGGCATGTGTCATACTGGTAGGATGGAAAGAAAGGAAGCTCTGCTCTCAGATCAGCTTTCTCCAATCAAATCTTACCTTAACATTTCGAATTATTACACAATACTGACGACGGACCAGTTCTTTAGAGAGATATGATCACCTATGGTTAAAAATATTGAGGCGGCTTATTCTAATGCCTACCCTATCATAATGCACTAAATCAAGATCATGGCTACACATCATGAAATATATTGAGGCAAACATTTGACAGTAGCCAAATAGAGAAAAAAATGACTCTATTGAATGAACATGAAATACTGTATATAAAAATATTTCGGCATATAGTCTATACTGGTAGGCTATTTATATTGTAATGCAGTCATCTCAGTTTTCATTTGAAGCGTCTTCTTATCCTTTGGTCAAGGAGAGACGGATAAGCACTATGATTCTATGTTCAGCAGAGATATGTTCTGTATAATGTGACGCACGTAGCTGTTCTACGAGTGGTCTGAGACGCACGTAGCTGTTCTACGAGTGGTCTGAGACGCACGTAGCTGTTCTACGAGTGGTCTGAGACGCACGTAGCTGTTCTACGAGTGGTCTGAGACGCACGTAGCTGTTCTACGAGTGGTCTGAGACGCACGTAGCTGTTCTACGAGTGGTCTGAGACGCACGTAGCTGTTCTACGAGTGGTCTGAGACGCACGTAGCTGTTCTACGAGTGGTCTGAGACGCACGTAGCTGTTCTACGAGTGGTCTGAGACGCACGTAGCTGTTCTCCGAGTGGTCTGAGACGCACGTAGCTGTTCTACGAGTGGTCTGAGACGCACGTAGCTGTTCTCCGAGTGGTCTGAGGCAGGCGTTATATTATAACGTTATTAACAATGGATTTAGGAAACAGATTTAACGATGCTTCCTACGAAAGTTCAAATGATGAATTTAGCCTTAAGATGCCGGGCCCTGTTCTCCAAACATGATTCATAACTACAGACCATCACAACAGACCATCACTACAAACCATCACTACAGACCATCACAACAGACCATCACTACAGACCATCACAAAAGACCATCACTACAGACCATCACCACAGACCCTTTCGACCAGGGCCCATTAGGGACAGAGGCCAGTGCTTGTTTCCTGTACAACTAATTTCTGTCACCGTTTTGAAAATGTCATCTTGAAAAACAAGTATGTAATCAATACCTTATGAACATCAGACATGCTGCATTTGTATTTGTTTATATCCAGTATTTATGTTTCTCTACAACGAGTCAGTATGGAGAACGCAGCATGTCTGAATCTACACACAAACAAACACATGGACGCATTGGAAACACACACACACGCATGCACGTACACAAGGACCCACACACGCACACAAACACACACACACACACACACACACAAAAACACACACACTGTGTTAATGTCTAAATGAAGCCCTAATGAGTCTCGCCTTTGCAGAGGAGATGAGAAAGATTATAGTTACAGAAGAGAGAGATTGATTTGGAACCAGACAGACAGTCAGGCAGACCCCTTGACTTTTTCCACATTTTGTTACGTTACAGCCTTATTCTAAAATTGATTAAATTGTTTTTTTCACTCATCAATCTACACACAATAACCCATAATGACAAAGCAAAAACAGGTTTTTAGACTTTTGCTAATTTATTAAAAATAATTAAAAGGAAATATGTCATTTACATAAGTATTCAGAACCTTTAATAATAATATGCCATTTAGCAGACGCTTTTCTCCAAAGCGACTTACAGTCATGCGTGCATACATTTGTTTTGTGTATGGGTGGTCCCGGGGATCGAACCCACTACCTTGGCATTACAAGTGCCGTGCTCTACCAGCTGAGCTACAGAGGACCACAAGTACTCAGTACTTTGTTGAAGCACCTTTGGCAGCGATTACAGCCTTGAGTATTCTTGGGTATGACGCTACAAGCTTCGCACACCTGTATTTGGGGAGATTCTCCCATTCATCTCTGCAGATCCTCTCAAGCTCTGTCCGTTTGAATGGGGAGCGTTGCTGCACAGCTATTTTCAGGTCTCTCCAGAGATGTTTGATCGGGTTCAAGTCCGGGCTATGGCTGGGCCACTCAAGGACATTCAGAGACTTGTTCCAAAGACACTCCTGTGTTGACTTAGCTGTGCTTAGGGTCATTGTCCTGTTGGAAGGTGAACCTTCGCCCCAGTCTGATGTCCTGAGCACTCTGGGGCAGGTTTTCATCAAAGATCTCTCTGCACTTTGCTCCGTTCATCTTTGCCTCGATCCTTACTAGTCTCCCAGTCCCTGCCACTGAAAAACATCCCCACAGCATGATGCTGCCACCACCATGCTTCACTGTAGGGATGGTACCAGGTTTCCTCCAGACGTGACAGTTGGCATTCAGGCCAAAGAGTTCAATCTTGGTTTCATCAGACCAGAGAATCTTGTTTCTCATGGTCTGAGAGTCTTTAGGTGCATTTTAGCAAACTCCAAGCGGGCTGTCATGTGCCTTTACTGAGGAGTGGCTTCCGTCTGGCCACTCTACCATAAAGGCCTGGTGGAGTGCTGCAGAGATGGTGATCCTTCTGGAAGGTTCTCCCATCTCCACAGAGGAACTCTGGAGCTCTGTCAGAGTGACCATCATGTTCATAGTCACCTCCCTGACCAAGGCCCTTCTCCCCCAATTGCTCCGTTTGGCTGGCGGCCAGCTCTAGGAAGAGTCTTGGTGGTTACAAACTTCTTCCATTCAAGAATGATTGAGGCCACTGTGTTCTTGGGGACCTTCAATGCTGCAGAAATGTTTTGGTACCCTTCCCCAGACACAATCCTGTCTCGGAGCTCTACGGACAATTCCTTCGTCCTCATGGCTTTTGCTCTGACATGCACTGTCAACTGTGGGACCTTACATCGACGTGTGTGCCTTTCCAAGACATGTCCAATCAATTGAAATTTACCACAGGTGGACTCCAATCAAGTTGTAGAAACATCTCAAGGATGATCAGTGGAAACAGGATGCACCTGAGCTCAATTTCGAGTCTCATAGCAAAGGGGCTGAATACTTATGTAAATAAGATATTTATGTTTTTTTATAAAAACCTGTTTTCACTTTGTCATTGTGGGGTATTGTGTGTTGATTGCTGAGGAATTAGTTTAATGCCCAGATATTTATAGGCGGGAGCCCGATCAATTACTAAATACATGTGTTTAGTCTTGCCCACATTAAGTACAGGTTTCAAACCAACCAGGGCTTTCTGTAAGGTAACAAGGTCAGATTAGAGCTCTAACAACGCCTGGTCAACAGTGGGCAATGGAATACATAAGTGTTGTCTGCATACAGATTAATATTACACATTTTAACAGATATACCAATGTTATTTATACATATAGTAAAGAGAACAGGTCCCAGTACCGACCCCTGCGGTCCACCTTTATATCCAGGAAACTAGACTTAACACCATGAGAGATCACACGTTGAGTCCTGTCTGACAGATACTTCTCAAACCACTTGCAAGAAGCCTGATCCAGGCCTATATCAGTCAACCTTTGAATGAGAATGTGATGGTCAACAGTGTTGAAGGTCTTGGAAAGGTCTAGAAATAAGGCAGTGCAAAGATTTTTATGATCCAAGCAATTTAATAGCTAGCTGAATAAACTAAGTTAGTCTATTCCTAGAAAACATTGAACCGCTGTAGTTTACAACAATTATGGTTTCTGAGGTGGAAGTTGGGAGAGTTATATTTGGGTGTTTCAGTGAAACGTAAGTGAGGGAGGCCCCGCTCTCTCACTTTCCCAGATGTTTAGTTCATTTCATTCCGATCTCCTTTGCATTATTGTAGCCATTTTCTGTAGCCTGTCAACTATGCGTCTGTCTATCCCTGTTCTCTCCTCTCCGCACAGGCTATACAAACGCCTCACACCGCGTGGCTGCTGCCTCTCTAACCTGGTGGTCCCTGCGCGCACGACCCACATGGAGTTCCAGGTCTCCGGCAGCCTCTGGAACTGCCATTCTACGGCCAAAAAGGCAGAGTTCATCTCAGCCTATGCTACCCTCCAGTCCCTCGACTTCTTGGCGCTGACGGAAACATGGATTACCACAGAAAACACTGCTACTCCTACTGCTCTCTCCTCGTCTGACCATGTGTTCTCGCATACCCAGAGAGCATCTGGTCAGTGCGGTGGTGGCACAGGAATCCCCATCTCTCCTAAGTGGACATTCTCTCTTTCTCCCCTGACCCATCTGTCTATCTCCTCATTTGAATTCCATGCTGTCACAGTCACTAGCCCATTCAAGCTTAACATCCTTGTCATGTATCGCCCTCCACGTTCCCTTGGAGAGTTCATCAATGAGCTTGACGCCTTGATAAGTTCCTTTCCTGAGGATGGCTCACCCCTCACAGTTCTGGGTGACTTTAACCTCCCTACGTCTACCTTTGACTCATTTCTCTCTGCCTTCTTCTTTCCACTCTCCTCTTTTGACCTCACCCTCTCACCGTCCCTCACTACTCACAAGGCAGGCAATACGCTTGTCCCTTCCGTCTTCAAGAGAGCGAGAGTTGCACCCCTTCTCAAAAAACCTACACTCGATCCCTCCGATGTCAACAACTACAGACCAGTACCCCTTCTTTCTTTTCTCTCCAAAACTCTTGAGCTTGCCGTCTTTAGCCAACTCTCTTGCTATCTCTCTCAGAATTACCTTCTTGATCCAAACCAGTCAGGTTTCAAGACTGGTCATTCAACTGAGACTGCTCTTCTCTGTGTCACGGAGGCTCTCCACACTGCTAAAGCTAACTCTCTCTCCTCTGCTCTCGTCCTTCTAGACCTATCTGCTGCCTTTGATACTGTGAACCATCAGATCCTCCTCTCCACCCTCTCCGAGTTGGGCATCTCCGGCGCGGCTCACTCTTGGATTGCGTACTACCTGACAGGTCGCTCCTACCAGGTGGCGTGGCGAGAATCTGTCTCCGCACCACGTGCTCTCACCACTGGTGTCCCCCAGGGCTCAGTTCTAGGCCCTCTCCTATTCTCGCTATACACCAAGTCACTTGGCTCTGTCATATCCTCACATGACCTTTCCTATCTTTGCTACGCAGACGACACACAATTAATCTTCTCCTTTCCCCCTTCTGATAACCAGGTGGCGAATCGCATCTCTGCATGTCTGGCAGACATATCAGTGTGGATTACGGTTCACCACCTCAAGCTGAACCTCGGCAAGACGGAGCTGCTCTTCCTCCCGGGGAAGGACTGCCCGTTCCATGATCTCGCCATCACGGTTGACAACTCTGTTGTGTCCTCCTCCCAGAGTGCAAAGAGCCTTGGCGTGACCCTGGACAACACCCTGTCGTTCTCCGCTAACATCAAGGCCCGCTCCTCCACACACTCCACTGGCTTCCAGTTGAAGCTCGCATCTGCTACAAGACCATGGTGCTTGCCTACGGAGCTGTGAGGGGAACTGCACCTCCGTACCTTCAGGCTCTGATCAGTCCCTACACCCAAACAAGGGCATTGCGTTCATCCACCTCTGGCCTGCTGGCTCCCCTACCTCTGCGGAAGCACAGTTCCCGCTCAGCCCAGTCAAAACTGTTCGCTGCTCTGGCACCCCAATGGTGGAACAAGCTCCCTCACAATGCCAGGACAGCGGAGTCACTCACCACCTTCCGGAGACACTTGAAACCCCACCTCTTTAAGGAATACCTGGGATAGGATAAAGTAATCCTTCTAAGTCTGTGAGTCTGTTAGTGTATCGTTCTCTACAGTCTGTTCTGAGGTGACTAAAGGGCTCCCTCTAGTGGGATGAGATGAATTTTCAGAGACTGTCCTTTCAAAAAGGTGGACAGCTGAAGCAAAATGGTTAGTAAAAGCTTCACAAATTGGAGTGGTGGAGTTTTGTTTAACATATTTGACCACTTTCTAGAAGTTGGCTGGATCACCACCACTCTCTGATAAACAATTCTGTCTTTTATCCTTCATTTTTTGTATGGCACATGTTTATCTGCAACAGAGTTAAACAGCTAAATAAAACAATTAAGGGACTGATCCGTGTCAGTGATAGTTGAAACAACAAGTCATTCAACCCCAGCTCAGACAAAAAAAAATGGCTCAATACAATTCCCCAAAACTCTCTTTGTAATAATGCATGAGCGAGATTTAGGTAGATTAACATCTCTTATACAGGCAATGGGACAATGGTCATTGAACTCAGTGAGGGTTAAGGTTAAATTAAGGATTAAGGTTAAATTAAGGGTTAAGGTTAAGTTAAGGGTTAAGGTTAAGTTAAGGGTTAAGGTTAAGTTAAGGATTAAGGCTAAGTTAAGGGTTAAGGTTAAGTTAAGGGTTAAGGTTAAGTTAAGGATTAAGGTTAAGTTAAGGGTTAAGGTTAAGTTAAGGGTTAAGTTAAAGATTAAGGTTAAGTTAAGGGTTAAGGTTAAGTTAAGGGTTAAGGTTAAAAAAGAGCCTATAACTGGAATTGAACACACATCCCTTGGTTTAGGCCAAACCATCTATCCCCCTGCCCCAACCTCTCCCCTCATACATCATTCATCACACATCTCTTCCTCCTCCTCCTCCTCCTCCTCTCTCTATCCTCTCCTCCTCCTCCCTCTATCCTCTCCATATCCCCTCCTCCTCCCTCTATCCTCTCCCTCCATCCGCTCCTCCTCTCTCTATCCTCTCCTCCTCTCCTCCTCTCCTCCTCCTCTCTCTATCCTCTCCTCCTCTCCTCCTCTCCTCCTCTCCTCCTCCTCTCTCTATCCTCTCCTCCTCCCTCTATCCTCTCCATATCCTCTCCCTCCATCCGCTCCTCCTCTCTCTATCCTCTCCTCCTCTCCTCCTCCTCTCTCTATCCTCTCCTCCTCTCTCTATCCTCTCCTCCTCTCTCTATCCTCTCCTCCTCTCTCTATCCTCTCCTCCCTCCCTCCTTCTCTCCTCCTCCCTCTATCCTCTCCTCTCCTCTCCTCTATCCTCTCCTCCTCTCTCTATCCTCCTCTCCTCCTCTCTCTATCCTCTCCTCCCTCTCCCTCCTCTCTCTATCCTCTCCTCCCTCTCCTCCTCTCCCTATCCCCTCCTCCTCCCTCTCCTCCTCTCCATCCTCTCCTCCTCTCCCTATCCTCCTCTCTATCCTCTCCCTATCCTCTCCTCCTCTCCTCCTCTCTCTATCCTCTCTTCCTCTCTCCTCCTCTCCTCCTCTCTCTATCCTCTATCCTCTCCTCTCCTCCTCTCTCCTCTCCTCCTCTCTCCTCTCTCTATCCTCTCCTCTCCTCCTCTCCTCTATCCTCTCCTCTCCTCCTCTCCTCTATCCTCTCCTCTCCTCCTCTCCTCTATCCTCCTCTCCTCCTCTCCTCCCCTCTCTCCATGTTTTATTCATAGTCTGGTCAGAAGTAGAACAACATGTCACATCTGCTCTCATCGCAGCTTGGAAACGAACCCACAACCCTGGCGTTGCAAGCGCCATGCTCTACCAACTGAGCTACACGGGCACAATATAGACTGAGTCATGCCTTTATCAATCTGATATTTAGTTTACTAGACCTACTACTTGGTACCGCTGTTCACATTCATTCGTGTTCACAGTTGTGTCGGTATTCTAAGCCAAACTGCTATTCAGTATTGTTGTTTCCATGCATGAATAACCAGGCTGCTACTTTCAGCATTTAGTTTGCATTATTTTGGTAGAACAGCTGTGTGTAGGGCTGCATTGATATAGGCTGTTTGTAATAGGTGAATTACCCCTATCTATCTGTAGCCTATATTCATTACCAAAACGGCCTTACTTTAGTGTGTATGGCGCTGTCCAGCGCAGAGGAGATAGGCTACATATTTTGTGCCAACCTGTCACCTCAAAAGCACTCAATCAATGGTCTCGTAGTCTCGGCATTTGAACTTTATGTTTACATTAACATTTTACTCATTTAGCAGACGCTCCAGAGGGACTTACAGTAGTGAGTGCACACATTTTCATATTTGTTTGTACTTTATTGTGGTATAGCGTGATATAAGTAGAAATTCAATATAATTCCAATGCAAGAACTGCCCAAAATTGTGCCTCACAGATTTCAACTGCTCCCCTAGTCACTTTAACCTGGTCTGATCCAAGATGATCTACCTACACCAATATACTCTACATATCCAAGATGATCTACCTACACCAAGATACTCTACATATCCAAGATGATCTACCTACACCAAGAAACTCTACATATCCAAGATGATCTACCTACACCAATATACTCTACATATCCAAGATGATCTACCTACACCAAGATACTCTACATATTCAAGATGATCTACCTACACCAAGATACTCTACATATCCAAGATGATCTACCTACACCAAGATACTCTACATATCCAAGATGATCTACCTACACCAAGAAACTCTACATATCCAAGATGATCTACCTACACCAATATACTCTACATATCCAAGATGATCTACCTACACCAAGATACTCTACATATTCAAGATGATCTACCTATACCAAGATCCTCTAATGGTCTTCCTACACCAATGTAGTGTACCTGTGACTAGAATAGGGACAGTTCATTGTCTAAAAACACTATGTCTGGATCATTTTCATTATTTATCATGAGTGATTCTGCTCTTAATAGATTAATATGTCTGAAGATAATAACACAATGATGGTCCTCTGTAGCTCAGCTGGTAGAGCACGGCGCTTGTAAAGCCAAGGTAGTGGGTTCGATCCCCAGGACCACCCATACACAAAAATGTATGCACGCATGACTGTAAGTCGCTTTGGATAAAAGCGTCTGCTAAATGGCATATTATTATTAATATTCACAACCTTTCATTCTCTCTGGGCTCTGTGATGTATTCACACACACACACACACACACACATAAAAAAAACATTTGAAAAGGCTGTTTTCACATGTTGAGCTTAAATTCACATTTAAAACCACATTTTTTTCACATGTATTTAGTTTTGAGTTCACATGTTAACACCACCTTTTTACATGAGGAGAATGACATATTTTCACCTCACATGGAAATCTCATTAGCTGTTTTCGCCCACAGGACTGCCGCTGACTGGATGTTTTTTTGTTTGTCGCACCATTCTTAGACACTGAAAAGCCAAGGAAAAGCCAAGGAAAAGCCAAGGAAAAGCCAAGGAAAAGCCCAGGAAAAGCCAAGGAAAAGCCAAGGAAAAGCAAAGGAAAAGCCCAGGAAAAGCCTAGGAAAAGCCAAGGAAAAGCCTAGGAAAAGCCAAGGAAAAGCCAAGGAACAGCCAAGGAAAAGCCAAGGAAAAGCCAAGGAACAGCCAAGGAAAAGCCAAGGAAAAGCCAAGGAACATCCAAGGAAAAGCCAAGGAAAAGCCAAGGAAAAGCCTAGGAAAAGCCAAGGAAAAGCCAAGGAACAGCCAAGGAAAAGCCAAGGAAAAGCCAAGGAACAGCCAAGGAAAAGCCAAGGAAAAGCCAAGGAACATCCAAGGAAAAGCCAAGGAAAAGCCAAGGAACAGCCAAGGAAAAGCCAAGGAAAAGCCCAGGAAAAGCCAAGGAAAAGCCAAGGAAAAGCCAAGGAAAAGTCAAGGAACAGCCAAGGAAAAGCCAAGGAACAGCCAAGGAACAGCCAAGGAACAGCCAAGGAAAAGCCAAGGAACAGCCAAGGAAAAACCAAGGAACAGCCAAGGAAAAGCCAAGGAACATCCAAGGAAAAGCCAAGGAACAGCCAAGGAAAAGCCAAGGAAAAGCCCAGGAAAAGCCCAGGAAAAGCCAAGGAAAAGCCAAGGAAAAGCCTAGGAAAAGCCAAGGAAAAGCCTAGGAAAAGTCAAGGAAAAGCCTAGGAAAAGCCTAGGAAAAGCCAAGGAAAAGCCAAGGAAAAGCCAAGGAACAGCCAAGGAAAAGCCAAGGAAAAGCCAAGGAAAAGCCAAGGAACAGCCAAGGAACAGCCAAGGAACAGCCAAGGAAAAGCCAAGGAACAGCCGTTTCTGAGATACTGGAACATGTGCGCCTGGCACCGACGATCACGCCACGCTCAAAGTTCCTTAGGTCACTCGTTTTGCCCATTCTAACATTCAAGCAAACAGTAACTAAACGACTCGATGCCTGTCTGCCTGCTTTATATAGCAAGCCACAGCCACGTGACTCACTGTCGGTAGGAGCGAACCATTTTCGCGAACGGGGAGGTGTACCTAATAAGTGTAAGTATTTAGGATTAAGACATATTTATATAGCATTATGCATAACTGAACAGTAATCACAAAACATTCACACTCTGTCTGCCTTTAAAATCCCAATGTTTCATTACCATGAGTGATTGTACTGTTAATAGATACATCTGTCTGGAATTAACACTGTTAGATTAATAACAGAATCATTCATATTCACAACACACACACACACACACAGAGAAACACACACACGTGCACGCACACACACCACAGACACACACACACGTACAAGCACACGCACGCACACACAGCCACACACACACCACACACACACACACACACACACACACAGTGATGTATTCAACCCGTCAAAATGATCTGCTAGTGAGCATTAATATTCCTCCATGTTTTTATATGGGGAGAAGAAAAAAGCCTATTTAGTTGGAAAGAGAAAACTAATGGAGAGAAAGTGACCCAATACTCACAATGAATTACAATTACCTGACGGCTTGCTAGAGAGACACACACACACACACATACACACACACACACACACACACACACACATACACACACACACACACACACACACACACATACACACACACACACACACACACACACATACAAACACACATAGCTGCTAAACACACCAATATATGAAACACTGTTATGAGATTCATAGAAGATGTGTTTCCATACAAGGACCTGACAGGCACATTAGTCCCACACTAGGCAGTAACTAACACTACATTTAGATAACTCAACAGAATGAGGAGAGCTTTACCAAATATATGAACGCACAATGATACACCTCAATCTCATATATTTTTACTTGATCTGTTTACCTCTCTATCCCCCCTTCTCTCCTTCTCTCCTCTCCTTCTCGCCTTCTCTCCTTCTCTCCTTCTCTCCTCTCCTTCTCTCCTTCTCTCCTTCTCTCCTCTCCTCTTCTCCTTCTCTCCTCTCCTTCTCTCCTCTCCTTCTCTCCTCCTCTCCTTCTCTCCTCTCCTTCTCTCCTCTCCTTCTCTCCTCTCCTTCACCTCCTTCTCTCCTCCTCTACTTCTCTCCTCTCCTTCCTCTCCTCTCCTTCTCTCCTCTCCTCCTTCTCTCTTCTCCTTCTCTCCTCTCCTTCTCTCCTCCTCTCCTTCTCTCCTCTCCTTCTCTCCTTCTATCCTTCTCTCCTCTCCTCTCCTTCTCTCTTCTCCTTCTCTCCTCTCCTTCTCTCCTTCTCTCCTCTCCTTCTCTCCTCTCCTTCTCTCCCTATATCCCTCATTTCCTCTGTCACAGTGGCATGTCGTGCCTGAGGAGGGAGGTAAAGATTTAGTTATTTTGTTGCTTTGACAAAGTCATTTCTGAAGATTATAATTTATTTCATGTGATTAGTGATTCATTTACATCTGTGATGAGGTGTGAATGACGGAGTCAGGCGCAGGAGGTAAAAACACCGAAATCCAGAGTTTATTCAGTTTACATGAATAAAGCACAAGGGAAAAATCCACCTTAGCTACATACAACCGAGCTACTCACTCTCACAATGAACAATCACTCACAAAGGACAAGGGGGCAGAGGGAACACTTATACACAGACTAATGAGGGAATGAGTACCAGGTGTGTGTGATTGACAAGACAAGGCATGACAAATGGAGTGATGATAAATGGATAAATGATAAGTCATGATAAATGGAGCAGTAGTAGTGACGACGAACGCCGAAACCTGCCCGAGCTCAATTACCTCAACTGTCTCGTACTCCTGCACATTAACTCGGTACCGGTACTCCTTGATATATAACCTCGTTATTGTTATTTTATTGTGTTACTATTTCCTTTTTATTTTATTTTATTATTTGCTAATCTTTTATTACTTTTAAAATCTGCATTGTTGGGAAAGAGCATTTCACTGTAAAGTCTACACCTGTTGTATTCGGAGCATGTGACAAATACAATTATATTTGATTTGAAGATGAGGCTTTTGAAGTTTCAACACCAGTAACATGGTGGAATTAAAGCAGCGTGGAACACAGTATAACTGGAGGCCTCTACACCATTCATCAGGTATTTCAAAATGTGTAATTGTTTTATGCAGAAACTGTGACATTAATGCAAGATAATTTACCCATTGCAGTGATTGGCCACACGTTAGAACTCTCTAGATTATAATTCTAGCTACCACAATAATATTTATAATAATGGTAAAAATAACTGATTGGTTTCAGATTGTGTCATAATCATTTCTACACTTTTAGAGAAAAAAAAAAGGTGCTATCTAGAACCTTAAAGGGTTATTTGGCTGTCCCCATAGGCGAACCCTTTGAAGAACACTTTTTGGTTGCAGGTAGAACCCTTTTGGTTCCAGGTAGAACCTTTTTAGGTTCCAGGTAGAACCCATTCTACAGAGGGTTCTACCTGGAACCAAAAAAGGTTATCCTATGGAGACAGCCAAAGAACCCTTTTGGAACCCATTTTTCTAAGAGTGTATGGTAGCTGTGAGGGTTGGTGTTTGACATCAGACCCTCCCACCTCTATAGATATCCCTGAACTCAGTAAGGACTCCAGCCCTGAACCCAGTGAGGACTCCAGCCCTGAACCCAGTGAGGACTCCAGCCCTGAACCCAGTGAGGACTCCAGCCCTGAACCCAGTGAGGACTCCAGCCCTGAACCCAGTGAGGACTCCAGCCCTGAACCCAGTGAGGACTCCAGCCCTGAACCCAGTGAGGACTCCAGCACTGAACCCAGTGAGGACTCCAGCCCTGAACCCAGTGAGGACTCCAGCCCTGAACCCAGTGAGGACTCCAGCCCTGAACCCAGTGAGGACTCCAGCCCTGAACCCAGTGAGGACTCCCAGTGAGGACTCCAGCCCTGAACCCAGTGAGGACTCCAGCCCTGAACCCAGTGAGGACTCCAGCCCTGAACCCAGTGAGGACTCCAGCCCTGAACCCAGTGAGGACTCCAGCCCTGAACCCAGTGAGGACTCCAGCCCTGAACCCAGTGAGGACTCCAGCCCTGAACCCAGTGAGGACTCCAGCCCTGAACCCAGTGAGGACTCCAGCCCTGAACCCAGTGAGGACTCCAGCCCTGAACCCAGTGAGGACTCCAGCCCTGAACCCAGTGAGGACTCCAGCCCTGAACCCAGTGAGGACTCCAGCCCTGAACCCAGTGAGGACTCCAGCCCTGAACCCAGTGAGGACTCCAGCCCTGAACCCAGTGAGGACTCCAGCCCTGAACCCAGTGAGGACTCCAGCCCTGAACCCAGTGAGGACTCCAGCCCTGAACCCAGTGAGGACTCCAGCCCTGAACCCAGTGAGGACTCCAGCCCTGAACCCAGTGAGGACTCCAGCCCTGAACCCAGTGAGGACTCCAGCCCTGAACCCAGTGAGGACTCCAGCCCTGAACCCAGTGAGATTGGACATCAATCCTGGAACCCTGAGGGTTCCAAAAGCCTTTACCAGTGGACAATCAGACAGTCAATGTGGCTCAGTGTTACAACAGTCTTCACCAGTGGACAATCAGACAGTCAATATGGCTCAGTGTTACAACAGTCTTCAACAGTTTTATTTCACCTTTATTTAACCAGGTAAGCCAGTTGAGAACAAGTTCTCATTTACAACTGCGACCTGGCCAAGATAAAGCAAAGCAGTGCGATAAAAACAACAACACAGAGTTACATATGGGGTAAACAAAACATAAAGTCAAAAATACAACAGAAAATCTATATACAGTGTGTGCAAATGTAGCAAGTTATGGAGGTAAGGCAATATGGCTCAGTGTTCCAACAGAACATGTGACATACATGTTGTCTGTATGTACTGATATGTACACTGCTCAAAAAAATAAAGGGAACACTAAAATAACACATCCTAGATCTGAATGAATGAAATAATCTTATTAAATACTTTTTTCTTTATATAGTTTAATGTGTTGACAACAAAATCACACAACAATTATCAATGGAAATCAAATGTATCAACCCATGGAGGTCTGGATTTGGAGTCCTACAGGCTGATCCAACTTTGATGTAATGTCCTTAAAACAAGTCAAAATGAGGCTCAGTAGTGTGTGAGGCCTCCACGTGCCTGTATGACCTCCCTACAACGCCTGGGCATGCTCCTGATGAGGTGGCGGATGGTCTCCTGAGGGATCTCCTCCCAGACCTGGACTAAAGCATCCGCCAATTCCTGGACAGTCTGTGGTGCAACGTGGCGTTGGTGGATGGAGCGAGACATGATGTCCCAGATGTGCTCAATTGGATTCAGGTCTGGGGAACGGGCGGGCCAGTCCATAGCATCAATGCCTTCCTCTTGCAGGAACTGCTGACACACTCCAGCCACATGAGGTCTAGCATTGTCTTGCATTAGGAGGAACCCAGGGCCAACCGCACCAGCATATGGTCTCACAAGGGGTCTGAGGATCTCATCTCGGTACCTAATGGCAGTCAGGCTACCTCTGGCGAGCACATGGAGGGCTGTGCGGCCCCCCAAAGAAATGCCACCCCACACCATGATTGACCCACCACCAAACCAGTCATGCTGGAGGATGTTGCAGGCAGCAGAACGTTCTCCACGGCGTCTCAAGACTCTGTCACGTGCTCAGTGTGAACCTGCTTTCATCTGTGAAAAGCACAGGGCGCCAGTAGCGAATTTGCCAATCTTGGTGTTCTCTGGCAAATGCCAAACGTCCTGCACGGTGTTGGGCTGTAAGCACAACCCCCACCTGTGGACGTCGGGCCCTCATACCACCCTCATGGAGTCTGTTTCTGACCATTTGAGCAGACACATGCACATTTGTGGCCTGCTGGAGGTCATTTTGCAGGGCTCTGGCAGTGCTCCTCCTGCTCCTCCTTGCACAAAGGCGGCGGTAGCAGTCCTGCTGCTGGGTTGTTGCCCTCCTACGGCCTCCTCCATGTCTCCTGATGTACTGGCCTGTCTCCTGGTAGCGCCTCCATGCTCTGGACACTACGCTGACAGACGCAGCAAACCTTCTTGCCACAGCTCGCATTGATGTGCCATCCTGGATGAGATGCACTACCTGAGCCACTTGTTTGGGTTGTAGACTCTGTCTCATGCTACCACTAGAGTGAAAGCACCGCCAGCATTCAAAAGTGACCCAAACATCAGCTAGGAAGCATAGGAACTGAGAAGTGGTCTGTGGTCACCACCTGCAAAACCAGTCCTTTATTGGGGGTGTCTTGCTAATTGCCTATAATTTCCACCTGTTGTCTATCCCATTTGCACAACAGCATGTGAAATGTATTGTCTATCAGTGTTGCTTCCTAAGTGGACAGTTTGATTTCGCAGAAGTGTGATTGACTTGGAGTTACATTGTGTTGTTTAAGTGTTCCCTTTATTTTTTTGAGCAGTGTATGTGTAACTGATTCTATTTTATTTTATTTTATTAGGATCTCTTTTAGTCCTTATTTGGACTAATCTCACAAGGGTCCTTGAATATTTAAATACAACTATAATAGGATCACATTTTCACATATAACACACTGTTCCAAACAACAGACATAATACACTGACATATTGACCAGATAAATACTCTAACAGTCTGAAATGATAGATTGATTCCTTCATCTACCATAGTCCTGCACAACCTTCCAATTTATTATATTTAAATGGTTCTAAAGTATTGTTTGAATTTATATATTGAAAGGTTTCTGGTTTGCTCAGATAAATTATTCAATTTCTTTATTACTCTGAATCTAAATGTTATTTTGCCTATTTCTCTTTTCTCTCTGGATAACACATAGATGGTGGACAATCTATTCCTAGTATTGACTGAATGTCTGTCTCTTACCAACTGAATCCTGTTGTGAATGGAGTTTGGCTGTTTTAAATGGTGTACATTGTGAAATAAAATAAGCAAGTTTTTCTTTTTTTTCTTGTTGATTGATGACCAAGCAAGAACATTGTGCATGACTACAACAGAATAATCCTTGCTGCTTTGTTCTGTCCAATCTGCAGCCTCCTAATTTCACTTGCTGATGCATTTCCCCAGACCACAGAACAGTAGTTCACCGGACTCCCAATTAATGCTTGGGTTGTTTGCTTAAGAATCTTTCCTGGTAAATATTTAACTATCTTTCTGATCATGCATGCAGTTTTAATATTATTTTTACATAGATTAGTTATTTGAGACGACCATGATAAGCAGTTGTCTAGCTGCAGCCCCAGTAGTTTGGTTTCTGAAACTTCCTCATACTTCCCCCCATACTTAATTGTATCCCATGCTGTGTTGGCCTTTTCCTGGTGGAACAGACCAACATAACCTTGGTTTTCTTGGTGTTCAAAACAAGTTTGTTCCGGCAAACCCACTCCCTGATATTTCCCAGATCTACTTGTGAGCTTGCTGTACCTGTTGAACCAACTGTCTTGCTGTATAAATTGTAGTATCATCTGCAAATATAGCAGCTTGAGTTTCAGATAAGGCATAAGGAAGGTGGTTGGTACAGAGAGGGAAAAAAGTATTTGATCCCATGCTGATTTTGTACGTTTGCCCGCTGACAAAGACATGATCAGTCTATAATTTTAATGGTAGGTTTATTTGAACGGTGAGAGACAGAATAACAACAAAGAAATCCAGAAAAACGCATGTCAAAAATGTTATAAATTGATTTGCATTTTAATGAGGGAAATAAGTATTTGACCCCTCTGCAAAACATGACTTAGTACTTGGTGGCAAAACCCTTGTTGGCAATCACAGAGGTCAGACGTTTCTTGTAGTTGGCCACCAGGTTTGCACACATCTCTGGAGGGATTTTGTCCCACTCCTCATTGCAGATCTTCTCCAAGTCATTAAGGTTTCGAGGCTGACGTTTGGCAACTCGAACCTTTAGCTCCCTCCACAGATTGTCTATTGGATTAAGGTCTGGAGTCTGGCTAGGCCACTCCAGGACATTAATGTGCCTCTTCTTGAGCCACTCCTTTGTTGCCTTGGCCGTGTGTTTTGGGTCATTGTCATGCTGGAATACCCATCCACGACCCATTTTCAATGCCCTGGCTGAGGGAAGGAGGTTCTCACCCAAGATTTGATGGTACATGGCCCCGTCCATCGTCCCTTTGATGCGGTGAAGTTGTCCTGTCCCCTTAGCAGAAAAACACCCCCAAAGCATAATGTTTCCACCTCCATATTTGACGGTGGGGATGGTGTTCTTGGGGTCATAGGCAGCATTCCTCCTCCTCCAAACACGGCGAGTTGAGTTGATGCCAAAGAGCTCGATTTTGGTCTCATCTGACTACAACACTTTCACCCAGTTCTCCTCTGAATCATTCAGATGTTCATTGGCCTGTATATGTGCTTTCTTGAGCAGGGAGACCTTGCGGGTGCTGCAGGATTTCAGTCCTTCACGGCGTAGTGTGTTACCAATTGTTTTCTTGGTGACTATGGTCCCAGCTGCCTTGAGATCATTGCCAAGATCCTCCCGTGTAGTTCTGGGCTGATTCCTCACCGTTCTCATGATCATTGCAACTCCACGAGGTGAGATCTTGCATGGAGCCCCAGGCCGAGGGAAATTGACAGTTATTTTGTGTTTCTTCCATTTGCGAATAATCACACCAACTGTTGTCACCTTCTCACCAAGCTGCTTGGCAATGGTCTTGTAGCCCATTCCAGCCTTGTGTAGGTCTACAATCTTGTCCCTGACATCCTTGGAGAGCTCTTTGGTCTTGGCCATGGTGGAGAGTTTGGAAACTGATTGATTGATTGCTTCTGTGGACAGGTGTCTTTTATACAGGTAACAAGCTGAGATTAGGAGCACTCCCTTTAAGAGTGTGCTCCTAATCTCAGCTCGTTACCTGTATAAAAGACACCTGGGAGCCAGACATCTTTCTGATTGAGAGGGGGTCAAATACTTATTTCCCTCATTAAAATGCAAATCAATTTATAACATTTTTGACATGCATTTTTCTGGATTATTTTATTGTTATTCTGTCTCTCACTGTTCAAATAAACCTACCATTAAAATTATAGACTGATCATTTCTTTGTCAGTGGCAAACGTACAAAATCAGCAGGGGATCAAATACGTTTTTCCCTCACTGTATATATGAAGTAAAGAAGTGGCCCAAGGCAGCTGCCCTGCGGTATTCCATAGTCTCAAGCATGAGGGGAAGAAAGAAAATGACCCATTGATATAGATGGACTGTCAGTTAGATATGACTGATAGATTCACACACACCACAGGGGGTTGGTGACACCTTAATTGGGGAGCACGGGCACATGGTAACAGCTGGAGCGAATCAGTGGAATGGTATCAAATACATCAAACACATAGTTCCACATTCCATTCGCTCCGTTCCAGCAATTATTATGAGCCGTCCTCCCCTCAGCAGCCTCCACTGATATACACACACACACACACACTACTAATGTTTTTTAAATGTCGGTAAGTTGTAAAGTATTTTGTCTGGCATGTCTGACATGTATTGGGGTGCACAATCATGGATTTATTAAAAAACCAATAGAATCATCTTAAAATTAATTCTAAAACTCACAGGCAGTCAGTGCAGAGACCTTAAAACTGATGCAATGTTTGCTCTTTGTCTGATTTTGGTCAGTACCCGTGCTGCAGCATTCTGTATGTTTTGCAGTCGAGCAATGTCTTTCTTGGTAGACCAGCATGGATAAAAGCAGGGATGAGTCTCTCTGTATCAGCCTGAAAGAGAAACGGCCTCACCTTGGCATTGTTCCTGTCACGCTCTGGTTCCGGGACTTGGTATTTTAGCCAGAGTGTGTTAAGTATTGTTGTGTTTGGGTTGGTTGGGTGGTTATTGGTTGTTTCTGTGTTTGGTTGAGTGACTCCCAATCAGTGGTAACGAGTGTCAGCTGTCGGCTGGTTGTCTCTGATTGGGAGCCATATTTAAACTGTGTGTTTTCACCTTGGGGTTGTGGGTTTTTGTTCTATGTTCAGTCGGTGTAACTGAGGACGTCACGGATCGTGTTTTGTTTTGTCGTGTGTTTCAACATTAAAATCATCATGCTCACTCCCAACGCTGCGCTTTGGTCGTACTTCATTGGCGCCCGTGACAGAAAAACCCACCACAACGAGACCAAGCAGCAGTTGGATAACGAGTGGTGGAGCCAGAAGAGCGAAGGTTGGGAGAGGACTATGGAGGCCTGGTCCACCGAGAGGAGAGACCCCCAGAAAATTTTTAGGGGGGGGCTCACGACGTCGGGGCAGAAGGTGTACGGCCCGGAGGAGTGCAAGAGGTTGGCAGAGATGGCCGCCAGTTTAAGGGGGCCACTGGTTACGAAGGGGATGGAAAGTGTGGAGGCACGGCGAGAGGTACTGGGGGGGTGTTTCCAGTCCGGTCCGGCCCGTTCCTGATCCCCGTGTAGGGCCAGGGGTGTGTGTCCCCAGTGCGGTTCTGTCTGTTCCTGTTCCTCGCATTGAACCTACGGTGCGCGTCGCCAGCCCGACTCGGCCCGTTCCTGCTCCCCGCACCAAGTCTGTGGTGCGTTTCGCCAGCCCAGCCCGGCCTGTCCCTGCTCAACGCACCAAGCCTACGGGGTGCGTCGCCAGCCCAGCTCGGCCTGTTCCTGCGCCCCGCACCAAGTCTGTGGTGCGTTTCGCCAGCCCAGCCCGGCCTGTTCCTGCGCCCCGCGCCAGGCCTACGGGGTGCGTCGCCAGCCCAGCCCGGCCTGTCTCTGCTCTACGCACCAAGACTACGGTGTGCGTCGTCGGCCCAACTCGGACTGTTCCTGCCACTCGCACCAGGCTAAGGGGGCGAGTCGTCAACCTGGTTCAGCCTATTCCTGCTACTCGCACCAAGCCAGGGAGGCGAGTCGTCAACCTGAGGAGGTCCGTTCCGGCTCCACGTACCAAGCCGAGGGTGCGTATCGTCGGCCAGGTCCGGTCCATCCCTGTCTCACGCGCCAAGCTAGGGGTGCGCGTCATCAGTTTGGATCCAGCCAGCTGGGTTGGATTGGACCGGGGCCATTACGGGGGGAGTTATGTAGGGTGGTGGTCAAGCCCGGAGCCGGAGCCGCCTCCGAGGAGCAACACCCACCCAGCCCTCCCCTATTTGGGGTTTTGAGGCGCGGTCGCAGTCCGCGCCTTTAGGGGGGGGGTACTGTCACGCTCTGGTTCCGGGACTTGGTATTTTAGCCAGAGTGTGTTAAGTATTGTTGTGTTTGGGTTGGTTGGGTGGTTATTGGTTGTTTCTGTGTTTGGTTGAGTGACTCCCAATCAGAGGTAACGAGTGTCAGCTGTCGGCTGGTTGTCTCTGATTGGGAGCCATATTTAAACTGTCATTGTTCACCTTGGGGTTGTGGGTTTTTGTTCTATGTTCAGTCGGTGTAACTGAGGACGTCACGGATCGTGTTTTGTTTTGTCGTGTGTTTCAACATTAAAATCATCATGTTCACTCCCAACGCTGCGCTTTGGTCGTACTTCATTGGCGCCCGTGACAGTTCCTCAGATGGTAAAAATATATTTTGGTCACGTTCCTGATGTGTGATTCGAAATTGAGTTCAGAATCTAAAATAACAACTAGGTTTTTTACCTGATGTTTTATCTTTATTGCCTGTGAATTAAAATGTGCAGCCAGATTCTCTCTCTGTGCTTTGGTTACAACAATAAGTACCTCGGTCTTGTCTTGATTTAGCTGGAGAAAGTTGTGAGCCATCCACATTTTTGACATATTACATTTACATAAGTATTCAGACCCTTTACTCAGTACTTTGTTGACGCACCTTTGGCAGCAATTACAGCATTGAGTCTTCTTGGGTATGACGCTACAAGATGTATTTGGGGAGTTTCTCCCATTCTTCTCAGCAGATCCTCTCAAGCTCTGTCAGGTTGGATGGGGAGTGTTGCTGCACAGCTATTTTCAGGTCTCTCCAGAGATGTTCGATCGGGTTCATGTCCGGGATCTGGCTGGGCCACTCAAGGATATTCAGAGACTTTGTCCTGAAGCCACTCCTGCATTGTCTGGCTGTGTGCTTAGGGTCGTTGTTCTGCTGGAAGTTGAACCTTCGCCCCAATCTGAGGTCCTGAGCGCTCTGGAGCAGGTTTTCATCAAGGATCTCTCTGTACTTTTCTCCGTTAATCTTTCCCTTTATCCTGACTAGTCTCCCAGTCCCTGCCGCTGAAAAACTTCCCCACAGCATTATACTTCACCATAGGGATGGTGCCATGTTTCCTCCAGATGTGACGTTTGGCATTCAGGACAAAGAGTTCAATCTTGGTTTCATCAGACCGGAGAATCTTGTTTCTCATTGTCTAAGAGTCCTTTAGGTGCCTTTTGGCAAACTCCAAGTGGGCTGCCTTTTACTGAGGAGTGGCTTCCGTCTGGCCACTACCATAAAGGCCTGATTGAAGGAGTGCTGCAGAGATGGTTGTCCTTCTGGAAGGTTCTCCCATCTCCACAGAGGAACTCTGGAGCTCTGTCAGAGTGACCATCAGGATCTTGGTCACCTCCCTGACCAAGGCCCTTCTCCCCAGATTGCTCAGTTTGGCTGGCGGCCAGCTCTAGGAAGAGTCTTGGTGGTTCCAAACTGCTTCCATTTAAGAATGATGGAGGCCACTGTGTTCTTGGGGACCTTCAATGCTGCAGACATTTTTTGGTACCCTTCCCCAGATCTGTTTCTCGACAAAATCATTTCTCTGAATATTTTATTTATTTTTATACATTTCCAAAAATGTCTAAAACCTGTTTTTGACTTTGTCATTATGGGGTATTGTGTGTAGATTGATGAGGGATTTTTTTTATCCATTTCCGAATGCACTGTATAAACTAAACAGTACCGGACCGAAAATCGAACCTTGTGGAACGCCAGTCAATGTGTCTCAGTGTTACAACAGTCTTCACCAGTGCCGGAGAGAGAGGAGAGATGAGAGAGGGGAGTAGAGCGATAGAGAGAGGGGGATATAGGAGTAGGTAGACTAGGAGGAGAGTGCAAGATCTTGCTTTCTCTCTGCTCTCTATCTCTTTCTCTCTGCTTCTTTCCTCCTCCTCTTCTCTCCTTTCCTTCCTCCTCCCTCTCTCTCCTCTCTCTCTCTCTTCCCCTCCTCCCCTCTTTCTCTCTTCTCTTTTCCCCTCTCCTCTCTCCTCTCTCTCTCTCCTCTCTCTCTCTCTCTCTTCCTCTCTCTCTTTTCCCCCCTCTCTCCTCTCTCTCCCCCTCTCTCTCTCTTCCCCTCTCCTCTCTCTCTTTTCCCCTCCCTCTCCCCTCTCTCTCTCTCCATGCTCTCTCTTCTCCTCTCTCTCCTCTCTCTCTCTCTCTTCTCTCTCTGCTCTCTCTCTCTTCTCTCTCCTTTTCTCTTCTCTTCTCTCTCTCTCTCCTCTTGCCCTCTCTCTCTCCGGGCTCCCTTTTAGTCTTCCTTTCTTTAATTTTCTTGACTTCGCAAGCAGATTCCTCGCCTAGTCCGCCCAAAATGGCAGCTCCCGACCACCGAACAGAATGACACCCCTCTAGGTCCCTTCTAGAACATTTCCGTCTCCCTCCGCTCCTCTCTCTCCCTCTCTCCCCTCTCCTCCTCTCTCGCCTCTTCTTGCTTTTCTGCTCTCTCTCCATCTCGTCTCCCTCTCTCTCATCTCCATCCTCCTCACTCTAAGAAAAGATGTTTTGCCTCTCTCTCTCCCTTCTCACAAATCACCCTCCGAAGGCCAACCCTTCCCCACATACATTTTAACCCACAACTCACCCACCCAACACACACTATTTCACACATCTCGTTTATTAGTTTTCAAATCAAATCAACAACGGATTAAAGACTATTTCACAGTTTATAATTGTGTTTATTTCCCCTGACATAATGTGTTTTAATAGGTTTTCATAATCGAAATCATCTACATCAAAGGGTTACAAGTATTTTTATAATAAAAATTTTTCCCCGAATACAAAGTGTTTTAAATTGTGTTTTCAAACTGAATAATAGTGTTTAAATTGTGTTTTCACACATCACGACTATAATAGTGTTTTAATTGTGTTTCACAGACTATAATAGTGTTTTAATTGTGTTTCACGGACTATAATAGTGTTTTAATTGTGTTTCACGGACTATAATACTGTTTTAATAGTGTTTCACAGTTTATAATAATGTTCCACGGTTTATAATAGTGTTTCACGGTGGTCTAAATGGTATATTTTTGCAGTAAGACAGAGATTGTTGCTAATACACTACACAACCGTTCAAAAGTTTGGGGTCACTTAGAAATGTCCTTGTTTTCGAAAGAAAATGTTTGGAACAACTTCTACATTTAACGTTTGGAACAACTTCTACATTTGATG
>LR778265.1:55277877-55285377 GCA_902810595.1 Coregonus sp. 'balchen' | reverse complement strand
GAAGATCCCGATCCATCGCTTCCCCCAAGCTGGCCAGCATCGTGGAATGCTCCTGGACCCGTGCCACGACTCCAGGCATGTGCTCCTCTCCCGCTGACTCCATAGTCCATGATTCTGTGTTGAGTGTGATTAGAAGGAGTCAGGCGCAGGAGGTTAAATGACTGAATACAGAGTTTATTCCGTCGTACACAGTTGCGCTGGGTAGCTCCAACAAAATACAGGCACAGGGGAAATATCTACCCCGGCAATACAAGGTATGAGTAGCTCCACCGAGCTACACTCAACTCACATTAAACAATCACCCACAAGGACAAGGGGGCAGAGGGAACACTTATACACAAACTAATGAGGGGATATGAACCAGGTGTGTGTAATTCACAAGACAAGACAAATGGAATGATGATATATGGAGCGGCAGTGGCTAGTAAGCTGGTGACAACGAACGCCGAAGCCTGCCCGAACAAGGAAGGGAGGCAGCCTCGGCGGAAGTCGTGACAAAAGTGGTCCTTTGGACAGATACTCCAATCTCCGCTGTGGAGCTTTGCAGCACCTTTATGGTTATCTTTGGTCTCTTTGTTTCCTCTCTGATTAATGCCCTCCTTGCCTGGTCCGTGAGTTTTGGTGGGCGGCCCTCTCTTGGCAGGTTTGTTGTGGTGCCATGTTCTTTCCATTTTTTTATAATGGATTTAATGGTGCTCCGTGGGATGTTCAAAGTTTCTGATATTTTTTTATAACCCAACCCTGATCTGTACTTCTCCACAACTTTGTCCCTGACCTGTTTGGAGAGCTCCTTGGTCTTCATGGTGCTGGTTGCTTGGTGGTGCCCCTTGCTTAGTGGTGTTGCAGACTCTGGGGCCTTTCAGAACAGGTGTATATATACTGAGATCATGTGACAGATCATGTGACACTTAGATTGCACACAGGTGGACTTTATTTAACTAAGTATGTGACTTCTGAAGGTAATTGGTTGCACCAGATCTTATTTAGGGGCTTCATAGCAAAGGGGGTGAATACGTATGCACGCACCACTTTTCCATTATTTATTTTTTAGAATTATTTTAAACAAGTAATCTTTTTCATTTCACTTCACCAATTTGGACTATTTTGTGTATGTCCATTACATGTAATCCAAATCAAAATCCATTTAAATTACAGGTTATAATGCAGCAAAATAGGAAAAAACGCCAAGTGGAATGAATACTTCGGCAAGGCACTGTAGCATGGCTGGTCCTGTGTAGTGTGTAGGTCTATTGTGAATTACTTGGGTGACAGACTGTTGTATGTCCTGCACTACTAGGGGACATCCTCTTGTCTATATAGAACACTGCGTTTGATGACACTAACTACTTTTCAACCACATTCCCATTGCATCATTTGGGGAATAGGGATCCATTTAAGTATGTACTGATGGGGAATAGGGTTCCATTTAAGATGTGTTAAACTTTTGTGTTGTGACTTTGCCTGTCTTATTTGAAAGGACAGACAGGGAGTAAAAGAGGAATGTTGCCAGGGCAACCTGACTGGGGTCAGAATGTCAGGGGCTGTGTGGTTGGCTGAGTATGCCACAGTATGCAAATTAGCTTTCCACCAGCCATCATCACGTTTGTTTGTCTGTTTTTATACTATTAACTTCTAGAGAGAGAAAGGGATGGAGAGAGGGAGAAGAGAGAGAGAGAGGGAGAGGAGGCAGAGAGAGAGAAAGAGGAAAGAAGGGGAAGGAATGGGTTTTCTCCGGCCCCGGGCCGGCTTTTTTGTCCTTCCCTTTTTTAAACTTTTTGGCAAAGGGGTTCCCCCGCCTTTCTCCCCCCTCTCCGACTGGGCTCTCCGGCGGGGCATTTTCATCCCCTAACCATCAAAATCCTCCCCCCTCCCCCCTCTCCCAAGCTGGGCATCCCCGGGCGCTGCATGTCAGCCAAACCATCAATCCTCCTCCCCCCCCACCCCCCCCTTCCGAGGGGGGCTTTCTTCCGGCGGGGGCGGGGCATCCCCAAAACCCTAAAATCCTCCCCCCTCCACCCTCTCCTTTGGGGGGCATTTTCCGGGGGCGGGGGCATTTTCATGCCTCCCCCTCCTCCCCCTCTCCCCCCCTCTCCCGACGGGCCTCCCCCGGGGGGTCCTGTCATGCCTAACCATCAGATCCTCCTCTCCACCCCCTCCGAGCTGGGCATCTCCGGCCGGCAAAGGGCCCCTGTCCTGCCCCACCCCCCGAGTGGGTCCCCGGCGTCCGGAAACCAAAACCCCCCCCCTTCCCGAGTTTGGGGCAATCTCCGGCGGGGAAATGTCTTTCCTAACCATCAATCCTCCCCCCCCTCCCGACTGGGCATCTCCGGCGCGGCTAAACTTTTGGATTCCCCGCCCAAACCTGACCCGCCCCGCCCCCTACCAGGTGGTGGGGGCGAGAATTTTTTCCCTTTCCCCCCACGTCCTCACCACTGGTGTCCCCCAGGCTCAGTTCAAAGGCCCTCCCTATTCCTCTCTATAAAACCAAGTAAACTTGGCTCTGCCCTTTTAAATCCTCACATGGCCTCTCCTAACCCTTTGGGCTAGGGGGGGACGAAAAACACAATTCTTTTTTTTTTTCCCCCTTCGGTTTTAAACCGGGTTTGGCAAATCGAAATCTCCCCATGCCCTTGGCAACATACCCCAGGGGGGATGACGGATCCCCACCTCAACGAACCTCCCGGGGAAGGCCCTTGCCCTTTCCATGATCTGCCATCACGGTTGACAAATCCTTTTTTTCCCTCCTCCCAATTGCGAAAGCCTTGGATTTACCCTGGAAAAGACCCTTTCCCCGTTCCCGCTAACATCAAGGGCGGTGACCCGATCCTGTAGGTTCATGCCTAAAAACATTGGGGAAGAAACGCCCCCTAATCCGGGAAACTTGCCCACCCTCCCCTTCTGGATTTACGCAACCGCTTTTTGGTTTGGGCTCCCTGCCTGTCCCATTAAACCCAAACCAAACTCATCCAAATCCCGCCCCGTCGGTTTTTAAACCCTTCCCCATTTTTTCTTTCACGTAAACCCCCCCCCCTCCTCCGCATACCCCACGGGCCTTCCATTTTTAAACTCGCATCTACTACACGACCATGGTGCTTGCCTTGGAGCATTTAGGGGAACGGCCCCCTCCGTCCTTTCCAGGCCTGATCAACCCTCCCAACCAAACGGGCCTGCGTTCATCCACCTCTGGCCTGCGGGCCCCCCCTACCTTTTTGGGGAAACCCACAGTTCCCGCTCACCCCCAAAAAAAACTTTTTCGCTGCTCTGGCCCCCCAAATGGGGGGAACAACTCCCAAAAACAATGCCGGGCCCGCGGAGCCCACCACCACCTTCCGAAGACCTTAAAACCCCCACCCCTTTAAAAAAAAATCCCTTTGGATAGGAAAAAGTAACCCTTCTACCCCCCCCCTTAAACCCCCCCCCCCCAAAAAATAAACATAAAATTATCATATTGAAAAGTGGTTATCCCATTTTGGCTTAGGGGAATGCCCCAAATTTTGGGTTAAAAGTCGCTCGGTTTAAAGCACTGCAAAATGAGTAAATTTTAAATAAACCATGGCGGGCCCATATCCCATGGCTGGTCCATATCCCCTGGTTTGGTCCTATACCTTTGGCGGGTTTCCATTTTACCCTGGTTTGGCCCATATCCCCTGGCGGGAACCATATACCGGGGGTTTAAAAAAACCCTTTAAATTTAAAAGGGTTTTTGGGGGGGTTTGATCATTTTTTTTACACAACATGAAGATGAAAAATATTTTTTTCTTTTGAAACAAAAAAGAAAATAAAATTTGGGTTCCTGCTAGCCGCCCAAAGGGCCCGAAAAACCCCCCCTTTTTTTTCCCAATCCCGGCTCCCCCTTTCCCCCCTTCCCACACCGCTTTGGGCCCCCCCTCCGGGGCTTTCCCCGGAGGCAGAAAAAACGGGAGGACACCTTCTCCCGCTCCGAGGGGGGCCAAAACCCCGATCTTAAGAAGTGAGCTCCATTTTTGGGGGGGAATCCCGGGCAAGCGCCGCCGCCCCCGTCAAACTCCCCGTGTTCGGGAAAATTCTGGATCCCCCCCCGGGTGCGGGGGGTGTGGGGGGGGCTGGACCCGGGTTGGCAAAATTGGCCCCGACAAAATGGGGTTTTCCTCCCCTCCCCATTGCGTTGGGACATAAAGACCCCCAAACCCCTCGTTTCCCCCCAACGGGGCCCATCGGGGAATCCCTGGACCCGTGCCACGACTCCAGGAAATGTGCTCCTCTCCCGCTGACCCCATATTCCATGTTTCGTTTTGAGTGTGATTAAAAGGAGCCAGGCGCAGGAGGTTAAATTTACTGAAAACAGAGTTTATTTTCCGTCCCTACACAGGTTTTCGTGGGGAAACCCAACAAAATACAGGGGACGGGGAAAAATCTACCCCGGCAATACAAGGTATGAGTAGCTCCAAAAGAGCTTAAAACTCAAACCCCAAATTTAAAAAATCACCCACAAGGACAAGGGGGGAAAGGGAAAACTTTTACACAAACAAGAGGGGATTTTGAACCAGGTGTGTGTAAATTTACAAAAAAAGACAAATGGAAAGATGAAATATGGACGGGGATTTGGGTAGTACTGGTGACAACGAACGGGGCCCAAGCCCCCCCCCAAAAAAGGGAAGGGAAGGCGCCTTTGCGAAAGGTTTGTGACAAAAGTGGTCCCCTTTTAAAAGATACTCCAAACTCTCCGCTGGGGGAGCTTTGGGAAAACACCTTTTATGGTTATCTTTGGTCTCTTTGTTTCCCCCCTCTGATTAATTTTCCCTCCTTGCCTGGGCCTTATTTTTTGGGGGGCGGCCCCTCTTTGGGGGTTTGTTTTTGGTGCCATGTTTTTTTTCCATTTTTTTTTTAATGGGTTTAATGGTGCTCCTTTTGGGTGGGTTTAAAGGGTTTTTGAATTTTTTTTATAAACCCAAAAAACCCGATCTTTGGGTTTCTCCCCCCTTTTTTTCCCCCGACCTGTTTTGGAGAGCTCCTTGTTCCCCTTTATGGTGCTGGTTTTCCCCTTTGGGGGTGCCCCTTGCTTATTTTTGTTGGGAGACTCCTTTGGGGGCCCTTTTAGAAAAAGGTTTTATAATTTCTGAAAAATCATGTGACAGATCAGTTACCCCCTTAGATTGCACACAGGGGGACTTTTTTTAAATAAAATATGGAAATTTTTGAAGGTAATTGGGGTTTTGCCCCATATTTTTATTTTGGGGGTTTATAGCAAAGGGGGGTTTAAAACGATCACCACCACTTTTCCCTTATTTATTTTTTTGGGAAATTTTTTTAAACAAGTAATCTTTTTCATTTCACCCTTCCCCCCAATTTGGAAATATTTTGTGTTGTCCATTACATGTAATCCAAAAACAAAAATTCCCCCTTTAAAAATTTTAAAAGGGGTTTTAAGCAGCAAAAAAAAAAAACGCCCAAATGGAATGAATACTTTCGGCAAGGCCTGTGCATGGCTGGTCCTGTGTAGTTGTAGGTCTATTGTGTTTTACTTTGGGTGACAGACTGTTGTTTTTTCCCCCCTGCCTCTGGGGACATCCTCTTGCTTTTAAAACAAATTCTTTATAAACCCTCTACTTTTTAACCACATTTTTCCCTTGCATCATTTGGGGGAAAAGGGTCCCTTTAAATAGCTGTGGGGAATGGGTTCCCTTTAAATGTGTTAAAAATTTTGTTTGTGAAATTTGCCTGTCTTTTGAAAAGGACAAACAGGGATAAAAGAGGAAAGTTCCAGGCAACCTACTGGGGGCAAATGTCAGGGGGTTTTTGGTTGGCTATATCCCAGTATGCAAAATTAGCTTTCCACCCCCATCATCACTTTGTTTTTCGTTTTTTATACTTTTCTTCTAGAGAGAGAAAAAGGAGGGGGGGAAAGGGGAAAGAGAAAGGGAGAAGGGGAAAAAGAGAGAGAAGAAGAGAAAGAGAGAGAGATAGGAAGGAGAGAAGAGATAATATGGGGAGAAGGGAAGGGGAAAAAGAGAGGGGGGGGAGAGTTTTTTTTAAAAATGCAAAAACAAAAAAAATTTCTTTTTCCAAGGGCCGTGGTTTTCGTTTAAGCCCCCCCTCTTCAACATATATATCAACGAATTGGGGGGCACTAGAATCTGCAGCACCCGGCCCCCACCCCACTAGAACGAGGGCAAATGTCTTCTGTTTGCTGATGATCTGGTGTTCTGTCCCCAACCAAAGGGGGCCTACAGCAGCACCTAACTTTTCCAGATTCTGTCAGACCTGGGCCCTGACAGTAAATCTCAGTAAGAAAAATAAAGGTGTTCCAAAAAAAGGTCCAGTTGCCAACCCCAAAAAAATTTCCTCGACCTGATGCCCTAGATCACCAAAAAACTATCATACCTCGGCATAAAAATCAGCGCCACAGATAACTTCACCAAAGCAGTGAACGTCTGAGAGACAAGGCTAAAAGGGGCCCTTTCTATCCCATCAAAGGAACATAAGATTTGACATACCAAATTAGGATCTGGCTAAAAATACTTAAATCAGTTATAGAACCCATTGCCCTTTATGGTTATGATTTGGGGGTCCCGCTCACCAACCAATAATTCACAAAATGGGACAAAAACCCCAAAAAGAGACTCTGCATGCAACGAAAAACACCAAAAAATGCACGCAGAGCAGAATTAGGGCCCATACCGCTAATGATCAAAATCCCAAAAAGAGCTTTTAAAAAAATTTTACAACCACCTAAAGGAAGCGATTCCCAAACCTTCCATAACAAAGCCATCACCTACAGAGAGATGAACTTGGAGAAGAGTCCCCTAAGTAAGCTGGTCCTGGGGCTCTGTTCCAAACACAAAACAGACCCCACAGAGCCCCGGACATCAACACAGTTAGACCCAACCAAATCATGAGAAAACAAAAAGATAATTACTTGACACATTGGAAAGAATTAACCAAAAAACAGAGCAAACTAGAATGCTATTTGGCCCTAACAGAGAGTACCACAGTGGCAAATACCTGACCAATGTGAAAGGGAAAACTTTGACTATATCAGACTCAGTGAGCATAGCCTTGCTATTGAGAAAAGGGCCCCCGTAGGCAGACCTGAATCTCAAGAGAAGACGGCTATGTGCACACTGCCCACAAATGAGGTGGAAACTGAGCTGCACTTCCCGACCTCCTGCCAAATGTATGACCATATTAGAGAAACCCAAATTTTCCCCCAATTACAGAGATCCACAAATTATTTGAAAAAAAACCAATTTTGATAAACCCCCTTTTCTTCCGGGTGAAAAATCACAGTGTGCCATCACAAGCTGCAAGATTTGTGACCTGTTGCCACAAAAGGGCAACCAGTGAAGAACAAACACCATTGTAAATACAACCCTATTATTTTAAATTTTTTTTCCATTGTACTTAAAATTTCACTTGTTTACAAAACTGTATATACAAATAGACTTTGAAAGTCTTTATTCTTTTGGACTTCGGGAGTTTTTTTAAATGTTTTTCTTTTTTTTAATTTTAAGTAATTTATTT
>LR778265.1:55244825-55277777 GCA_902810595.1 Coregonus sp. 'balchen' | reverse complement strand
ATATCACATTACACTCTAATAATGGATATATAATCACACATTACCACTACTAGGAGGGATATAATAACACATTACCACTACTAGGAGGGATATATAATACACCATTACCACTACTAAACAGGGATATATAATCACACATTACCACTACTAATAATAGGGATATATAATACACACATTACCACTACTAATAATAGGGATATATAATACACACATTACCACTACTAATAATAGGGATATATAATACACACATTACCACTACTAGGAGGGATATATAATACACACATTACCACTACTAATAATAGGGATATATAATACACACATTACCACTACTAATAATAGGGATATATAATACACACATTACCACTACTAATAATAGGGATATATAATACACACATTACCACTACTAATAATAGGGATATATAATACACACATTACCACTACTAGGAGGGATATATAATACACCACTTACACTACTAGGAGGGATATATAATACACCATTACCACTACTAATAATAGGGATATATAATAACCATTACCACTACTAGGAGGATATATATACACACATTACCACTACTAATAATAGGGATATATAATACACACATTACCACTACTAATAATAGGGATATATAAGTTGCCTTAATTTGGAAAGATGTTAGATATATTCCTTGTTTTCTTCTGGGATCCAGCTGTCTGGCTCTGTTTGAATGTTGCTCAATGGCTCCTTGTTCCTTGCATGGATTGGCTCTGGTCTTGGGGACTACACACAGCCTAGGAGACAGTGAAGGAGGCGTGTTTGCATCCGCCGAAAATTGATTGCATTCGATTTGGAACCGGGCTGCTTCCCGCGCATGAGCCAGGTGAGCTGTTTTAAGGACACCGCGAAGTCGGCTCAAAAGAAAAGTGACTAATTAAGCACGTGTAATTATTAGTAGGACTATGTGTTTTCCCATGCAAAAGGCCTTCCAAATGAAAAAGAGTTATAAAATGTAAACTTTTATTTTATGTTCTATTTATGCTTAGCATCATTGAATCCGCCCAGATCGCCTGTCAGTCGCTGTTCAGGGTTTAAACGCCCCACAAACTCGCTGCTCGAATAGAGGGCTCGCGCCGCTCTGCGAATAGAAACCCCCGTTTCTTTGGAATACCTCCCGCGAGCCACACACACATACACACACACACACACACACACACACACACACACACACACACACACACACATACACACACACACACACACACACACACACACACACACACACACACACACACACACACACACACACACACACACACACACACACACACACACACACAGCGCTCTACTATGGACCGCCCTGATTGGTTAACCAATCCTATCATTCACCACTGTGTGGGCGAGACTAACACGCTCTCCTGTCTACGGAGCTCAAGAGCAGCACTGTACGGATTCTGTGCGTGAGCGCAAGGCGAGGCAGAGCGGAGAACGGTAGCGTCTCTTCTTCTTAGAAACACAACGACTCATTCTCACAGCTATTGGCCTACGGAGCAGTTACCTCTAGTCTGCGCGCTACCCAATTCCCTGGATATCTTCTAGGCCACCCAAGGGGACTAAACCGAATAAAGGAGGAAAACGTTAGGGAAACGTGATTACCGGTCGGTACGCACGAGGAGCCTATATATATATATATATACCGATCTCACAGCAACACGAGCGACTGACGAGGCTACCCCACCTGGATAACAAACCGCTTAACGTAGAACAGAGCTTTCGGTGGTGCTAGTAAAGAGAGAGAAAGAGGAGAGGAGGAGACAGGATGATTCTCAAGCATCACTTGGTTCTGACACTGTGCGCAGTCTACGTGATCCCGCTAAAAGGTAAGCCTGCTGGTTTGACCTTTTACTGGGAAAGGGTTTCGCTGTTTGAATTGCTCAGCACATTTGCAATCAGAATTTTACCCCCACAGTGTTACATTTAACATTTTCTTAGAAATCAAATGTGACCATCTCAAATAGTGTTAAACGAGCACTTTTCAAAGTGTTGATAAACTAACAACCCAATAGTGTTGGGTCCCAAACACCATGGGGTGTTGCAAATTCTGACTTAAATTCAAACTTTATTAGAGCTGATGCTGTGTTAGTAGATTAACACCCAGGGGGTTGTTTTAACACACAGTCAGGGTGTAAAGCCTGATTTGCATATTTATTTCCCAGGGTGCCTTTCAGGTGAATTTGAGAAATAGCAGTACCACCCATGACTGTGTTTTCTAGTGACAGAGATATCATTGTTGCGTTCAATGGTTTTCAGTCCTGTAGTCTACACCAAGCGAGTTCCTAAGTGAATATTTTATTTAAAAGAAAAATATATTGTTTATGACAATACATTACTTTTTTATGACAATGCATTACATTTTATGACAATGCATTACTTTATTTTGACAATGCCATACTTCGACAGCCTAGTTTTTACCCCCACTGTTGTCTGAAACTCCTAGTTTGCAACATTATGCTGGCTTGCAAAGAGTTATATAATTCCTGTTGGAATCCAGCCACAGTTCGGATAGCAAGCAATTGGAACTTTTAAATTACCTGCAACTGTAGGTAGAATGATTGCCATGGTAGGGAAAATGGAACTACCTAAACCATCTAAACTGGAATAACCATCTCAATGCTGTTTAGCATAAAGTGATTACATCGTTTACTGCTGTTTAGAGAACAGACATTCAGCAGTTGATCTGCTGTTTAGAGAACAGACATTCAGCAGTCATACTGATAATATCTAATACATTTATTATTGGGTACGATGGATGTTTTGCTGCTGAAATTGACAACATGACCATTCTAATGCATAGAGTGGAATATCCCTTGTTTTAAAAGCTTGTTTGTGTGGACAGTATATGCTGGGAGCACCTTGCCCATGAAAAGGAGAGTGGAGAGGCAGGTGGAGAGACAGGTGGAGAGAGAGAGAGAGAGAGAGAGAGAAGAGAGAGAGAGAGAGAGAGAGAGAGAGACAGAGAGAGAGAGAGAGAGAGAGAGAGAGAGGTGGGAGAAGGTGGAGAGAGAGAGAGAGGAGAGAGAGAGAGAGAGAGAGAGAGAACAGAGAGAGAGAGAGAGAGAGAGAGACAGAGAGAGAGAGAGAGAGAGAGAGAGAGAGAGAGAGAGAGAGAGAGAGAAGAGAGGAGAGAGAGAGGAGAGAGAGAGAGAGAGCGAGAGAGAGGGGAGAGAGAGAGAGAGCGAGAGAGAGAGAGAGAGAGAGAGAGAGAGGAGAGAGGAGAGAGAGAGAGAGAGAGGTGGAGAGAGAGAGAGAGAGAGAGAGAGAGAGAGACATGAGAGAAGAGAGAGGAGAGAGAGAGACATGAGGAGCTCTTCTCTCTCTCCTTACTCCTTCTCTCTGCCACTCTCCGTTCTGTTGCTCTCTCATGCTCCCCGTTCTCTCACCCCTGTTAGGAGTCGTTACAATATTCTCCTGACAATACAGTGAACACGTTTGTCCTCATCTAATCCTTTATTATACGTCTTTCTAACATCTAACTCATCTATAGTCATTATTAAACACTAACATACAGGATGCCATGGTTTGATCCTTTCATCTATAGTCATTATTAAACACTAACATACAGGATGCCATGGTATGATCCTTTCATCTATAGTCATTATTAAACACTAACATACAGGATGCCATGGTATGATCCTTTCATCTATAGTCATTATTAAACACTAACATACAGGAAGCCATGGTATGATCCTTTCATCTATAGTCATTATTAAACACTAACATACAGGAAGCCATGGTATGATCCTGATAGTTTAACCCAATGTGGAAATAATGTATGCTACGTCCAAACTGTATGTGTGTGTGTGTGTGTGTGTGTGTGAAGGTCCCAGTGTGTAAGGGCTTGGCATTGAAGACACTGTTGATTGAACGCCTGTCACTGCCTCTATATCACTCTCTGTCTGTCAACACTGTGTGAGGGTGTTTGTGTGTGTGTTTGAGTGTGTGTCTGAGTGTCTGTATGTGTTTGCGTGTGTGTGTGTTCTTAAATAGTTAGCTCACTCCTCAGCACAACAGCAGTCAATGTGTAATTTCTGAATTCCTCACGTTGTCTCTCTCTCTCTCTCTGTCTCTCTCTCTCTCTCTCTCTCTCTCTCTTCTCTCTCCTCTCTCTCATCTCTCTCTCTCTCCCCCTCTCTCTCTCTCTCTCTCTCTCTCTCTCTCTCTCTCTCTGTGTCTCTCTCTCTCTCTCTCTCTCTCTCTCTCTCTCTCTCTCTCTCAATTCAATTCAATTCAATTTAAGGGCTTTATTGGCATGGGAAACATATGTTAACATTGCCAAAGCATGTGAAGTAGATAATAAACAAAAGTGAAATAAACAATAAATATTAACAGTAAACATTACACTCAGGAGTTACAAAAGAATAAAGACATTTCAAATGTCATATTATGTATATATACAGTGTTGTAACGATGTGCAAATAGTTAAAGTACAAATGGGAAAATAAATAAACATAAATATGGGTTTTATTTACAATGGTGTTTGTTCTTCACTGGTTGCCCTTTTGTGGCAACAGGTCACAAATCTTGCAGCTGTGATGGCACACTGTGGTTTTTCACACAGTAGATAAGGGAGTTTATCAAAATTGGGTTTGTTTTCAAAATTCTTTGTGGATCTCTGTAATCTGAGGGAAGTATGTGTCTCTAATATGGTCATACATTTGGCAGGATGTTAGGAAGTGCAGCTTAGTTTCCACCTCATTTTGTGGGCAGTGTGCACATAATAATAATATGCCATTTAGCAGACGCTTTTATCCAAATTGACTTACAGTCATGTGTGCATACATTTTTACATATGGGTGGTCCCGGGGATCGAACCCACTATCCTGGCGTTACAAGCGCCACGCTATACCAATTGAGCTACAGAGGACCACACATAGCCTGTCTTCTCTTGAGAGCCAGGTCTGCCTACGGTGGCCTTTCTCAATAGCAAGGCTATGCTCACTGAGTCTGTACATATTCAAAGCTTTCCTTAAGTTTGGGTCAGTCACAATGGTCAGGTATTATGCCACTGTCTACTCTCTGTTTAGGGCCAAATAGCATTCTAGTTTGCTCTGTTTTTTTGATAATTCTTTCCAATGTGTCAAATAATTCTCTTTTTGTTTTCTCATGATTTTGTTGGGTCTAATTGTGTTGCTTTCCTGGGGCTCTGTGGGGTCTGTTTGTGTTTGTGAACAGAGTCCCAGGACCAGCTTGCTTAGGGGACTCTTCTCCAGGTTCATCTCTCTGTAGGTGACGGCTTTGTTATGGAAGGTTTGGGAATCACTTCCTTTTAAGTGGTGATGTTACGTATTTTATACAGGATAATAATAGTTAATGTTTGAAATATTGTGAGCTGCATAAGGATTTGGAGGATGAGGACATTCCATGTATTTATTTATGTCACTGGTGGGTGCCAGAAGGTATGCGGGCCAAGATAGCTGGGGGGCCACTGGTGCTAATCTTAGAAGGAGTACGTGATGGAATATCCTGACTAGGGAGCAACACGATACCATATAGGGTGATACTATTCTGGTGAGGAGTGACACTCAATAATGATTGGCAACTGTTGGATAGAATTAGCTTGCAAACAAGTATATAAGCTAAGCGATTTCCTTTGTTCAGTGAGTTCAGATAGCAGTGGGCCACCCACGTGCCGTTTGCTATGTGAACACGGTACCGCAATATTAAATACTTTGCATCAACTCTCCATGTAAGTGGTTTAAGTATCTTCTTGCATACTGCATTACTTGATGCCAGAGAACTCATCATTGGCTTTGAACGAACAGGATGCAGTTTACAGCCGAACTAACAATTAAGCAGACTTTCATTTTGTTTTATTACGTCAAATTCTGCTTATCTGTGGTAAATCTGAGCTGTAACGAACGCTTAAAATTCAATATTTTTTTGAGGGGAATAGATGAGTGGTATTCAAGTACATAAACAGATGTAAGGAGAAATATCAAATGAGACAATGACATGGTGCTATGATTCTGAACAGGGTTTGTTCAGAATAATGAGTTTAAAAGACAACAACAGAAGAAGGAAAGCGGGTTTAACAAGACTGGGTCTTTTAATGTGTATGACTTTATAAAGATAGCGAGTAGTGAGGTTTGAGTCCTTTGGTGTTGAATCATCATAAAGTGTGATAAAGAGGTTTGAGTCCTTTGGTGTTGAATCATCATAAAGTGTGATAAAGAGGTTTGAGTCCTTTGGTGTTGAATCATCATAAAGTGTGATAAAGAGGTTTGAGTCCTTTGGTGTTGAATCATCATAACGTGTGATAAAGAGGTTTGAGTCCTTTGGTGTTGAATCATCATAACGTGTGATAAAGAGGTTTGAGTCCTTTGGTGTTGAATCATCATAAAGTGTGATAAAGATGTTTGAGTCCTTTGGTGTTGAATCATCATAAAGTGTGATAAAGAGGTTTGAGTCCTTTGGTGTTGAATCATCATAAAGTGTGATAAATAGATTTGAGTCCTTTGGTGTTGAATCATCATAAAGTGTGATAAAGAGGTTTGAGTCCTTTGGTGTTGAATCATCATAAAGTGTGATAAAGAGGTTTGAGTCCTTTGGTGTTGAATCATCATAAAGTGTGATAAAGAGGTTTGAGTCCTTTGGTGTTTAATCATCATAAAGTGTGATAAAGAGGTTTGAGTCCTTTGGTGTTGAATCATCATAAAGTGTGATAAAGAGCTTTGAGTCCTTTGGCGTTGAATCATCATGAAGTGTGATAAAGAGGTTTGAGTCCTTTGGTGTTGAATCATCATAAAGTGTGATAAAGAGGTTTGAGTCCTTTGGCGTTGAATCATCATAAAGTGTGATAAAGAGGTTTGAGTCCTTTGGCGTTGAATCATCATAAAGTGTGATAAAGAGGTTTGAGTCCTTTGGTGTTGAATCATCATAAAGTGTGATAAAGAGGTTTGAGTCCTTTGGTGTTGAATCGTCATAAAGTGTGATAAAGAGGTTTGAGTCCTTTTGTGTTGAATCATCATAAAGTGTCATAAAGAGGTTTCAGTCCTTTGGAGTGTAAGAATCATCATGAAGTGCTAGTTTTGAGTAAAGTTTAGAGTCCTTTGTAAAAGCCCTATGAGAAAATTAGTCCTTTGTGAAATTACTCAAAACGGTCAGGAAAGAAGGAGAACAATAACTCATACGGCATAAAGAATCAGAGCAGATACAGTTGAAGTCGGAGGTTTACATACACCTTAGCCAAATACATTTAAACTCAGTTTTTCACAATTCCTGACATTTAATCCTAGTAAGAATTCCCTGTCGTAGGTCAGTTAGGATCACCACTTTATTTTAAAATGTCCGAATAATAGTAGAGAGAATGATTTATTTCAGTTTTTATTTCTTTCATCACATTCCCAGTGGGTCAGAAGTTTACATACACTCAATTAGTATTTGGAAGCATTGCCATTCAATTGTTTAACATTGGTCAAACGTTTCGGGTAGCCTTCCACAAGCTTCCCACAATAAGTTGGGTGAATTTTGGCCCATTCCTCCTGACAGAGCTGGTGTAACTGAGTCAGGTTTGTAGGCCTCCTTGCTCGCACATGCTTTTTAAGTTCTGCCCACAAATGTTCTATAGGATTGAGGTCAGAGCTTTGTGATGGCCACTCCAATACCTTGACTTTGTTGTCCTTAAGCCATTTTGCCACAACTTTGGAAGTATGATTGGGTTCACTGTCCGTTTGGAAGACCCATTTACGACCAAGCTTTAACTTCCTGACTGATGTCTTGAGATGTTGCTTCAATATATCCACATACATTTCCTTCCTCATGATGCCATTTATTTTGTGAAGTGCATCAGTGCACTTTGTCCCCATGTGCAGTTGAAAACCGTAGTCTGGCTTTTTTATGGCAGTTTTGGAGCAGTGGCTTCTTCCTTGCTGAGCGGCCTTTCAGGTTATGTCGATATAGGACTTGTTTTACTGTGGATATAGATACCTTTGTACCTGTTTCCTCCAGCATCTTCACAAGGTCCTTTGCTGTTGTTCTGGGGTTGATTTGCACTTTTTGCACCAAAGTACGTTAATCTCTAGGAGACAGAACGCGTCTCCTTCCTGAGCGGTATGACATCTGCGTGGTCCCATGGTGTTTATACTTGCGTACTATTGTTTGTACAGATTAACATGGTACCTTCAGGCGTTTGGAAATTGCCCAAGGATGAACCAGACTTGTGGAGGTCTACAATCTTTTTTCTGAGGTCTTGGCTGATTTATTTTGATTTTCCCTTGATGTCAAGCAAAGAGGCACTGAGTTTGAAGGTAGTCCTTGAAATACATCCACAGGTACACCTCCAATTGACTCAACTGCTGTCAATTAGTCTATCAGAAGCTTCTAAACCATGACATAATTTTCTGGAATTTTCCAAGCTGTTTAAAGACACAGTCAACTTAGTGTATGTAAACTTCTGACCCACTGGAATTGTGATACAGTGAATTATAAGTGAAATAATCTGTCTGTAAACAATTGTTGGAAAAACACGACTTGCCAAAACTATAGATTGTTAACAAGAAATGTGTGGAGTGGTTGAAAAACAAGTTTTAATGACTCCAACCTAAGTGTATGTAAACTTCCGACTTCAACTGTATGAACTGGTTGTCTTAGAAGATCAAAATCTTGATTGGCTTACACATGTCTCAGATCAGTTTAACAATATCTATCTTGAGTTCAACTTGACTCAGCTGATAACGAAACTCACGCGGATTAATGTAAAAAACCTAGCAAACTCCTCATTGATTGACCTTATCCTGACTAACCGTCCCCTTAAGTATTTGGCTAGTGGTGTTTTTTCAAATGATATCAGCGACCACTGCCCTATTTCTTGCATTAGAGATACCAACTTGAAAATCTCTGACCCTCGTATAATTGTGAAGAGAAATGTTAAGAAATTCTCATCCCAGGCGTTCCTTCATGATCTATAATATTCAGTCCCAGGCGTTCCTTCATGATCTATATTATTCAGTCCTGTTGTCTACTAGCTGCATACTAGACCCTGTTTTGGAGCTTGAATTATTCTCATCCATTTTTACCTCTCTGGCTGATAAACATGCCCCTTTCAAGTGACTCAGATTACAAAACCCAAACTAATCCATGGCACTCTCCTGTACTCTCAGAACTCCTCTTGTTAAGAACCCAAGCCTGGGCTGAGGCTAGACGAACTGGCTCGTTAGTTGTTTGGCAGCTATTTAGTAAATTGAGAAATAGGTCCACTGCCTCGGTTAAACAGGCCAAATCAAACTGCTTCCTTAGTGCTACGACAGACTCTGTTAGTGATCCCTCAAAATTCTGGAAAACCGTTAATTCACTGATGCGGTGTAATTCCTCTACTTCAGCCTCCAGTTGACTGTTCTTCATACAGCCTCCAGTTGACTGTTCTTCATACAGCCTCCAGTTGACTGTTCTTCCCACATACAGCCTCCAGTTGACTGTTCTTCCCACATACAGCCTCCAGTTGACTGTTCTTCATACAGCCTCCAGTTGACTGTTCTTCCCACATACAGCCTCCAGTTGACTGTTCTTCCCACATACAGCCTCCTGTTGACTGTTCTTCCCACATACAGCCTCCTGTTGACTGTTCTTCATACAGCCTCCAGTTGACTGTTCTTCATACAGCCTCCAGTTGACTGTTCTTCCCACATACAGCCTCCTGTTGACTGTTCTTCCCACATACAGCCTCCGGCTGACTGTTCTTCCCACATACAGCCTCCAGTTGACTGTTCTTCATACAGCCTCCAGTTGACTGTTCTTCCCACATACAGCCTCCTGTTGACTGTTCTTCATACAGCCTCCAGTTGACTGTTCTTCATACAGCCTCCAGCTGACTGTTCTTCCCACATACAGCCTCCGGCTGACTGTTCTTCCCACATACAGCCTCTAGTTGACTGTTCTTCATTCAGCCTCCAGTTGACTGTTCTTCCCACATACAGCCTCCGGCTGACTGTTCTTCCCACACACAGCCTCCAGTTGACTGTTCTTCCCACATACAGCCTCCGGCTGACTGTTCTTCCCACATACAGCCTCTAGTTGACTGTTCTTCCCACATACAGCCTCCAGTTGACTGTTCTTCCCACATACAGCCTCCAGTTGACTGTTCTTCCTACATACAGCCTCCAGTTGACTGTTCTTCCCACAAACAGCCTCCAGCTGACTGTTCTTCCCACATACAGCCTCCTGTTGACTGTTCTTCCCACATACAGCCTCCAGTTGACTGTTCTTCCCACATACAGCCTCCAGTTGACTGTTCTTCCCACATAAAGCCTCCTGTTGACTGTTCTTCCCACATACAGCCTCCAGTTGACTGTTCTTCCCTCATACAGCCTCCAGCTGACTGTTCTTCCCACATACAGCCTCCAGTTGACTGTTCTTCCCACATACAGCCTCCAGTTGACTGTTCTTCCCACATACAGCCTCCTGTTGACTGTTCTTCCCACATACAGCCTCCAGTTGACTGTTCTTCCCACATACAGCATCCAGCTGACTGTTCTTCCCACACACAGCCTCCAGCTGACTGTTCTTCCCACATACAGCCTCCAGTTGACTGTTCTTCCCACATACAGCCTCCAGTTGACTGTTCTTCATACGGCCTCCAGTTGACTGTTCTTCCCACATACAGCCTCCAGCTGACTGTTCTTCCCACATACAGCCTCCAGCTGACTGTTCTTCATACAGCCTCCAGCTGACTGTTCTTCCCACATACAGCCTCCAGTTGACTGTTCTTCCCACATACAGCCTCCAGTTGACTGTTCTTCCCACATACAGCCTCCGGCTGACTGTTCTTCCCACATACAGCCTCCAGTTGACTGTTCTTCCCACACACAGCCTCCAGTTGACTGTTCTTCTCACATACAGCCTCCAGTTGACCGTTCTTCCCACATACTGCCTCCAGTTGCCTCGATGGATGATCAGTCAACCTCATGTGACTTGGGCTTTTCTTTTTGGCAACTCATAGGAACAGAAGTTCTTGCTGCCTTATTAGCTATTGATACCAAGAAGTCATTAGGGGCTGACAATTTAGATCTGTCTTTGCTTAAGTATGCAGCGCCCCTCATTGCTGGCTCAGTAACACACATTCTTTATTTAACTTTTATGTCATGAAATATTCCAAAAGTGGAAAGCAGCTTTTGTGCTGCCACTCCATAAGGGTGGGGATAGTAGTGATCTTGATAATTATTGACGCATTTCCAGGCTCCCTTGTCTTGCAGCAATCCTAGAATCATTGGTCAACAAACAGCTACGTTATTTTCCATCTGTAAATGATATTCTTAATGTTAATCAATGTGGATTCAGACTTAAACATAGTACCACTACGTCTACCATGTTGCAAAGGTCTTGATGATAGAAAGAATTGTGCTGCAATGTTTGTAGACTCGCCAAAAGCTTTTGATAATTTTTAGATGTATATTTTGAATCGCCCATAAGTTTGAAAAAAATCATGATGATTTTTAGGCCATATCGCCCAGCCCTAGGATGAGTGAGGGGATGGATGGAGGGGTGAGGAGGGTGTTGACAGGATGGAGAATGACGGGGGAGGGGGGGGGGGGGGGGGGGGGGGTCATTGAGAGTGACAACATGGGGTGAGGAGAGGAGGGGGGTCTTATATCACAGCTGTTCCACTGTCAGAGAGAATGCACAGCAGAGACAGAATGAACAAGGGGAATAAAGAGGAAACAGAAAAAGGAGAATGCATGAGACATTCAGGAAATGAGGCACTCGCACACAGAGGTTAAGCTTGATTACAATGGCGCCGGAGGGGATGGCTGCCGTTTTACAGGCTCCTAACCAATTGTGCTATTTTGTGTGTTTTTTCGCATTGTTTGTAACTTATTTTGTACATAATGTTGCTGCTACCGTCTCTTATGACCGAAAAGAGCTTCTGGACATCAGAACAGCGATTACTCACCTCGAACTGGACAAAGATGTTTTATTTAATGAGTCTGACGCGAAGGACATACTGCTTCTCCGAGACCAGGCCCAAATCCCAGTCATTCACATGAAGAAAAGACGGAAAAGAGACACAGAGAGAGAGAGAGAGAGAGAGAGAGAGAGAGAGGAGAGAGAGAGAGAGAGAGAGACAGAGAGAGAGAGAGATAGAGAGAGAGAGAGAGAGAGAGAGAGAGAGAGAGAGAGAGAGAGAGAGAGAGGAGATATTGATTTCTCTGAGGGCAGTCAGTGACCAACAACCGTCTCTCTCACACCCTGTTATGGTTACGTCCTTTCTCACTGCCTCAAATACACTAACATACAGGATGCCATGGTATGATCCTTTCATCTATAGTCATTATTAAACACTAACATACAGGAAGCCATGGGATGATCCTTTCATCTATAGTCATTATTAAACACTAACATACAGGAAGCCATGGTATGATCCTTTCATCTATAGTCATTATTAAACACTAACATACAGGAAGCCATGGTATGATCCTTTCATCTATAGTCATTATTAAACACTAACATACAGGAAGCCATGGTATGATCCTTTCATCTATAGTCATTATTAAACACTAACATACAGGAAGCCATGGTATGATCCTTTCATCTATAGTCATTATTAAACACTAACATACAGGAAGCCATGGTATGATCCTTTCAGACTGCTCAAGGATTATTTGTGCTACTACAAACTTTGTCCACTCTTTCTATCTGACTAGTCAAAGAAATAGTCATATATGGTCATACATAGTTATATATAGTTATACACTGCTCAAAAAAATAAAGGGAACACTGAAATAACACATCCTAGATCTGAATGAATGAAATAATCTTATTAAATACTTTTTTCTTTACATAGTTGAATGTGCTGACAACAAGGTCTGGATTTGGAGTCACCCTCAAAATTAAAGTGGAAAACCACACTACAGGCTGATCCATCTTTGATGTAATGTCCTTAAAACAAGTCAAAATGAGGCTCAGTAGTGTGTTTGGCCTCCACGTGCCTGTATGACCTCCCTACAACGCCTGGGCATCCGCCAACTCCTGGACAGTCTGTGGTGCAACGTGGCGTTGGTGGATGGAGCGAGACATGATGTCCCAGATGTGCTCAATTGGATTCAGGTCTGGGGAACGGGCGGGCCAGTCCATAGCATCAATGCCTTCCTCTTGCAGGAACTGCTGACACACTCCAGCCACATGAGGTCTAGCATTGTCTTGCATTAGGAGGAACCCAGGGCCAACCGCACCAGCATATGGTCTCACAAGGGGTCTGAGGATCTCATCTCGGTACCTAATGGCAGTCAGGCTACCTCTGGCGAGCACATGGAGGGCTGTGCGGCCCCCCAAAGAAATGCCACCCCACACCATGACTGACCCACCGCCAAACCGGTCATGCTGGAGGATGTTGCAGGCAGCAGAACATTCTCCACGGCGTCTCCAGACTCTGTCACATCTGTCACGTGCTCAGTGTGAACCTGCTTTCATCTGTGAAGAGCACAGGGCGCCAGTGGCAAATTTGCCAATCTTGGTGTTCTCTGGCAAATGCCAAACGTCCTGCACGGTGTTGGGCTGTAAGCACAACCCCCACCTGTGGACGTCGGGCCCTCATACCACCCTCATGGAGTCTGTTTCTGACCGTTTGAGCAGACACATGCACATTTGTGGCCTGCTGGAGGTCATTTTGCAGGGCTCTGGCAGTGCTCCTCCTGCTCCTCCTTGCACAAAGGCGGAGGTAGCGGTCCTGCTGCTGGGTTGTTGCCCTCCTACGGCCTCCTCCACATCTCCTGATGTACTGGCCTGTCTCCTGGTAGCGCCTCCATGCTCTGGACACTACGCTGACAGACACAGCAAACCTTCTTGCCACAGCTCGCATTGATGTGCCATCCTGGATGAGCTGCACTACCTGAGCTACTTGTGTGGGTTTTAGACTCCGTCTCATGCTACCACTAGAGTGAAAGCACCGCCAGCATTCAAAAGTGACCAAAACATCAGCCAGGAAGCATAGGAACTGTGAAGTGGTCTATGGTCACCACCTGCAAAACCACTCCTTTATTGGGGGTGTCTTGCTAATTGCCTATAATTTCCACCTGTTGTCTATCCCATTTGCACAACAGCATGTGAAATGTATTGTCTATCAGTGTTGCTTCCTAAGTGGACAGTTTGATTTCACAGAAGTGTGATTGACTTGGAGTTACATTGTGTTGTTTAAGTGTTCCCTTTATTTTTTTGAGCAGTGTACATAGTTATACCTAGTCATACACAGTCATACACAGTCATACACACACCCTCCCCCCATCATTACACACACCTGCTCTCCCTCATTACACACACCTGGTCCCCATGATTAGACACACCTGGTCCCCATGATTAGACACATCTGGTCCCCATGATTAGACACATCTGGTCCCCATGATTAGACACATCTGGTCCCCATGATTAGACACATCTGGTCCCCATGATTAGACACATCTGGTCCCTATGATTAGACACATCTGGTCCCCATGATTAGACACACCTGGTCCCCATGATTAGACACATCTGGTCCCCATGATTAGACACACCTGGTCCCCATGATTAGACACATCTGGTCCCCATGATTAGACACATCTGGTCCCCATGATTATGCACATCTGGTCATCATTATGTCCTTGATTACTCCCCCATTATTTATCCCTCAGTCACTAGCTAGTTGTTTTCTCTCACACTATGTACACTTCTCATGTTAGGGCTGGGCGATATATTGAATTCATTCAAATGTATGTTTTGCGTGGTATTCCAAAGACCTGTATTTCAAGAATCAAGGTTTTTGTTATTTTTTGTTTTTATGAGCGTTTATGGCTCTTATTTACTTGTTCTCATGTTGTCTTTTTGGTCTCATCTCCTTCGCTCCTTCTGTGCTGTGTGCACACACAGACACAGCCCCTCCCCCTGCCACTCACAACAACAAAGATGAGAGATCACTTCTTCCTCTCTGACAAGCGGTTTTGCATTTAGTAAGCTGCTTGTTGGTAAGCAAATGCTGTTGCTAGCTGTCTCAATTTACTGCTCGTTTCTACAGCACCAACTTGTGAGTTGGTCATCTCCCGCTCGTATCCTGGATCCTCCTCTTTCTCTCCGTTGGCCGTGCTGGTGTGTGACTCAAGTGTGTGTTGCTTGTGTGTTTGCCATTTCATTGGCTGTGCGTGTTTCGGGAGGCTGGGTGAAGGCTGAATTTGCGAACCCACTGTAGCTCATAGCAAACCTTTAGTAAATTCCTGTCAAGAAGAGATACACAGAAGCACAGCTAGGCTAGCTAGCCTGTGTTTTCAAATGGAGGACGCTAACAAACATTTTCAATGCTGCAGGAGCTGAATTTATGCTCTATTCTTGGACAATGTGGACCGTCCAGACTTTCAATGTAGCAACTGTTTGCTGGCAAAGGACTACAGGGGCGAAGTGGATACTCTTAGCAAACAAGTAGTGAACTTACACAAGGTACTGGGGAATCCACACCCGCCAACTTTCTCTTCTATTCCAGTAGCTGGAGGCTGCTCTGGCCTGGTGGGAGCGTCGCTGCCGTGTCGTCTCACCACAGTCGACTGGCCAGTGCTCTGCAGGGATCCCTCCCCGAAGGGTCTCCCCCCTTCCCTGGGGAATGCCGTTAGTAGGATGCTTCTAGATTACTTAGTGGATGTTCCTAGTTTACCAACCTGCCATGGAGGCACGTCACTTGCCATGGAAGTCGAAATCAGCTGCCTTTGGCAATTGGGAAGCCTCCTTGGCGGTGGGAAGCCCGGACCGGATAAAGACTTTAAACAGCTTTCCCACCCTGGATCCAGAGGTTCCGGCGCATTCATCCCTGGGGCCTTCCACTTCGAGATCGGATCCGGATCCTGCGCCTTAGTCCCCTGTTCTGTCTCCCTCTCCAGTGGCTTCTACGTTGAATGAGGCTTCGTTGGTTATGGGAGGCTCGAACCGGGTGGCTCAAGAGTTGCGATCGTGCGAGATTACACCTCTCGCAAGTCTTCGACGGGTTTCTTGAATCATATGAGGCATAGGAATAGGCAGATTTCCTCTCCCATCTCGCCGGCTGTTGATTTAGGAAGCTCTATGGTAAGAAATGTCTCAGTTCCTGGAGCAAAAACCCTGGGCTAACCCGGGGCTCGATTAGAGGAGATTACTAGGCTGCTTGCCACCGTTCTACATAAGCACACAGAGATTGATGCTGTTGTAGTCTATGTGGGATTTAATGACATTAGGAATGGTAGTTCGGAATGGCTGAAACAGGATTTTGAAGAACTGATTGGGACTCTGCTGGACACCAAAAAACGTGATATAATTTCTATCCCTGTGCCCTCGCTGGGTAGAGGTAGTGAACGTTTTAGCAGGCTAATAGCACTTCACAACTGGCTACGTGACTACTGCAGCTCCTTGGGTGTAACTTTTGTAGACAGCTTTGACACCTTTTGGAAGAAGAGGATGCTTTTATAAGGAGGATGGGATCCACCCTAATCATTTGGGTGCCTGGATCCTATCCAAACACTACAAGGCAGCGCTGAGGCATGTCCAGCTTCAAGCCACACCCGGCACACCCACCGTGTATAATGTTTTGGGAAAACCGTTCCACAAACGTTCAAGCGAACTGAACGCACCCCTGGTGTGGTGCCTAGTTGGAACAAAATCCTGAAGTACCTGCAGCACTCCAGGAACAGGGTTACCTACCCCTGGCCTAGGGTCCTGTGGCACTCCAGGAACAGGGTTGCCTACCGCTGCTATAGGGTCCTGTGGCACTCCAGGAACAGGGTTGCCTACCCCTGGCCTAGGGTCCTGTGGCACTCCAGGAACAGGGTTACCTACCCCTGCTATAGGGTCCTGTGGCACTCCAGGAACAGGGTTACCTACCACTGGCCTAGGGTCCTGGGGCACTCCAGGAACAGGGTTACCTACCCTTGGCCTAGGGTCCTGTGGCACTCCAGGAACAGGGTTACCTACCCCTGCTCTAGGGTCATGTGGTGAAATGACTGCTATGCAAGGTATTGGGCAACACATTTCTTCCAGGGCCCATATTCTGTGTCTCAGAGTAGGGATAGTGATCTAGGATAACCTCCCAATTGTCAAAGCTACTAAGGATGGTAACTGACTCTATAGCCAATCCTATTTGTCATATCTTTAATCTGAGCCTAGAGGAAAGTATTTTTCCTCAGGCCTGGAGGGAAGCCAAAGTAATTCCGCTACCCAAGAGTGGTAAAGTGGCCTTCACTGGTTCTAACAGCAGACCTATCAGCTTGCTTCCAGCTCTTAGAAAACTGTTGGTAAAAATGGTGTTTGACCAAATACAATGCAATTTTTCTGTAAGCAAATTAACAACAGACTTTCAGCATGCTTATAGAGAAGGGCACTCAACATGACTGATGATTGGTTGAAAGAAATTGTTAATACGATTATTGTGGGAGCTGTTCTGTTAGATTTCAGTGCAGCCTTTGATATTATTGACCATAACCTGTTGTTGAAAATACGAATGTGTTATTGCTTTTCAACGTAGGCCATATCATGGATTCAGAGCTATCTATCTAATATAACTCAAAGTGTTTTCTTTAATGGAAGCTTCTCTAATGTCAAACATATAAAGTGTGGTGTACTGCAGGGCAGCTCTCTAGGCCCAATACTCTTTTCTATGTTTACCAATGACCTGCCACTGGCATTAAACAAAGCATGTGTGCCCATGTATGCTGATGTTTCATCCATATACACTTCAGCATCCACAGCTAATGAAGTCATTGAAACCCTTAACAAAGAGTTGCAGTCTGTTTTGGAATGGGGTGACCAGTAATAAACTGGTCCTGAACATCTCTAAAAACTAAGAGCATTGTATTTGGTACAAATCATTCCCTAAGTTCTAGACCTCAGCTGAATATGGTAATGAATGGTGTGGCTGTTGACCAAGTTGAGGAGACTAAATTACTTGGCGTTACCTTAGATTGTATACTGTCATGGTCAGAACATATAGATTCAACGGTTGTAAAGATGGGGAGAGGTCTGTCCGTAATAAAGAGATGCTCTGCTTTTTTGACACCACACTCCAAAAAGCAAGTCCTGCAGGCTCTAGTTTTGTCTAATGTTGATTATTGTCCAGTCGTGTGGTCCAGTTCTGCAAGGAAAGACCTAGTTAAGCTGCAGCTGGTCCAGAACAGAGCGGCACGTCTTGCTCTTCATTGTAATCAGAGGGCTGATATAAATACTATGCATGCCAGTCTCTCTTGGCTAAGAGTTGAGGAGAGACTGACTGCATCACTTCTTTTTATAAGAAACATTGTGTTGAAAATTCCTAATTGTTTGCATAGTCAACTTACACAGAGCTCTGACACACACACTTACCCCACCAGACATGCCACCAGGGGTCTTTTCACAGTCCCCAGGTCCACAACAAATTCAAGAAAGCGTCCAGTATTATATAGAGCCATTATTGCATGGAACTCCGTTCCATCTCATACTGCTCAAATAAACAGCAAACCTGGTTTCAAAAAACAGATAAAACAACACCTCACGGCACAACGCCTCTCCCCTATTTGACCTAGATAGTTTGAGTGTATGTATTGATATGTAGGCTACGTGTGCCTTTAGAAAAAATGTATGTAGTTCTGTCATTGAGCTGTTCTAAAACAATTAATGTTCTGTATTATATCATGTTTCATGTTTTGTGTGGACCCCAGGAAGAGTAGCTGCTGCTTTTGCAACAGCTAATGGGGATCCTAATAAAATACCAAATACCAATCCTTGGTGGAAACCTGCTGCAGAGAGCTCAGGACCTCAGAATGGGGCGAAGGTTCACCTTCCAACATGACAATGACCCTAGGCACACAGCGAAGACAATGCAGGAGTGGCTTTGGGACAAGTCTCTGAATGTCCTTGAGTGGCCCAGCCAGAGCCCGGACTTCTCTGGAGAGACCTGAAAATAGATGTGCTGCAACGCTCCCCATCCAACCTGACAGAGCTTGAGAGGATCTGCAGATCTGCCAAAGGTGCTTCAACAAAGTCTTTTTTTTTTTACCTTTATTTAAGAGCTCATTGTACTAAACTGCACAAACCGAAAGAAAAGGTCCAGGTATTAGACATAGTTTATTTTTCATTTTATTTAACCTTTATTGAACCAGGTAAGTCAGTTGAGAACAAGTTCTAATTTACAACTGCGACCTGGCCAAGATAAAGCAAAGCAGGGTGGTAAAAACAACAACAACACAGAGTTACATATGGAATAAACAACACGTACAGTCAATAACACAATAGAAAATCTATTTACAGTGTGTGCAAATGTAGTAAGTTATGGAGGTAAGGCAATAAATAGGCCATAGTGCAAAATAATTACAATTATAATTTAGTATTAACACTGGAGTGATAGATGTGCAGAAGATGATGTGCAAATAGAGATACTGGGGTGCAAATGAGCAAAATAAATAACAATGTAAATAACAATATGGGGATGAGGTAGTTGGGTGGGCTAATTACAGATGGGCTGTGTACAGGTGCAGTGATCGGTAAGCTGCTCTGACAACTGATGCTTAAAGATAGTGAGGGAGATAAGTGTCTCCAGCTTCAGAGATTTTTGCAGTTCGTTCCAGTCATTTGCAGCAGAGAACTGGAAGGAATGGCGACCAAAGGAGGTGTTGGCTTTGGGGATGACCAGTGAGATATACCTGCTGGCACGCATACTACGGGTGGGTGTTGTGTCAGGGTTGAGTGTAGAGGAAACGTGGAATCACACGCAGGACACAGAGATTCAAAAACAGATGTCTTTAGTGAAGTCCGTAGTACAAGCCAACACGGCAACAGGCCACAGGCGAAACATACGCACACCGGACTGTCCAAAGTAAGTACGCACAACGTGCAGGACTCTCTTAAACAAAACGAATACAGAGCGCACAAAACAGAGGACCAACAACAACACGTGACATCGAACAATTACACACAACACCTGACCAAACACAAGAGAACTAAATAGGGTGCCTAATGAACACTTAACAATAAACAGGTGTAACAAACAGACAAAACCAATCAAACATGAAACATCGAACGGTGGCAGCTAGTACTCCGGAGACGACGACCGCCGAAGCCTGCCCGAACAAGGAGAAGGAGCCGCCTCGGCCGAAACCGTGACAGTACCCCCCCCTTGACGCGCCGCTCCAGCCGTGCGCCGCCCCCGGCCTCGGGGACGACCAGGAGGACGCGGAGCAGGGCGCATAGGATGACCACGATGGAACTCGGTCAGAAGAGACGGGTCTAGGATGTCCCTCCTCGGCACCCAGCACCGCTCCTCCGGGCCGTACCCCTCCCACTCCACGAGATATTGGAGACCCCCCATCCGGCGTCTCGAATCTAGGATGGCCCGAACAGTGTACGCCGGAGCCCCCTCGATGTCCAACGGGGGCGGAGGAGTCTCTTCTATCTCAAAGTCCTGGAGTGGACCAGCTACCACCGGCCTGAGGAGAGACACATGGAACGAGGGGTTAATATTTTTGTAATCAATGGGCAGTTGTAACCTATAACACACCTCGTTCAATCTCCTCAGGACTTTAAAAGGCCCCACAAACCGCCGACCCAGCTTCCGGCAGGGCAGGCGGAGGGGCAGGTTTCTGGTTGAGAGCCAGACTCGATCTCCAGGTGCGTACACTGGCCCCTCACCGCGGTGGAGGTCGGCGCTCGTCTTCTGTCGATGGATGGCTCGCTGCAGATGGACGTGTGCAGCGTTCCACGTCTCCTCCGAGCGCCGCACCCACTCATCCACCGCAGGGGCCTCGATCTGGCTCTCATGCCAAGGTGCCAGAACCGGCTGGTACCCTAACACACACTGGAAAGGGGTTAGTTTAGTGGAGGAGTGGCGGAGAGAGTTCTGTGCCATCTCGGCCCAGGGCACATATCTCGCCCACTCCTCCGGCCGGCCCTGGCAATATGACCTCAGAAACCTACCCACATCCTGGTTGACACGTTCGACCTGCCCATTACTCTCCGGGTGGTAACCCGAGGTAAGGCTCACCGAAACCCCCAACCGTTCCATAAACGCTCTCCAGACTCTGGAGGTAAACTGGGGGCCTCGATCAGACACTATATCCTCGGGTACCCCGTAATGCCGGAAGACGTGAGTAAATAGAGCCTCAGCGGTCTGTAGGGCAGTAGGAAGACCCGGCATGGGAAGGAGACGACAGGCCTTCGAGAACCGATCCACAACGACCAGGATGGTGGTATTCCCCTGTGAGGAGGGAAGGTCGGTAACAAAATCCACGAGAGGTGAGACCAGGGTCGTTGTGGAACGGGCAGGGGTTGTAACTTACCCCTGGGCAAGTGTCTGGGCGCCTTACACTGGGCACACACTGAGCAGGAGGAGACATAAATCCTCACATCCCTGGCTAATGTTGGCCACCAGTACTTTGTACTAAGGCAGTGCACCGTCCGGCCAATACCTGGATGTCCAGAGGAGGGTGACGTGTGAGCCCAAAAAATAAGCCGATCCCGGACCTCGAGCGGGACGTACGTCTGACCCACCGGACACTGTGGAGGGCTAGGGTCGGTGCGTAATGCCCGCTCGATCTCCGCATCGACCTCCCATACCACCGGTGCAACCAGACAAGACTTAGGTAGTATGGGAGTGGGCTCCACGCACCTCTCCTCTGTGTCATACCGCCAAGACAGGGCATCTGCCTTCCCGTTCTGGGACCCAGGGATGTAAGTGATCTTAAACACGAACCGGGCTAGAAACATAGTCCACCGAGCCTGGCGAGGATTCAGTCTCCTAGCTGCCCGAATGTATTCCAGGTTACGGTGGTCAGTCAGAATGAGAAAAGGGTGTTGAGCCCCCTTAAGCCAATGCCTCCACACCTTTAGGGCCTGTACCACGGCTAACAGCTCCCTGTCCCCTACGTCATAATTCCGCTCCGCCGGACTGAGCTTTTTCGAATAAAAAGCACAGGGGCGGAGTTTAGGTGGTGTGCCGGACCGTTGTGAAAGAACAGCCCCGATACCGGCTTCAGACGCGTCCACCTCCACTTGGAATGGTAAAGTGGGATCCGGGTGCGCCAGCACTGGAGCCGAGGTAAACAGGTCCTTCAGTTTCCCAAAAGCCCTGTCCGCCTCAGCTGACCACCGCAAGCGCACTGGACCCCCCTTCAGAAGGGACGTTATGGGAGCTGCCACCTGTCCAAAACCCCGGATAAACCTCCGGTAGTAATTCGCAAAACCCAAGAACTGCTGCACCTCTTTAACCGTGGTTGGGGTTTGCCAATTACGCACGGCTGACACACGGTCAACCTCCATCCTCACCCCTGACGCAGACAACTGATAACCCAAAAAGGAGACCGACTCCTGGAAGAACAGACATTTCTCGGCTTTGACATACAGGTCATGCTCCAACAATCTCCTCAATACTCTGCGCACCAGGGCTACATGCTCGACCCGGGTAGAACTGTACACCAGAATATCGTCAATGTACACCACTACTCCCTGCGCCTGCATGTCCCGGAAAATCTCATCTACAAAGGATTGGAAGACTGATGGAGCATTCATTAACCCGTATGGCATGACGAGATACTCGTAATGACCGGAGGTAGTACTAAATGGTGTCTTCCATTCATCGCCCTCTCTAATGCGCACCAAGTTATATGCGCTCCTGAGGTCCAATTTTGTGAAGAACCGTGCCCCGTGTAATGACTCCGTCATAGTCGCAATCAGTGGGAGTGGATAACTATATTTCACAGTCACCTGATTTAGACCGCGGTAATCAATACACGGGCGCAAACCTCCATCCTTTTTCTTCACAAAAAAGAAGCTCGAGGACGCGGGTGAAGTGGAGGGCCGTATGTATCCCTGTCTCAGAGACTCGGCAATGTATGTCTCCATTGCCCTCTTCTCCTCCTGTGACAACGGATACACATGGCTCCGCGGGAGCGCAGCTCCTGCCTGGAGGTCTATCGCACAATCCCCCTGTCTATGAGGCGGAAACCGTGCCGCTCTTGTCTTGCTAAACACGAGTGCCAAATCCTCATACTCAGGTGGAATGTGCAATGCGGGCATCTGGTTCGGACTCTCCACCGAGGTCGCCCCTACGGAAACACCCAGACATAGCCCCTCACACTGAGCAGACCACCCTTTAAGAGCCTTCTCTCGCCACGAAATAGTAGGATCATGGGTAATCAACCAGGGAAGCCCCAGTACCACCGGATACGCAGGAGAGTCGATCAGATAGAGCTGAATCGTCTCCTCATGACCCCCCTGCGTCTCCATCCTAAGTGGCGCTGTGACCTCCCTAATCAACCCGGATCCTAACGGACGACTATCTAGGGCATGTACAGGGAAAGGATTATTAACCGGAAGGAGGGGAATCCCTAACTCTACACAGAATTTGCGATCTACAAAATTCCCAGCTGCGCCTGAATCTACTAGCGCCTTATGCTGGGAACGAGGTGCAACCTGTGGAAAACAAACAGGTATGGTTATGTGTACGACAGAAAGCTCTGGGTAAGTGGGGCGCCTACTCACCTGGGAGGACTCCCCAATGTGTGGTCTGCCGTCTCCTCCACCAGGGGACCCTCCCCAGCACCTAGCCGCGGTGTGCCCTCCACGGCCCCCCTCGGGCTCCTTCTTCTCCTTCCTCTAGCGCCAGCACCTCCGAGCTCCATCGGGCTCGGCTCGGAGGCGCTGGAGGGTGGAATGGGCGACCCCCACCTGGGACGTCCGCGGGTAGCGAGCAGGGTGTCCAGCCGAATGGCCATGTCAACCAACTGGTCAAATGAAAGTGTAGTATCCCTGCACGCCAACTCTCTGCGGACGTCCTCCCGGAGGCTGCAGCGGAAGTGGTCTATGAGTGCCCGCTCATTCCACCCTGCATCTGCCGCTAGAGTCCGGAACTCCAGTGCAAACTCCTGAGCGCTCCTCATCCCCTGCCGGAGGTAGAATAGACGCTCTCCCGCCGCCTTCCCCTCTGGTGGATGGTCGAACACTGCACGGAAGCGGCGGGAGAACTCCGCATAGGTGATAGTAGCGGCGTCTATTCTCCTCCATTCGGCGTTGGCCCACTCCAACGCCTTGCCGGTGAGACAGGAGATGAGGGCGGAAACGCTCTCGTGTCCCGAGGGCGCCGGGTGTAAGGTGGCAAGGTAGAGTTCAACTTGTAACAGGAACCCCTGACACCCGGCAGCGGTGCCGTCGTACGCCCTCGGGAGCGAGAGCCGAATCCCACTGGTTTCCGGTAGTTGGACGGGCGGGCTGACCGATGGTGATGGTGCGGTAGGTGGGGGTGTGGGTACCCCGCTGGTCTCCCATCGATGGAGGGTGTTCATCACTCGGTCCAGGGCGTGCCCGATTTGGTTGATTCTATCCTCCTGACCACGAAGGCGCTCCTCCATGATCTCGGTGGGTGCGGGTGCTCCTGCTGATTCCATATAGATGGTGTGTAATTCTGTCAGGGTTGAGTGTAGAGGAAACGTGGAATCACACGCAGGACACAGAGATTCAAAAACAGATGTCTTTAGTGAAGTCCGTAGTACAAGCCAACACGGCAACAGGCCACAGGCAAAACATACGCACACCGGACTGTCCAAAGTAAGTACGCACAACGTGCAGGACTCTCTTAAACAAAACGAATACAGAGAGCACAAAACAGAGGACCAACAACAACACGTGACATCGAACAATTACACACAACACCTGACCAAACACAAGAGAACTAAATAGGGTGCCTAATGAACACTTAACAATAAACAGGTGTAACAAACAGACAAAACCAATCAAACATGAAACATCGAACGGTGGCAGCTAGTACTCCGGAGACGACGACCGCCGAAGCCTGCCCGAACAAGGAGAAGGAGCCGCCTCGGCCGAAACCGTGACATGTTGCTATGGTGACCAATAAACTAAGATAAGGCGGGGATTGCCTAGAAGTGATTTATAGATGACCTGGAGCCAGTGGGTTTGGCGACGAATATGTAGTGAGGGCCAGCCAACGAGAGCGTACAGGTCACAATGGTGGGTAGTATATGGGGCATTGGTGACAAAACGGATGGCACTGTGATAGACTACATCCAATTTGCTGAGTAGAGTGTTGGAGGCTATTTTGTAAATGACATCGCCGAAGTCAAGGATCGGTAGGATAGTCAGTTTTACGAGGGCATGTTTAGCAGCCTGAGTGAAGGAGGCTTTGTTGCGAAATAGGAAGCCAATTCTAGATTTAACTTTGGATTGGAGATGCTTAATGTGAGTCTGGAAGGAGAGTTTACGGTCTAACCAGACACCTAGGTATTTGTAGTTGTCCACATATTCTAAGTCAGACCTGCCAAGAGTAGTGATTCTAGTCGGGCAGGCGGGTGCAAGCAACGTTCGATTGAAGAGCATGTATTTCGTTTTACTAGCATTTAAGAGCAGTTGGAGGCAACGGAAGGAGTGTTGTATGGCATTGAAGCTCGTTTGGAGGTTTGTTAACACAGTGTCCAATGAAGGGCCAGATGTATACAAAATGGTGTTGTCTGCATAGAGGTGGATCTGAGAGTCACCAGCAGCAAGAGCGACATCATTGATATACACAGAGAATAGAGTCGGCCCGAGAATTGAACCCTGTGGCACCCCCATAGAGACTGCCAGAGGTCCAGACAACAGGCCCTCCGATTTGACACATTTAACTCTATCTGAGAAGTAGTTGGTGAACCAGGCGAGGCAGTCATTTGAGAAACCAAGGCTAATTAGTCTGCCAATAAGAATGTGGGGATTGACAGAGTCAAAAGCCTTGGCCAGGTCAATGAAGACGGCTGCACAGTACTGTCTTTTATCAATCGCGGTGATTATATCGTTTAGGACCTTGAGCGTGGCTGAGGTACACCCATGACCAGCTCAGAAACCAGATTGCATAGCGGAGAAGGTAAGGTGGGATTCGAAATGGTCGGTGATCTGTTTGTTAACTTGGCTTTCAAATACTTTCGAAAGGCAGGGCAGGATGGATATGGTCTGTAACAGTTTGGATCTAGAATGTCACCCCCTTTGAAGATGGGGATGACCGCGGCAGCTTTCCAATCTCTGGGGATCTCAGACGATACGAAAGAGAGGTTGAACAGGCTGGTAATAGGGGTTGTGACATTTTCAGTGGCTAATTTTTGAAAGAAAGGGTCCAGATTGTCTAGCCCAGCCAGGGGGGGGGGGGGGGGGGGGGGGTGAGGGGGGGCTTGGGGGGGGGGTGGGGGGGGGGGGGTGGGGGGGGGGGGGGGGGGGTGGGGGGTGGTGGCGGGGGTGTGTGGTTTTTTTTAAGGTGGAGGTGTGGTAGGGTTGTGGGCTTGGGCATTGTTTTCACGCGGTGGTCATAGTGTGGCTGGTAGTGGTCCAGGTGGCAGCTGGCCAGCCGTAGCAAAATGCCTTGTTGAAATTCTTGATTATTGTATTTTCATCGGTGGTTATAGTGTTTCCTAGCCTCAGTGCAGTGGGCAGCTGGGAGGAGGTGCTCTTATTCTCCATGGACTTTACAGTGTCCCAAAACTTTTTGAAGTTAGTGCTACAGAATGCAAATTTCTGTTTGAAAAAGTTAGCCTTTGCTTTCCTAACTGATTGTGTATATTGGTTCCTGACTTCCCTGAAAAGTTGCATATCGCGGGGACTGTTCGATGCTAATGCAGTACGCCACAGGATGTTTTTGTGCTGGTCAAGGGCAGTCAAGTCTGGGATGAAACAAGGGCTATATCTGTTCTTAGTTCTGAATTTTTTGAATGGGGCATGCTTATTTAAAATGGAGAGGAAAGCACTTTTAAAGAACAACCAGGCATCATCTACTGACAGAATGAGGTCAATATCCATCCAGGATACCCGGGCCAGGTCAATTAGAAAGGCCTGCTCGCTGAAGTGTTTTAGGGAGCGTTTGACAGTGATGAGGGGTGGTCATTTGACCGCGGACCCATTAAGGACGCAGGCAATGAGGCAGTGATCACTGAGATCCTGGTTGAAGACAGCGGAGGTGTATTTAGAGGGTAAATTAGTCAGGATGATATCTATGTGTGTTTCGTGCCGTGGGAGGAGGGGTTGGTTCATTGGCAGAGAGCAATGGCTAGCTAGTATGCTAACTATTCTAGCTAGCTAACTAACTGGCTGAATAAGTTGACAACGTACTCACTCAAACTGTCAAAACTAACCCAAAACTTTACACAACGTTAGACACGGAAACGAATGATCTGTTTGGCGTGTTAACACACTGTTGGTGGTTTGTTGTAACCGAGTATTGGTGCTAAACCGTGTTATTGGAGGCTGGCATGCTAGTTGGCTATGGCGTCCTAGGATTCGGTGCCCTGGGTGGTTTTCACGGAAGAATACTGTACCAAGTTAGCTAGCTGAATAAACTAAGTTGGAGTCTGTTCCCAGAAAACATTGAACCGCTGTAGTTTACAACAATTATAATTTCTAAAGTGGAAGTTGGGAGAGTTATATTTGAGTGAAACGTAAGTGAGAGAGGCCCCGCTGTCTCGCTTTCCCAGATGTTTAGTTAATTTCATTCCAATCAGCCATTTTCTGTAGCCTGTCAACTATGCGTCTGTCTATCCCTGTTCTCTCCTCTCTGCACAGGCCATACAAACGCCTCACACCGCGTGGCTGCTGCCTCTCTAACCTGGTGGTCCCTGCACGCACAACCCACGTGGAGTTCCAGGTCTCCGGCAGCCTCTGGAACTGCCGTTCTACGGGCAACAAGGCAGAGTTAATCTCAGCCTATGCTACCCTCCAGTCCCTCGACTTCTTGGCGCTGACGGAAACATGGATTACCACAGAAAACACTGCTACTCCTACTGCTCTTTCCTCGTCTGATCATGTGTTCTCGCATACCCGAGAGCATCTGGTCAAGCGGGGGTGGCACAGGAATGCTCATCTCTCCCAAGTGGACATTCTCTCTTTTTCCCCTGACCCATCTGTCTATCTCCTCATTTGAATTCCATGCTGTCACAGTCACTAGCCCATTCAAGCGTAACATCCTTGTCATTTATCGCCCTCCAGGTTCCCTTGGAGAGTTCATCAATGAGCTTGACGCCTTGATAAGTTCCTTTCCTGAGGATGGCTCACCCCTCACAGTTCTGGGTGACTTTAACCTCCCTACGTCTGCTTTTGACTCATTTCTCTCTGCCTCCTTCTTTCCACTCCTTTCCTCTTTTGACCTCACCCTCTCACCGTCCCCCCCTACTCACAAGGCAGGCAAAACGCTTGACCTCATATTTACTAGATGCTGTTGTTCTACTAATCTCACTGCAACTCCCCTCCAAGTCTCCGACCACTACTTTGTATCCTTTTCTCTCTCGCTCTCCTCCAACACTACTCACTCTGCCCCTACTCAGATGGTCGCCGTCGCAACCTTCGCTCTCTCTCTCCCGCTACTCTATCCTCTTCCATCCTATCATCTCGTCCCTCTGCTAAATCCTTCTCCCTCCGATCTCCTGATTCTGCCTCCTCAACCCTCCTCTCCTCCCTTTCTGCATCTTTTGACTCTCTATGTCCCCTATCCTCCCGGCCGGCTCGGTCCTCCCTTCCTGCTCCGTGGCTTGACGACTCATTACGAGCTCACAGAAGAGGGCTCCGGGTAGCCGAGCAGAAATGGAGGAAAACTAGACTCCTTTCGGACCTGTCATCTTTTCACTCCCTCCTCTCTACATTCTCTTCCTCTGTTTCCGCTGCTAAAGCCACTTTCTACCACTCTAAATTTCAAGCCTCTGCCTCTAACCCTAGGAAGCTCTTTGCCACCTTCTCCTCCCTGCTGAATCCTCCTCCTCCTCCCCCTCCCTCCTCCCTCTCTGTGGATGACTTCGTCAACCATTTTGAAAAGAAGGTTGACGACATCCGATCCTAATTTATTAAGTCAAATGACACCGCTGGTCCTGCTCACACAGCCCTACCCTATGCTTTGACTTCTTTCTCCCCTCTCTCTCCAGACCATTTCCGGAGACCTTATCCCTTACCTCACCTCGCTCATCAACACATCCTTGACCACTGGCCATTACCCTTCCGTCTTCAAGACCCTCCTCAAAAAACCTACACTCGATCCCTCCGATGTCAACAACTACAGACCAGTATCCCTTCTTTATTTTCTCTCCAAAACTCTTGAGCGTGCCATCTCTAGCCAACTCTCCTGCTATCTCTCTCAGAATGACCTTCTTGATCCAAACCAGTCAGGTTTCAAGACTGGTCATTCAACTGAGACTGCTCTTCTCTGTGTCACGAAGGCTCTCCACACTGCTAAAGCTAATTCTCTCTCTTCTGCTCTTATCCTTCTAGACCTATCCGCTGCCTTTGATACTGTGAACCATCAGATCCTCCTCTCCACCCTCTCCGAGTTAGGCATCTCCGGAGCTGCTCACTCTTGGATTGCGTCCTACTTGACAGGTCGCTTCTACCAGGTGGCATGGCGAGCATCTGTTTCCGCACCACGTGCTCTCACCACTGGTGTCCCCCAGGGCTCAGTTCTAGACCCTCTCCTATTTTCTCTATACACCAAGTCACTTGGCTCTGTCATATCCTCACATGGTCTCTCCTGTCATTGCTACGCAGATGACACACAATTAATTTTCTCCTTTCCCCCTTCTGATAACCAGGTGGCGAATCGCATCTCTGCATGTCTGGCAGACATATCAGTGTGGATTTCGGATCACCACCTCAATCTGAACCTCGGCAAGATGGAGCTGCTCTTCCTCCCAGGGAAGGACTGCCCGCTCCATGATCTCGCCATAACAGTTGACAACTCCATTGTGTCCTCCTCCCAGAGTGCAAAGAACCTTGGCGTGACCCTGGACAACACCCTGTCGTTCTTTGCTAACATCAAAGCGGTGACCCGATCCTGCAGGTTCATGCTCTACAACATTCGCAGAGTACGACCCTACCTTACACAGAAGCGGCACAGGTCCTAATCCAGGCACTTGTCAACTCCCGTCTGGATTACTGCAACTCGCTGTTGGCTGGGCTCCCTGCCTGTGCCAATAAACCCCTACAACTTATCCAGAACGCTGCAGCCCGTCTGGTGTTCAACCTTCCCAAGTTCTCTCACGTCACCCCGCTCCTCCGCACACTCCACTGGCTTCCAGTTGAGGCTCATATCTACTACAAGACCATGGTGCTTGCCTACGGAGCTGTGAGGGGAACGGCACCTCCTTACCTTCAGGCTCTGATAAGTCCCTACACCCAAACGAGGGCACTACGTTCATCCACCTCTGGCCTGCTAGCCCCCCTACCTCTACGGAAGCACAGTTCCCGCTCAGCCCAGTCAAAGCTATTCGCTGCTCTGGCACCCCAATGGTGGAACAAGCTCCCCCACGACGCCAGGACAGCGGAGTCACTGACCACCTTCCGGAGACACTTGAAACCCTACCTCTTTAAGGAATACCTGGAATAGTATAAAAGTAATCATTCTACCCCCCCCCCCCATTAAAAAAAAGAAAAAAAAGTGATTGTCCCACTGGCTATCATAAGTTGAATGCACCAATTTGTAAGTCTTCTGGATAAGAGCGTCTGCTAAATGATGTAAATGTAAATGTAAATGTATGAGGGTGCCCATGTTAACGGATTTAGGGTTGTACCTGGTAGGTTCCTTGATAATTTGTGTGAGATTGAGGGCATCTAGTTTAGATTGTAGGACTGCCAGGGTGTTAAGCATATCCCAGTTTAGGTCACCAAGCAGTACGAACTCTGAGGATAGATGGGTGGCAATCAATTCACATATGGTGTCCAGGGCACAGCTGGAGGCTGAGGGGCGTCTGTAGCAAGCAGCAACAGTGAGAGACTTATTTCTGGAAAGGTGGAAAGGTATTCTCCCGAGTGGCGCACAATTAGCCAGCGTTGTCCAGGGTAGGGGAGGGAATGGCCGGCAGGGATGTAGCTCAGTTGGTAGAGCATGGCGTTTGCAACGCCAGGGTTGTGGGTTTGATTCCCACGGGGGGCCAGTATGAAAATGTATGCACTCACTTAACTGTAAGTCGCTCTGGATAAGAGCGTCTGCTAAATGACTAAAAATGTAAAAATGTGGATTTTTAGAAGTAGAAGGTCAAACTGTTTGGGCACAGATCTGCATAGTATGATAGAGCTCTGCAGGCTATCTCTACAGTAGATTGCAACTCCGCACCCTTTGGCAGTTCTATCTAGACGGAAAATTTTGTAGTTGGGAATGGAAATGTCAGAATCTTTGGTGGCCTTCCTAAGCCAGGATTCAGACACTGCTAGAATATCAGGGTTGGCGGAGTGTGCTAACGCAGTGAATAACTCAAACTTAGGGAGGACTTCTGCTGTTAACATGCAAGAAACCAAGGCTTTTGCGGTTATAGAGGTCAACAAATGATAGCACCTGTATTATGTCTTGTTTCATATTTTGTGTAGAAATCATTCTACCCCCCCCTACCTCTTATCAATGTTTCAGTAGACCTACTCCCTCTTATCAATGTTTCAGTAGACCTACTCCCTCTTATCAATGTTTCAGTAGACCTACTCCCTCTTATCAATGTTTCAGTAGACCTACTACCCCTTATCAATGTTTCAGTAGACCTACTACCTCTTATCACTGTTTCAGTAGACCTACTCCCTCTTATCAATGTTTCAGTAGACCTACTACCTCTTATCAATGTTTCAGTAGACCTACTACCTCTTATCAATGTTTCAGTAGGTCTACTCCCTCTTATTACATTTACATTTTAGTCATTTAGCAGACGCTCTTATCCAGAGCGACTTACAGTTAGTGAATACATATATATATTTATACTGGCCCCCCGTGGGAATCAAACCCACAACCCTGGCGTTGCAAACACCATGCTCTATCAACTGAGCTAGATCCCTGCCGGCCATTCCCTCCCCTACCCTGGACGACGCTGGGCCAATTGTGCGCCGCCCATGAGTCTCCCGGTCGCGGCCGGCTGCGACAGAGCCTGGATTCGAACCAGGATCTCTAGTGGCACAGTTAGCACTGCGATGCAGTGCCTTAGACCACTGCGCCACTCTGGAGACTAGTAGGTATACAATGTTTCAGTAGACCTACTCCCTCTTATCAATGTTTCAGTAGACCTACTCCCTCTTATCAATGTTTCAGTAGACCTACTCCCTCTTATCAATGTTTCAGTAGACCTACTACCCCTTATCAATGTTTCAGTAGACCTACTACCTCTTATCACTGTTTCAGTAGACCTACTCCCTCTTATCAATGTTTCAGTAGACCTACTACCTCTTATCAATGTTTCAGTAGACCTACTACCTCTTATCAATGTTTCAGTAGGTCTACTCCCTCTTATTACATTTACATTTTAGTCATTTAGCAGACGCTCTTATCCAGAGCGACTTACAGTTAGTGAATACATATATATATTTATACTGGCCCCCCGTGGGAATCAAACCCACAACCCTGGCGTTGCAAACACCATGCTCTATCAACTGAGCTACATCCCTGCCGGCCATTCCCTCCCCTACCCTGGACGACGCTGGGCCAATTGTGCGCCGCCCATGAGTCTCCCGGTCGCGGCCGGCTGCGACAGAGCCTGGATTCGAACCAGGATCTCTAGTGGCAACAGTTAGCAACTGCGATGCAGTGCCTTAGACCACTGCGCCACTCTGGAGACTAGTAGGTATACAATGTTTCAGTAGACCTACTCTCCCTCTTATCAATGTTTCAGTAGACCTACTCCCTCTTATCAATGTTTCAGTAGACCTACTACCTCTTATCAATGTTTCAGTAGACCTACTACCTCTTATAAATGTTTCAGTAGACCTACTACCCCTTATAAATGTTTCAGTAGACCTACTACCTCTTATAAATGTTTCAGTAGACCTACTCCCTCTTATCAATGTTTCAGTATACCTACTCCCTCTTATCAATGTTTCAGTAGACCTACTACCTCTTATCAATGTTTCAGTAGACCTACTACCTCTTATCAATGTTTCAGTAGACCTACTACCTCTTATCAATGTTTCAGTAGACCTACTCCCTCCTTATCAATGTTTCAGTAGACCTACTACCCTCTTATCTTTTTTTTGAATCACCTTTTCATGTTTTTGACCTC
>LR778265.1:55197323-55244725 GCA_902810595.1 Coregonus sp. 'balchen' | reverse complement strand
CGCAGCCGTAACCGCTAAGAAGGAGACGCGTTCTGTCTCCTAGAGATGAACGTACTTTGGTGCGAAAAGTGCAAATCAATCCCAGAAGGACCTTGTGAAGATGCTGGAGGAAACAGGTACAAAATTATCTATATTCTCAGTAAAATGAGTCCTATATCGACATAACCTGAGAGGCCGCTCAGCAAGGAAGAAGCCACTGCTACAAAACCGCCATAAAAAAGCCAGACTACGGTTTGCAACTGCACATGGGGACAAAGATTGTACTTTTATGAGAAATGTCCTCTGGTCTGATGAAACAAAAATAGAACTGTTTGGCCATAATGACCATCGTTATGTTTGGAAGAAAAAGGGGGTGCCTTGCAAGCTGAAGAACACCATCCCAACCGTGAAGCACGGGGGTGGCAGCATCATGCTGTGGGGGTGTTTTGCTGCAGGAGGGACTGGTGCACTTCACAAAATAGATGGCATCATGAGGAAGGAAAATTATGTGGATATATTGAAGCAACATCTCAAGACATTAGTCATGAAGTTAAAGCTTGGTCGCAAATGGGTCTTGCAAATTTACAAAGTTGTGGCAAAATGGCTTAAGGACAACAAAGTCAAGGTATTGGAGTGGCCATCACAAAGCCCTGACCTCAATCCTATAGAACATTTGTGGGCAGAACTGAAAAAGCATGTGCGAGCAAGGAGGCCTACAAACCTGACTCAGTTACACCAGCTCTGTCAGGAGGAATGGGCCAAAATTCACCCAACTTATGGTGGGAAGCTTGTGGAATGCTACACGAAACGTTTGACCCAAGTTAAACAATTTAAAGGCAATGCTACCAAATACTAATTGAGTGTATGTAAACTTCTGACCCACTGGGAATGTGATGAAAGAAATAAAAGCTCTCTACTATTATTCTGACATTTCACATTCTTAAAATAAAGTGGTGATCCTAACTGACCTAAAGACAGGGAATTTTTACTAGGATTAAATGTCAGGAATCGTGAAAAACTGAGTTTAAATGTATTTGGCTAAGGTGTATGTAAACTTCCAACTTCAACTGTATATACAAAAGTATGTGGACACCCCTTCAAATTAGTGGATTCGGCTATTTCAGCCATACCCGTTGCTGACAGGTGTATACAATTGAGCACACAGCCATGCAATCTCCATAGATAAACATTGGCAGTAGAATGGCCTTACTGAAGAGATCAGTGACTTTCAACATGACACCGTCATAGGATGCCACCTTTCCAACAAGTCAGTTCGTCAAATTTCTGCCCTGCTAGAGCTGCCCCGGTCAACTGTAAGTGCTGTTATTGTGAAGTGGAAACGTCTAGGAGCAACAACGGCTCAGCTTCAAAGTGGTAGGCCACACAAGCTCACAGAACGGGACCGCAGAGTGCTGAAGCGCGTAGCACGTAAAAATCATCAGTCCTCGGTTGCAACACTCACTACCAAGTTCCAAACTGCCTCTGGAAGCAACGTCAGCACAATAACTGTTTGTCGGGAGCTTCATGAAATGGGTTTCCATGGCCGAGCAGCCGCACACAAGCCTGAGATCACCATGTGCAATGCCAAGTGTGGGCTGGAGCGGAAAGCTCGCCGCCATTGGACTCTTCAGCAGTGGAAACGCGTTCTCTGGAGTGATGAATCATGCTTCACCATCTGGCAGTCCGACGGATCAATCTGGGTTTGGCGGATGCCAGGAGAACGCTACCTGCCCAAATGCATAGTGCCAACTGTAAAGTTTGGTGGAGGAGGAATAATGGTCTGGGGCTGTTTTTCATGGTTCGGGCTAGGCCCCTTAGTTCCAGTGAAGGGAAATCTTAACGCTACAGCATACAATTACATTCTAGACGATTCTGTGCTTCCAACTTTGTGGCAACAGTTTGGGGAAGGCCCTTTCCTGTTTCAGCATGACAATACCCCCGTGCACAAAGCGAGGTCCATACAGAAATGGTTTGTCGAGATCGGTGTGGAAGAACTTGACTGGCCTGCACAGAACTCTGACCTCAACCCCATCGGACACATTTGGGATGAATTGGAACGTCAACTGCAGGCCTAATCGCCCAACATCAGTGCCCAACCTCACTAATGCGCTTTTGGCTAAGTGGAAGCAAGTCCCTGCATCAATTTTCCAACATCTAGTGGAAAGCCTTCCCAGAAGAGTGGAGGCTGTTATAGCAGCAAAGGGGGGGACCAACTCTATATTAATGCCCATGAGTTTAGAATGAGATGTTCGACGAGCAGGTGTCCACATACTTTTGAAGTGTTGAACTGACAAAATGTAGTTTTAACGTTTGGTTGGAAAGGGGGCGCTGTTTTACCAATTCCGGGCGCCCCAAACCGTAAAGACGTCACAAATCGAGAGTCAATCTCTGAAGGAGGTTATCCACCATCTTTTTTTGGAGGCATCCATGGTAGGCTTTGGTAAGCTAATTAAATTACATTGTCATCTGTTAAAATGCGAGGGAGTAATGTGTGTAAATGTTCTTATACTGTTTTAGAACATACATTTTATTGCAGACATTGACTATCAATGTGTTGATACTTGTCTTTCATTGTGTTGTAGCATGTAGCTAGCTAGTTCATTCAGCTAGCTAGCTAGTTCATTCAGCTAGCGCTACTCCGGTGAGACTTGCTAGCTTTTGCTATCCGTTAAAACTCAATAAAGATGTGTGCAAACGTGCTTTTACAGTTGTTTTACTACACTTTATTGAAGACCACGCGTATCATTGTGTACACTCATTGAACTTTTTGTAATGTGTAAGTAGTTCATTTAATTAATATCAGACCGTGTGTACCGACGCTAGTTTTTGCGTACGTGCATATCGACGCGTGGCTCATTTTAGAGAAGGGAGGTGTGTTGTTATGTGTTAATAACAAGAAGACTACATTACCCAGCAGGCTATGCGAGGGGGGGAAGTTGAAGTATGCCTTGCATGGCTACACAAGGAGATTGCTAGCTAAAGTATCAGTTTATTAAAAGTAGTTCCTACGCCCCGGTTTGTCATTATTTAAAGGAACAAACATAACAGGAGTGAATGAGAAACACAAGGTTAGCTAGCTAGCAAAGTGCAGCTGGTTATATGCTACATAGTTAATTCAGTTAGCTAGCTAGCATTTAAAGGAACAAACATAACATGGTGTCAGATTGGTAGTCGCTATGACGAGACAGAGAAAAGAAAGGAGTAACTCTGCAAATTTCCGCGACGAAAATTAAACATTCTACCACAAGTCAAGTGACGTGAGTAGTCGAAGATGCTAGCTTGCGAGAGCGATGCCAACGAGCCGCAGCAGCGAGAGTGACAGCAGCGAGAGCGAGGCTGCACTGGAATCTGTTGACGAGCAAGTTGATGAGCATCCTACCGAAGTAAGAGAAATTGAAACTGTACCTGTTTCCCGAGTGTTTCCCGTCATGGATAGGCTTAGTCCTCCTACTCCTATGCAGTTAAAAGGCAATCTAGCTGACAATTGGAAACGTTTCAAGCAGAGATTCAATATCTACCAGCAGCCAGTGGAGCGGGGGGAGATGATGACAAATTGAAAGCTTCCATTTTTCTGCATGTTATTGGAGAGGATGCATTGGACATTTACAATAGCTTTCAGCTAGACGAGGCAAACTTGACATTGACTGAGCTCATGGCTAAATTTGAGGAGTACTTTGTACCAAGCCAGAACGTCACGTGAACAGAAACAGGGAGTCCGTTTTGACCAGTACTTGGCTGAGCTGAACACACTGAGCAAAACGTGTGAATTTGAAAATCTGAAAGACTCACTAGTGAAAGAAATGATGGTCTGTGGCATACTTGATAATGGACTCAAGGAGAGATTGCTGCGTGAGCAAGATTTAACTTTGGATAAAGCAGTGAATATGTGTGGAGCAGCTGAAAACCACCAGAGCACTAAAGCTAAAGAGCTGCGCAGGGATGAGACGTCAGTCTAAAAAGAGAGGAGCAACACACACAACGCTTCACAAAACAAAAACAAGCAAAAGAGAAAAATCTAAACCCTACATGTGGAAAATGTGGAGTTATCCACAAGCCCTGCATATGGAAAATCGTGTAACAACTGTGGGAAAAAGAATCATTTCTCAAAATGCTGCAAAGCTGAGGCTACAAAGAAAATTGTTCACACCGTCAAAGAGGAGACTGAAGAATTCTTTGTTGATTCTGTGGAAATATGCAATGCAGCAAAAGCTGAATGGATTGTGCCATTGACTGTGAATGAGACGATAATACCATTCAAGCTCGATACTGGAGCTCAAGTAAACCTGTTGTCGCCGCTGGATGACTACAAAACGCTGAAAGGTGAAGAGCAAAATACACCCTGTGAAAATCAAGGTTACTACATTTTCATTTACATTTACGTCATTTAGCAGACGCTCTTATCCAGAGCGACTTACAAATTGGTGCATTCACCCTATAGCCAGTGGGATAACCACTTTACAATATGTTTTTTTTTTTAGGGGGGGGGGGGGGGGGGGGGGGGGGGGTAGAAGGATTACTTTATCCTATCCCAGGTATTCCTTAAAGAGGTGAGGTTTCAAATGTCTCAGGAAGGTGGTGAGTGACTCCGCTGTCCTGGCGTCGTGAGGGAGCTTGTTCCACCATTGGGGTGCCAGAGCAGCGAACAGTTTTGACTGGGCTGAGCGGGAACTATGCTTCCGCAGAGGAAGGGGAGCCAGCAGGCCAGAGGTGGATGAACGCAATGCCCTCGTTTGGGTGTAGGGACTGATCAGAGCCTGAAGGTACAGAGGTGCCGATCCCCTCACAGCTCCATAGGCAAGCACCATGGTCTTGTAACAGATGTGAGCTTCAACTGGAAGCCAGTGGAGTGTGCGGAGGAGCGGGGTGACGTGAGAGAACTTGGGAAGGTTGAACACCAGACGGGCTGCGGCATTCTGGATGAGTTGTAGGGGTTTAATGGCACAGGCAGGGAGCCCAGCCAACAGCGAGTTGCAGTAATCCAGACGGGAGATGACAAGTGCCTGGATTAGGACCTGTGCCGCTTCCTGTGTAAGGCAGGGTCGTACTCTCCGAATGTTGTAGAGCATGAACCTGCAGGATCGGGTCACCGCCTTGATGTTAGCGGAGAACGACAGGGTGTTGTCCAGGGTCACGCCAAGGCTCTTCGCACTCTGGGAGGAGGACACAACGGAGTTGTCAACCGTGATGGCGAGATCATGGAACGGGCAGTCCTTCCCCGGGAGGAAGAGCAGCTCCGTCTTGCCAAGGTTCAGCTTGAGGTGGTGATCCGTCATCCATACTGACATGTCTGCCAGACATGCAGAGATGCGATTCGCCACCTGGTTATCAGAAGGGGGAAAGGAGAAGATTAGTTGTGTATCGTCAGCGTAGCAATGATAGGAGAGACCATGTGAGGATATGACAGAGCCAAGTGACTTGGTGTATAGGGAGAATAGGAGAGGGCCTAGAACTGAGCCTGGGGGACACCAGTGGTGAGAGCACGTGGTGCGGAGACAGCTTCTCACCACGCCACTTGGTAGGAGCGACCGGTCAGGTAGGACGCAATCCAGGAGTGAGCCGCGCCGGAGATGCCCAGCTCAGAGAGGGTGGAGAGGAGGATCTGATGGTTCACAGTATCAAAGGCAGCAGACAGGTCTAGAAGGACAAGAGCAGAGGAGAGAGAGTTAGCTTTAGCAGTGCGGAGAGCCTCCGTGACACAGAGAAGAGCAGTCTCAGTTGAATGACCAGTCCTGAAACCTGACTGGTTTGGATCAAGAAGGTCATTCTGAGAGAGATAGCAAGAGAGTTGGCTAAAGACGGCACGCTCAATAGTTTTGGAAAGAAAAGAAAGAAGGGATACTGGTCTGTAGTTGTTGACATCAGTGGGATCGAGTGTTGGTTTTTTGAGAAGGGGTGCAACTCTCGCTCTCTTGAAGACGGAAGGGACATAGCCAGCGGTCAAGGATGAGTTGATCAGCGAGGTGAGGTAGGGGAGAAGGTCATCGGAGATGGTCTGGAGAAGAGAGGAGGGGATGGGGTCAAGCGGGCAGGTTGTTGGGCGGCCTGCAGTCACAAGTCGCAAGATTTTATCTGGAGAGAGAGGGGAGAAAGAAGTCAAAGCATAGGGTAGGGCAGTGTGAGCAGGACCAGCAGTGTCATTAGACTTAACAAACGAGGATCGGATGTCGTCAACCTTCTTTTCAAAGTGGTTGACGGAGTCATCCACAGAGAGAGAGGGGGGGGGGGGGGGGAGGATTCAGCAGGGAGGAGAATGTGGCAAAGAGCTTCCTAGGGTTAGAGCCAGATGCTTGGAATTTAGAGTGGTAGAAAGTGGCCTTAGCAGCAGAAACAGATGAAAAAAATGTAGAGAGGAGGGAGTGAAAAGATGCCAGGTCGGCAGGGAGTTTAGTTTTCTTCCATTTCCGCTCCGCTGCCCGGAGCTCTGTTCTGTGAGCTCGCAATGAGTCATCAAGCCACGGAGCTGGAGGGGAGGACCGAGCCGGCCGGGAGGATAGGGGACACAGAGAGTCAAAGGATGCAGAAAGGGAGGAGAGGAGGGTTGAGGAGGCAGAATCAGGAGATTGGAGGGAGAAGGATTGAGCAGAGGGAAGAGATGATAGGATGGAAGAGGAGAGAGTAGTGGGAGAGAGAGAGCGAAGGTTGCGGCGGCGCATTACCATCTGTGTAGGGGCAGAGTGAGTAGTGTTGGAGGAGAGCGAGAGAGAAAAGGATACAAAGTAGTGGTCGGAGACATGGAGGGGAGTTGCAGTGAGATTAGTAGAAGAGCAGCATCTAGTAAAGATGAGGTCAAGCGTATTGCCTGCCTTATGAGTAGGGGGGGACAGTGAGAGGGTGAGGTCAAAAGAGGAGAGGAGTGGAAAGAAGGAGGCAGAGAGAAATGAGTCAAATGTAGACGTAGGGAGGTTGAAATCCCCCAAAACTGTGAGGGGTGAGCCATCCTCAGGAAAGGAACTTATCAAGGCGTCAAGCTCATTGATGAACTCTCCAAGGGAACCTGGAGGGCGATAGATGACAAGGATATTAAGCTTAAATGGGCTAGTGACTGTGACAGCATGGAATTCAAATGAGGAGATAGACAGATGGGTTAGGGGAAAAATTGAGAATGTCCACTTGGGAGAGATGAGGATTCCTGTGCCACCACCCCTCTGACCAGATGCTCTCGGGGTATGCGAGAACACATGGTCAGACGAGGAGAGAGCAGTAGGAGTAGCAGTGTTTTCAGTGGTACTAGTTATATTGGGGAGAATGTACCAGTTAAAGGAAGGTTACTGGTTATATTGGGGAGAACGTACCAGTTAAAGGAAGGTTACTGGTTATACTGGGGAGAACGTACCAGTTAAAGGAAGGTTACTGGTTATATTGGGGAGAACGTACCAGTTAAAGGAAGGTTACTGGTTATACTGGGGAGAACGTACCAGTTAAAGGAAGGTTACTGGTTATATTGGGGAGAACGTACCAGTTAAAGGAAGGTTACTGGTTATACTGGGGAGAACGTACCAGTTAAAGGAAGGTTACTGGTTATACTGGGGAGAACGTACCAGTTAAAGGAAGGTTACTGGTTATACTGGGGAGAACGTACCAGTTAAAGGAAGGTTAGTGGTTATACTGGGGAGAACGTACCAGTTAAAGGAAGGTTAGTGGTTATACTGGGGAGAACGTACCAGTTAAAGGAAGGTTAGTGGTTATACTGGGGAGAACGTACCAGTTAAAGGAAGGTTAGTGGTTATATTGGGGAGAACGTACCAGTTAAAGGAAGGTTAGTGGTTATACTGGGGAGAACGTACCAGTTAAAGGAAGCTGCATAGTAACTTTACAGCACAAAGGAAAACAGTTCAAAGCACAGCTGCTGATCGTGGTAAAGAGTGTACAGCCTATTCTAGGACTCAGAGCATGTGAAAAGCTCAATCTGGTGAAAAGAGTGTACAGCCTATCCTAGGACTCAGAGCATGTGAAAAGCTCAATTTGGTGAAAAGAGTGTAGTGACATCACAGACTGAAAATGACCAAGAATCGCTACTGGCTGAGTACGAGGACGTGTTTGAGGGTCTCGGATGTTTACCCGGAGAACACAAAATATGTACTGATGACAAAATTACTCCAGAAAAGTTCAATTTGCACTGAGGAAAAAGCTCAAGGAGGAACTCGTACGCATGGAAAAGATGGACGTCATCACAGAAATGGATGAACCTACAGATTGGGTAAGCGCACTGGTTATTGTGGTAATGTCGCAGTTTGCTGGAGCAAAGTGGTTCAGTAAGCTTGATGCCTCATCAGGATTCTGGCAAATGAAGCTAGATGATGCAAGCTCAAGGCTGTGCACATTCAACACACCTGAGGGCAGGTACAGATTTCTTCGTCTACCATATGGGATTCTCTCAGCGCCAGAGGTCTACCACAAGACAATTCACATGATCTTCGAGCACATTCCAGGAGTAGAGACCATGATGGACGACATTAACGTATGGGGGTCCACAAAAGAAGAGCACGACGCGCGAGTGAGACAAGTGCTGGACCTGACACGGAAAGTCATCCTGAAACTAAACAAGGACAAATGCGAGTTTGTTGTGAAAACACTTACCTTCGTGGGAGATGTACTTTCAGAGGATGGAGTCAAACCAGACCCGAGGAAAACATCAGCCATCAACAACGTGGAGCGCCCGAAGAACAAGGACGATGTGAGACGCTTCATGGGCATAATCACCTACCTTGCAAAGTCCATACCTCAACTGTCAGCACAGTCTACTCTTCTCAGATGTCTTCTGGAACAGAAAAATGAATGGGAATTGTCCCATGAGCAGGAAAACTGCTTCAAAAACCTAAAGAAGGCAATCACGGAAGAGCCAGTGCTCAGGTTCTATGTTCCAGAGAAAAGCACAAGGATTTCTGCAGGTGCATCACAGTTTGGCCTGGGAGCAGTTCTTCTGCAACAGAATGACGACACATGGCAAACTGTCGCTTATGCGTCCAGAGCCTTGACAGGCGCAGAAACAAGGTACGCACAAATAGAGAAAGAACTACTGGCGAGCACATACGCGTGCGAAAGGTTTCACCAATACGTCTACGGACAAGCCTTCCAAGTAGAAACCGACCACAAACCACTGGTGTCAATCACGTCTAAGCCACTTAATGATTGTCCAATGATAATCCAGAGAATGTTGATCAGACTGCAACAGTATGATGTGAAGATGATCTACACCCCGGGAAAGTTCATGTTCGCCGCCGACACTCTTTCTCGAGCAGTCGACAAGAAAGAGAGCGCCGACACACAGAAAAACACTGAGATTCAGGCCTACGTCGACATGATCTTTGCATCACTTCCTGTGTCTTCTGAGAGAATGGCGCAGATCAAAAGAGAGACAGCAGCTGACCAAACAATGACAGAGTTTAAAGAAACAATACTGATAGGATGGCCTGCACAGAAAAACAACTGTCCAAGGAGAATATAGGATTACTGGATGTACAGAGCAGAGCTCACTGTTGTGGATGACATAGTGTTCAAAGGCAACAAGATTGTAATTCCCATGACACTACGCAAAGAAATGCTACAGAAAATACACGAGGGCCACTTGGGTGAGGAAAAATGCAAACGACGAGCACTAGAAGTAATGTACTGGCCAAGAATGAACCAGGAAATCAGCCAGACCACTGCTTCATGTGAACCGTGTTTGACCTACAGGCCAAAGCAGCAAGCAGAACCGCTAATGCCTCATCCAGTACCCAACCGACCCTACTACAAAGTTGGAGTTGACCTTTTTGACTGCAATGGTAAAAGTCACATTGTTGTTACCGACTACTACTCAAACTACCCTGAAGTAGCAACACTGCCAACTACCTCCAGCAAAGCTGTAATCACCTACCTGAAATCAGTCTTCGCAAGACATGGGGTTGCGTCTGAACTGTACTCGGACAATGGCCCGCAATTCTCAAGTTCTGAATTCCGATCGTTCGCTAATGACTGGGGATTCCGACACAACACCTCCAGCCCCAACTACCCAAGGTCCAACGGCTTAGCAGAAAGTTCAGTCAAAATAGTTAAAGGTCTGATGAAAAAGGCACATGATGGAAAGGAGGACTTCCTAAAAAGTCTGATGATCTACCGCAGCGCACCGCTGCAGAACGGACTTTCACCTGCACAAATGTTGATGGGACGTCGCATCAGAGCCAACCTACCCATCCATGAGGACTTGCTGGCCCCGGCTGGAGGAGCTGACAACCTGCTGAATGAGGAGTCTGATGTGGACGTTCAGCTCAACAACAGACACATGATGATCCGTGGGGAGAACGTGTCCAAGATCCTCCAGGTCCGCTCCACTGTCACACAGTGCTTCAGGGACCACTTCTTCAACCACGGATACTGTGAGATCACCCCGCCCACCCTGGTGCAGACCCAAGTGGAGGGAGGTTCCACCCTGTTCAACCTGAACTACTTTGGGGAGGAGGCGTTCCTGACCCAGTCCTCTCAGCTCTACCTGGAGACCTGCATCCCTGCCCTGGGAGACACCTTCTGTATCGCACAGTCCTACCGCAGGCACCTGTCTGAGTACACTCATATAGAGGCAGAGTGCCCTATGAGGACCTACTGAGCAGGCTGGAGGACCTGGTGTGTGATGTGGTGGACAGAGTCCTGAAGTCTCCTGCTGCTCCTCTCCTCTACCAAGTCAACCCTGACTTCAAGCCCCCCAAGAGGCCCTTCAAGAGGATGAACTACTCTGATGCCACCATCTGGCTCAAGGAACATGACATCAAAAAGGACGATGGGACCTACTACGAGTTTGGAGAGGACATCCCAGAGGCGCCAGAGAGGCTGATGACTGATGCCATCGGTGAGACCATCCTGCTGTGTCGCTTCCCAGCTGAGATCAAGTCCTTCTACATGCAACGCTGTGCTGAGGACTGACGCCTCACTGAGTCGGTGGATGTGCTGATGCCTAACGTTGGAGAGATCGTAGGAGGGTCTATGAGGATCTGGGATGCTGAGGAACTGCTGGAGGGATACAAGAGGGAAGGCATTGACCCAACCCCTTACTACTGGTATACTGACCAGAGGAAGTATGGGACCTGTCCCCATGGTGGCTACGGGCTGGGCCTGGAGAGGTTCCTGACCTGGCTGCTGAACAGACACCACATCAGAGACGTGTGCCTCTACCCCCGCTTCATCCAGCGCTGCCGACCCTAAACTACCAACTACCCACCATGCCCCCTGTCTGCAGCTAAATTGCACTGCAACAGACCAAGGTTACATCCCAAGTGGCACCCTATTCCCTGTATAGTGCACTTCTTTTGACCAGGGTCATTGAAATCTGGTAAAGAAGTGGTGTACTATTTAGGGAGTTGGGTGCCATTTGGGATGAAGCCCATCATCCTATTGCCAACGTATTAGTCCCCTGTAGCTCAGTTGATAGAGCATGGCGCTTGCAACGCCAGGGTTGTGGGTTCGATTCCCACGGGGGGCCAGTATGAAAATGTATGCACTCACTAACTGTAAGTCGCTCTGGATAAGAGCGTCTGCTAAATAACTAAAATGTAATGTAAATGTCTAACACCCAGAGGTGCTCACAACGTCAAACTCGCAATGGAAAAACAGAGAGACAAACAAAAACAGCGACACCACAAAAGTGCAAGGGAGAGGGGTAGCGAGAGAGATCACTTTTGTTTATGATCTACTTCACTTGCTTTGGCAATGTTAACATACAGTGGGGAAAAAAAAGTATTTAGTCAGCCACCAATTGTGCAAGTTCTCCCACTTAAAGAGATGAGAGAGGCCTGTAATTTTCATCATAGGTACACGTCAACTATGACAGACAAATTGAGGAAAAAAAATTCAGAAAATCACATTGTAGGATTTTTTATGAATTTATTTGCAAATTATGGTGGAAAATAAGTATTTGGTCAATAACAATAGTCATTAAAAAATCATGTTGAACACTATTATTGCACACAGAGTCCATTCAACTAATGTGACGTGTTAAGCAAGGTTTTACTCCTGAACTTATTTAGGCTTGCCATAACAATGTGGTTGAAAAGTTATTGACTCAAGACATTTCAGCTTTTCATTTTTTATTAATTTGAAAAAAATTATAGAAAATCCACTTTGACAATTATGGGGTATTGTGTGTAGGCCAGTGACCAAAAAAAAATCTAAATGTAATCTATTTAAAATTCAGGCTATAACAACAAAATGTGGGAAAAGTCAAGAGGTGTGAAAACTTTCTGAAGACTCTGTGGTTACATGGTTGTTGTAGGTTTCAATAAATTGTTTGATGTTCTTGATATAAGTATAGATATATATAGATTAAAGAACATTTAATGGGCTGTATCCCATTAGTGGATACTAACACTGCTCTCAGGGCAGACCGGCTCATTTTGGCTAACGGAAGTTACTTTTCGTAGCAGGTTAGGAGAACTTACGCAGCGGTTTAAGATAATTCATGTTGTAGGTTAGGAGAACTACGTTAAGGTTAGGAAAAGGGTTACGGTTAGCTAAAATGCTTGAACTGTCCCAAACGCGACCTAAACATAGCTACATAGCTAGCTACAACCAGGCCTGCCTTGGTTTCCAGTAATGCGATTCTGCTACTAGTGTCAGTGTTGTTTGGTTTTGTTCCTGTTCCTCCGGCAGGTTCTCCAGAGGATCCTGATCAGGAGCCCAGCGAAGAGCAGGACTCCTCCCCCAGCAGCCAGCAGCAGCAGCAGCACGTCCACCGAGTGGTACGAGTACCAGGGCATCCTGTAGGCTGACGTACGCAGGTGAGACGCCCCCTTGTGACGCATCACAAACTCCAACCAGAAGATGGCGTTGTCCATTGGCTTGATGGGCTGGTCCATGTGCAGACGGGACAGCCTCTGCATGTTCTCCCTGTAGGAGGCGTGGGTGAGCACCTGGTTCAGAGCCTGCTGGAAACTGGGTCCGTTGACGCTTGCCAGCTCCAGGATCTTGGCAGCGCCTCTCTCCTGCAGACGCAGAAGGTTGTCATACTGGTCGAAGAACAGGGGGATCCCCAGCACTGGAGTGCCGTGGTAGATTGCCTCCTGGACCCCGTTCGTTCCTCCATGGGCCACAAAGGCTCTGGTCTGGGGGTGGCCCAGGAGGTCTTTCTGGGGCATCCAGTCCACCAGCAGGGTGTTGTTCCCCAGAGTGGATGGAATCTTGCCCAGGTGCCTCCAGATCACCTTAGATAAAAGAAGACATTACTTTCTGTTTAAATAACCTCTCATTTACATCACTTACATTGCAGAGAGCTTTAAATGTAAATGTTAATAATCAAAAACAATCAGGACACCTTCTGAGGGAGCTTGGCGAACACACTGGCGATCTGGTCTGTGATATCAACAGGAAGTGCATTGACAAGAGTCCCCAGAGACATGACGATCACCCCATGCTCCCCGGCACTCTGGACAAACTCCTCCAGCTCTGGAGGCAGGGGCTGGGCCGGCTTGCACTGGAACCCCCCCATGTAGATGACGTTGGGCATGGTGGGACGGGGGAAGTCAAACACAAAGTCAGACCTCATCAGCCAGATGTCAGCCTCCTGGATTAAAGAGATGATATCACAGCCCCCTTCGAAGTACTTGGCGCAAATTGCGTCATAACTCGGCCCAACCATGAACCTCTGCTGAAACACGATGATGCTGTAGTACAGCATGTTTTGGACCCGTTGGACGAAGGTCATCTTGTCAGTGAACCCAGACCCTGGGACGGGGATGTAGGAGAGGGGAGAGGGGGCGATGGCAAAGTGGCCCTCCCCACTGGTGATCCAACGGGCGTTGAGCACCACAGGCAGTTTGAGGTAGTGGGCCACCAGCAGCCCTCCAGCGATGGCAGGGTCGGTGAGCATCATGTCATACTGAGCGTCCTGAAGACTCTTCATCAGCTCCTTGTCTTCGAACATTCGAGCCAGCGTCTCGCAGCTCAGGAAGTGGGCTTCTTCTATCATGCTGAGGAACTCCTTGGTTAGTTTGAAGAACGTCAGAGCCGATGCCCCCTCTCTCTGAGCCTGAATGAAGAGATTAAACAGAGATTGAACGCCTGTTTGGCAAAATAGATGGCTGTCTGACTGGCTTGCTGGATGGTTGATTGGCTGCTGGCTGGATAGATGGATCAACCAGTCATAAAGACACATCAAACCTTCAAGTGCTACTGAAGGCACGTTATGAAGACATACCTTCATGTGCTTCTGTAGGCACGTCATGAATTGCTAGCTGGAAGGGTCAATTAATCAATCAACCAATGATTCTCTTAAAGGATAATTTGACACAATGATGCGCTTTTCCAGTCAATCTAGTGATAAAGACACGTAACTTCATGTGCTTCTGTAGCTACGTGATGGAGACATATACCTTCAGGTTCTTCTGTAGGAAGGTCTCGAAGAAGTTGTATAAGGATTCTTTCTCTTGGAGGGTGATGGAGGTGTACAGAGGTGACTCCTCAGTGATGTACCAGCTGGTAGAGGGTCTGACCACTGTGATGGTGTGGCCTCTGGCATGGAGCTCCTTGATCAGCACCTACGCATTGATTTTACATTTACATTTTAGTCATTTAGCAGACGCTCTTATCCAGAGCGACTTACAGGAGCAATTAGGGTTAAGTGCCTTGCTCAAGGGCACATTTACGTCATTTAGCAGACGCTCTTATCCAGAGCGACTTACAGGAGCAATTAGGGTTAAGTGCCTTGCTCAAGGGCACATTTACGTCATTTAGCAGACGCTCTTATCCAGAGCGACTACAAATTGGTGCATTCACCCTATAGCCAGTGGGATAACCACTGTTGTAGAGCGCTGTCAACACTGTGCCTTTTTAAAGGTTTTAATCCTTTAAAAGGTGTCAATCTAAGTAACACAAGAAAAAGAAAAAACATCCAAATCTGTCAGTGAATTGAGCTGCGGCTCAATCCACCGCATCCGCCTGTGTCAGCCTTCCGCATTTGCGGTGGAAGGTGGCCGAGCTACAGCGATGTTTGTCAGACCATGAGACATCCAGAAATTGGTCTTCTCACGAAAACTTCTGTAGCGTCCCAACGGTTTGACCTACAAACTCACATGACCGCTCTATGGAAAGATGACCGCTCTACGAACTGTTTTGCTCCACCGCCCCCATAAGTGTCACGGGACTCGTCTGAAGCTAACCTATACAAACAAATGGAAGTATGGAGGTGATTTTGTGCCAACAAAAATAAAGGGTTCAATATGTGTCCAAAAAAACTAACATTTTTCCTGGACTTTCTTACATCTACTATGATTAATTTTTTTGCTGTCTTTTTGCCTTCATGAATGTCATTAAGTGCGTTTCTCTGGGCTATAGTAGTATAGGCCAAATTCAACATTTTATCCCCAAAAAATTTTTTATACCTAAAGGTGTCCTATAATTCAACATCAATTAGCTAAATGATCCATGGTATGACCATCTTAAAACAATTGCATATGTGAGCTCAGTATACACAATTGTCTCATTGAGTTACAGGGTTCTTCAACTCCGGTCCTGGAGGGCCAAAACACTTCTGGGTTTTGTTTCTACCTGCTAGTTATTTTCATTCACCTGGTGACCCAGGTCTGAATTAGTCCCTGTTTTCGCCCTCCAGGACCGGAATTGAAGAACACTGAAAAATAGAGAGATGTTTTGCAGAAAGAGACCAGGAGTGCATTGAGTTCGCCTCAACTGTTTTTACGTTGTGTGATGGTTTGTACAGAATTACACGTTTCCCCAAAAACGGTGCACACCGTTCTTCAACAGATTTTAAGGTACTTTTGCTCCCATTTGGTGTGGTGTGGTGAGGTGTGCCCTGATTAATTCGGTTGTGACCATTTGAAAATCGCAAAACCTCTGCAGCACACCATATGGTAAATGCCTACTGGTACTGGCAGAGGTGGGTGTAGTACAGAAAATCCGTTCTTAAGTAAAAGTAAGAAACTACTCAAGTAAGAGAAAAAGTACCTGGTCAGAAAACTACTTAAGTACTAGTTACAAATTTAGTTTGGTAATTTTTTACAACTATTGGTATTCTGTGACAGCAAAAAAAAACAGATTGATTTGACATTAATGTATTATTTAACCCTGCCAGCAGCATGACCAGCATCAGTGAAGCTCAGAGATAAACTATTAAAAACTCTGCATTTGTGTGTAGTTGCCCTTTAATTACATTTACACTCTTATCCAGAGCATACATTATTTTTGTATTTTTTCATACTGGCCCCCTGTGGGAATCGAACCCACAACCCTGGCGTTGCAAACACCATGCTCTACCAACTGAGCTACATCCCTGCCGGCCATTCCCTCCCCTACCCTGGACCAATTGCGCGCCGCCCCATGGGTCTCCCGGTCGCGGGCCAGCTACAACAGAGCCTGGATTCGAACCAGGATCTCTAGTGGCACAGCTAGCACTGCGATGCAGTGCCTTAGACCACTGTGCCACTCGGGAATTCAATTGCACACCTAGCAAGAGACCATTGTGTTTGACTAGTGGTGTTTCTGTAGCCTGCTGTAGGATACAGTGTGCAGCCAGTGGTGGAAAAAGTACTCACTTGTCATACTTAAGTAAAAGTAAAGATACCTTAATAGAAAATGACTCAAGTGAAAGTCACCCAGCAAAATACTACTTGAGTAAAAGTCTAAAAGTTTGTTTTTAAATGTACTTAAGTACATTGGTGGAAAAAGTATTCAAACGTCATACTTGAGTAAAAGTAAAAAGTAAATGCTATACATAAAATTCCTTATATTAATTGTTTTTTAATGTACGGACAGCCAGGGGCACACTCCAACTCTCAGACATAATTTACAAATGCAGTATTTTTGTTTAGTGAGTCCGCCAGATCAGAGGCAGTAGGGATGACAATGCGTTATATTGATAGGTGCGTGAATTGGACCATATTGCTGTCCTGCATGAGCATTCGAATTGAAACGAGTACTTTTGGGTGTCAGGGAAAATGTATAGAGTAAAAAGTACATTATTTTCTTTAGGAACGTAGTGGCGTAGAAGTAAAAGTTGTCAAATATATAAATAGTAAAGTAAAGTACTGATACCCCCCAAAAAATACTTAAGTAGTACTCCAAACAAGTTTTACTAAGTTACTTTACACCACTGTGTACATACAGCTTATTCTGCTAAGGCTGTGTGTGGCGCACATGGAAAATATATAAATAAATAATATATATATATATATATATATATATATATATATATATATATATATAGTGCATTCGGAAAGTATTCAGACATCTTGACGTTTTCCACATTTTGTTATGTGATAAATAATCTACATAACGAACTAATAGCTTCGGGAAGTCATATGTTATTTCATCAATTATATAGCCTAGATTGAAAATAGCATCATTACAATATATATATATATATATATATATATATATATATATATATATATATATTTTTTTTTTTTTTTTTTTTTTTTTTTTTTTATTATTATTTTTTTTTCAAGCGGGCAACTGACGTGGATGACTGACTGGCCGGAGACTTTCCATTAACCTCCCCCGGCAGCCCTTTATGTCAAGCCCTGCGACATAATATATCATAATATACAGTGCCTTTTGCAAGTAACATGCTTTATATTCAATCAAAGTATCAGTAAGGAATCCTGCTTTATATTCACCAGCGTCTGTATGCACACTATGTTGCCTGCAGTTATGGCAACTTGCAAAAGTATTCATCCCCCGTGGCGTTTTTACTATTTTGTTGCATTACAACCTGTAACTTAAATAGATTTTTATTTGGATTTCATGTAATGGACATACACAAAATAGTCCAAATTGGTGAAGTGAAATGAAAAAAATTACTTGTTTCAAAGAATTCTACAAAATAAATAACGGAAAAGTGGTGCGTGCATATGTATTCACCCCCTTTGCTATGAAGCCCCTAAATAAGATCTGGTGCAACCAATTACCTTCAGAAGTCACAGCATTAGTTAAATAAAGTCAACATGTGTGCAATCTAAGTGTCACATGATCTGTCACATGATCTCAGTATATATACACCTGTTCTGAAAGGCCCCAGAGTCTTCAACGCCACTAAGCAAGCGGCACCATGAAGACCAAGGAGCTCTCCAAACAGGTCAGGGACAAAGTTGTGGAGAAGTACAGATCAGGGTTGGGTTATAAAAAAAATATCAGACACTTTGAACATCCCACAGAGCACCATTAAATTCATTATTAAAAAATGAAAAGAATATGGCAACACAACAAACCTGCCAAGAGAAGGTCGCCCACCAAAACTCACGGACCAGGCAAGGAGGGCATTAATCAGAGAGGCAAGAAAGAGACCAAAGATAACCCTGAAGGAGCTGCAAAGCTCCACAGCAAAGATTGGAATATTTGTCCATAGGACCACTTTAAGCCGTACACTCCACAGAGCTGGGCTTTAAGGAAGAGTGGCCAGAAAAAAGCCATTGCTTAAAGAAAAAAATAAGCAAACACGTTTGGTGTTTGCCAAAAGGCATATGGGAGACTCCACTAACATATGGAAGAAGGTACTCTGGTCAGATGAGACTAAAATTGAGCTTTTTGGCCATCAAGGAAAATGCTATGTCTGGCGCAAACCCAACACCTCTCATCACCCCGAGAACACCATCCCCACAGCATCATGCTGTGGGGATGTTTTTCCTCGGCAGGGACTGGGAAACTGGTCAGAATTGAAGGAATGATGGATGGCGCTAAATACAGGGAAAATCTTGAGGGAAACCTGTTTCAGTCTTCCAGAGATTTGAGACTGGGACGGAGGTTCACCTTCCAGCAGGACAATGACCCTAAGCATACTGCTAAAGCAACACTCGAGTGGTTTAAGGGGAAACATTTAAATGTCTTGGAATGGCCTAGTCAAAGCCCAGACCTCAATCCAATTGAGAATCAGTGGTATGACTTAAAGATTGCTGTACACCAGCGGAACCCATCCAATTTGATGGAGCTGGATCAGTTTTGCCTTGAAGAATGGGCAACAATCCCAGTGGCTAAATGTGCCAAGCTTATAGAGACATACCCCAAGAGACATGCAGCTGTAATTGCTGCAAAAGGTGTCTCTACAAAGTATTGACTTTGGGGGGATGAATAGTTATGCACGCTCAAGTTTTCTGTTTTTTTGTCTTATTTCTTGTTTGTTTTACAATAAAAAATATTTTGCATCTTCAAAGTGGTAGGCATGTTGTGTAAATCAAATGATACAAACCCCCCAAAAATCAATTTTAATTCCAGGTCGTAAGGCAACGAAATAGGAAAAATGCCAAGGCGGGTGAATGCTTTCGCAAGCCACTGTAAATCTATGTAACTGGAGTGATTTGGTCAAATGTAACTAAGTAAACAGTAAGTTGCAGTTCATGACACACTCAAACAGGTGTGCCTGGCACATACTACCATACCCTGTTCAAAGGCACTGAAATATTTTGTCTTGCCCATTCACTCTCTGAATGGCACACATACACAATCCATGTCTCAATTGCCTCAAGGCTTTAAAATCATTCTTTAACCTGTCTCCTTCCCTTCATCTACACTGATTGAAGTGGATTTTAACAGGTGAGATCAGTAAGGGATCATATCTTTCACCTGGATTCACCTGGTCAGTCTATGTCATGGAAAGAGCAGGTGTTCCTAATTTTTTGTACACTCATTGTATAGTCAAGACATAGATACTGTACTATGGTAGCAAAAATCTGGTCGCTTTTTCAAAAAATTCCCTGATCCTGGTTGGATTCCCGGCATCAGCAGGGAATAAGCAGGGAATGTTGGGTAAGTTAACAGAACAGCTAGACACAACATTGAGCACCTTCATGTTGACCCAGTGGCTTCCATCTACAGGGAAGACCAGGACTTTTCCTCCATGGCAGGATGGTGCGGCAAGGAGCAGGAGTAATGACACCAGACTTAGAAACGAGAGGCCTCCCCGGGGACAGCTGGAATGCATCTCTCCACTGAGAGGAGAAAGAGGACAAAAGTAACTTGGTTTTTCAACTATTCACCTCTAGACCGTAAAAAATACTTTATTGACCTGAAAGTCATGTCTTGCCCTCATGCCACGTATAGTTGTATCTTTTATACATTTAGATAACAGCTAATTTAGCTTTACCATTATGTTATCTGCTTGTGTCAATAAGTTCGTTAGAGCGTATTGTCTACACAGTATAAAACTGCTACATAACAACAAACGACTTGAGTGCAGGTGAATAAGAATATGCATTAAGAGTTTGCTTACCAGTGCTGTAGAATCCTTACAGCACTAACAGGGGACTGCAAACTGCTACATATCGGCTGGCAATACATTGAACGTTTCAGGGTTCAAACTCTAGTCTTCCCCTGACAGTACAGAAATCCTGTCATAGCCCAGGTAGATGATTTACAAAACAGATAGTGGTGCCTCCCAAGTTGCACTACTTTTGACCAGGGTCCTCAGGGCTTTGGTCAAAATAGTAGACTATCGTAAGGGAATAGGGTGCCATAGCAACCACTATCTGGGCAATAGGGTGCCATAGCAACCACTATCTGTGCAATAGGGTGCCATAGCAACCACTATCTGGGCAATAACACTGACACTAGTAAGTTCAGGTAAAACACACCTGTCACATAACTGACCTCTCACCCAATTTAAAGGCCTACTTATCATTGATACAATCATTTCCATATACGATTTTGGCCATCTCTAGTCTAACTCATGTAGTAATCCAGATAGTAGTTATATACTTCAGAAAGTGTTCACTTGACTTTTTCCACATTTTGTTGCGTTACAGCCTGCATTTAGCATGGATTCTATGTCCCTGGTTTACACACAATACCCCATAATGTCAAAGTGGAATTATGTTTTTAGATTTTTTTAAAGAAATTAAAGAAATTAATTAAAAATGAAAAGCTGGAATGTCTTGAGTCAAAATGTATTCAACCCCTTTGTTATGGCAAGCCTAAATAAGTTCAGGTCTAAAAATGTGCTTAACAAATCACATAATAAGTTGCATGCACTCACTCTGTGTGCAATAATAGTGTTTCATATATATTTTTTATGACTACCTCATCTCTGTATCCAGGGGCGCAACTTTGGTTTTAGAAGTGGGGGGGGGGGGGGGAATTAATTGTTTTGTTTTTATCCATTCAGATAAACACTCCAAGCAGCCTACCCGTCCGCGTGGTCCTAAAGCACACCGTTGGCTCGTTTTGTATCACATTCCAATGATAAAAATGGGGGGGACAAAAATACAATTTCAGAATGTGGGGGGGGGGGGGGGACATGTCCATCCCAATTGAAGGTTGCGCCCCTGTCTGTACCCCACACATACAATTATCTGTAAGGTCCCTCAGTCGAGCAGTGAATTTCAAACACAGATTTAACCCCAAAGACCAGGGACGTTTTCCAATTATTTGCAAAGAAGGGCACCTGTTGGTAGATCGGTAAAAATAAAAAGAACCAGACATTGAATATCCCTTTTAGCATGGTGAAGTTATTCATTACAAATTGGATGGAGTATCAATACACCCTGTCACGACAAAGATACAAGCGTCATTCCTAACTCAGTTGCCAGAGAGGAAGGAAACCGCTCAGGGATTTCACAATGAGGCCAATGGTGACTTTAAAACAGTTACAGGATTTAATGGCTGTGATGGGAGAAAACTGAGGATGGATCAACAACATTGTAGTTGCTCCACAATACTAACCCAAATGACAGAGTGAAAAGAAGGAAGCCTGTACAGAATAAAAATATTCCAAAACCTGCATCATATTTGCAATAAGGCACTAAAGTTAAACTGCAAACAATGTGACAAATAAATTAACTTTATGTCCTGAAATACAAAGCTTTATTTTTGGGGCAAATCCAACACGACACATCACTGAGTACCACTCTTCATATTTTCAAGCATGGTGGTGGCTGCATCATGTTATGGGTATGCTTGTAATTGTTAAGGACTGGGAAACGGAATGGAGCTAAGCACATGGCAAAATCCTAGAGGAAAACCTGGTTCAGCTTGCTTTCCACCAGACACTGGGAGATGAATATACCTTTCAGCAGGAAAGTGCACCATTGTGCACCATTGTGTCAAATTAACCTGTATGAAAAGCATTGGGTTGATTGGTTGGTTGATTGGTTGATCCATCTATCCAGCCAGCAAACCAGCCAATCAACCATTCAGCAAGCCAGCAAGCCATCTATTTAGCCAAACAGCCATTCAAGCTCTCTTTCATCTCTTCATTCAGGCTCAGGGAGAGGGGGTATCGGCTCTTCATTTACATTTACATTTACGTCATTTAGCAGACGCTCTTATCCAGAGCCACTTACAAATAGGTGTTTTCACCTTATAGCCAGTGGGATAACCACTTTACACTTTTATTTTATTTATTTTTATTTTTTGGGGGGGGGGGGTAGAAGGATTACTTTATCCTATCCCAGGTATTCCTTAAAGAGGTGGGGTTTCAAATGCCTCCGGAAGGTGGTGAGTGACTCCGCTGTCCTGGCGTCGTGAGGGAGCTTGTTCCACCATTGGGGTGCCAGAGCAGCGAACAGTTTTGACTGGGCTGAGCGGGAACTATGCTTCCGCAGAGGTAGGGAAGCCAGCAGGCCAGAGGTGGTTGAACGCAGTGCCCTCGTTTGGGTGTAGGGACTGATCAGAGCCTGAAGGTACGGAGGTGCCGTTCCCCTCACAGCTCCGTAGGCCAGTACCATGGTCTTGTAGCAGATGCGAGCTTCAACTGGAAGCCAGTGGAGTGTGTGGAGGAGCGGGGTGACGTGAGAGAACTTGGGAAGGTTGAACACCAGACGGGCTGCGGCATTCTGGATGAGTTGTAGGGGTTTAATGGCACAGGCAGGGAGCCCAGCCAACAGCGAGTTGCAGTAATCCAGACGGGAGATGACAAGTGCCTGGATTAGGACCTGTGCCGCTTCCTGTGTAAGGCAGGGTCGTACTCTCCGAATGTTGTAGAGCATGAACCTACATGATCGGGTCACCGCCTTGATGTTAGCGGAGAACGACAGGGTGTTGTCCAGGGTCACGCCAAGGCTCTTCGCACTCTGGGAGGAGGACACAACGGAGTTGTCAACCGTGATGGCGAGATCATGGAACGGGCAGTCCTTCCCCGGGAGGAAGAGCAGCTCCGTCTTGCCGAGGTTCAGCTTGAGGTGGTGATCCGTCATCCATACTGATATGTCTGCCAGACATGCAGAGATGCGATTCGCCACCTGGTTATCAGAAGGGGGAAAGGAGAAGATTAGTTGTGTGTCGTCAGCGTAGCAATGATAGGAGAGGCCATGTGAGGATATGACAGAGCCAAGTGACTTGGTGTATAGCGAGAATAGGAGAGGGCCTAGAACTGAGCCCTGGGGGACACCAGTGGTGAGAGCACGTGGTGCGGAGACAGCTTCTCGCCACGCCACTTGGTAGGAGCGACCGGTCAGGTAGGACGCAATCCAAGAGTGAGCCGCGCCGGAGATGCCCAGCTCGGAGAGGGTGGAGAGGAGGATCTGATGGTTCACAGTATCAAAGGCAGCAGACAGGTATAGAAGGACAAGAGCAAAGGAGAGAGAGTTAGCTTTAGCAGTGCGGAGAGCCTCTGTGACACAGAGAAGAGCAGTCTCAGTTGAATGACCAGTCTTGAAACCTGACTGGTTTGGATCAAGAAGGTCATTCTGAGAGAGATAGCAAGAGAGTTGGCTAAAGACGGCACGCTCAATAGTTTTGGAGAGAAAAGAAAGAAGGGATACTGGTCTGTAGTTGTTGACATCATATGGATCGAGTGTTGGTTTTTTGAGAAGGGGTGCAACTCTCGCTCTCTTGAAGACGGAAGGGACATAGCCAGCGGTCAAGGATGAGTTGATCAGCGAGGTGAGGTAAGGGATTAGGTCACCGGAGATGGTCTGGAGAAGAGTGGAGGGGATAGGGTCAAGCGGGCAGGTTGTTGGGCGGCCTGCCGTCACAAGTCGCAAGATTTTATCTGGAGAGAGAGGGGAGAAATAAGTCAAAGCATAGTGTGAGCAGGACCAGCAGTGTCAATTGACTTAACAAACGAGGATCGGATGTCGTCAACCTTCTTTTCAAAATGGTTGATGAAGTCATCCACAGAGAGGGAGGGGGGGGGGGGGGGGGGGATTCAGCAGGGAGGAGAATGTGGCAAAGAGCTTCCTAGGGTTAGAGGCGGATGCTTGGAATTTAGAGTGGTAGAAAGTGGCCTTAGCAGCAGAAACAGATGAAGAAAATGTAGAGAGGAGGGAGTGAAAAGATGCCAGGTCTGCAGGGAGTCTAGTTTTCTTCCATTTCCGCTCAGCTGCCCGGAGCTCTGTTCTGTGAGCTCGCAATGAGTCATCAAGCCACGGAGCTGGTGGGGAGGACCGAGCCGGCCGGGAGGATAGGGGACATAGAGAGTCAAAGGATGCAGAAAGGGAGGAGAGGAGGGTTGAGGAGGCAGAATCAGGAGATTGGAGGGAGAAGGATTGAGCAGAGGGAAGAGATGATAGGATGGAAGAGGAGAGAGTAGCGGGAGAGAGAGAGCAAAGGTTGCGACGGCGCATTACCATCTGTGTAGGGGCAGAGTGAGTAGTGTTGGAGGAGAGGGAGAGAGAAAAGGATACAAAGTAGTGGTCGGAGACTTGGAGGGGAGTTGCAGTGAGATTAGTAGAAGAACAGCATCTAGTAAAGATGAGGTCAAGCGTGTTGCCTGCCTTGTGAGTAGGGGGGGACGGTGAGAGGGTGAGGTCAAAAGAGGAGAGGAGTGGAAAGAAGGAGGCAGAGAGAAATGAGTCAAATGTAGACGTAGGGAGGTTGAAATCCCCCAGAACTGTGAGGGGTGAGCCATCCTCAGGAAAGGAACTTATCAAGGCGTCAAGCTCATTGATGAACTCTCCAAGGGAACCTGGAGGGCGATAGATGACAAGGATATTAAGCTTAAATGGGCAAGTGACTGTGACAGCATGGAATTCAAATGAGGAGATAGACAGATGGGTCAGGGGAAAAATTTAGAATGTCCACTTGGGAGAGATGAGGATTCCTGTGCCACCACCCCGCTGACCAGATGCTCTCGGGGTATGCGAGAACACATGGTCAGACGAGGAGAGAGCAGCAGGAGTAGCAGTGTTTTCTGTGGTAATCCATGTTTCCGTCAGTGCCAAGAAGTCGAGGGACTGGAGGGTAGCATAGGCTGGGATGAAGTCTGCCTTGTTGGCAGCAGAACGGCAGTTCCAGAGGCTGCCTGAGACCTGGAACTCCACGTGGGTCGTGCGTGCAGGGACCACCAGGTTAGAGAGGCAGCAGCCACGCGGTGTGAGGCGTTTGTATAGCCTGTGCGGAGAGGAGAGAACAGGGATAGGCAGAGGCATAGTTGACAGGCTGCAGCAGATGGCTACAATAATGCAGAGGAGATCGGAATAAAATGAACTTAACATCTGGGAAAGGAGAGAGCGGGGCCTCCCTCACCACAACTCCCAAATATAACAACTCCCAAACTATAATTGTTGTAAACTACAGCGGTTCAATGTTTTCTAGGAATAGACAAACCTAGTTTATTCAGCTAGCTAACTAGGTGCAGTATTATTCCGTGAAAAAATGTCCGGGCACCTCGTCATAAGACGCCACAGCCAGCTAGCATGCCGGTCTCCAACAGCAGGGTTTAGCGCCAATACTCAGCCACAACAACAACCAGTGTATCAACATGCAAGCAGATCATTCGTGTCCGTGTCTAACGTTGTGGGTTAGTCCCGACAGCTTGAGCGAGTCCGTCGTCGACTTATTCAGCCAGTTAGTTAGCTAGAATAGTTAGCAAACTAGCTAGCCATTGCTTTCAGACAAAGAAGAACCCCTCCTTTCACGACACGAACACACAGAGAGAGCCAAACTAACGTTAACTAGTCACCCATGTCCGAAATTCCTTGAGCGACTCGGGCTATCAATATGTAAAAAAACAAAAAAACACAAGTGTAGGTCATGACTTACCCCTAGCAGCTACTGTTAGCTAGCCAAGTGCAAAGCAAGCCACTAAATTGACTCAGCCAGTTCGCGTCTGTTCGCTCGGTCGTTCCAGCTATTGTTTACAAGTAGCTATCCAGGTTGCAACAAGCTTGCTAATTTTCAAGCACAGTAGCCACTTGCTAATTTTCAAGCACAGTAGCCACTTGCTACCTAACGTTAACGGTTCAGACAATGAGGTTAGAAAAGGTTAGGCTCTGACGTTCTTTAAACCAACCAAGGAGTTCCTTAGCATGATGATCAATGGGGGCTGAGCTAGAACATACCGGGGATGGTTCTTCTCACGAAAACATCTGTAGAGTCTGAATGGTTTGAGCTACAAGCTATTATGACCCATCTATGAAAAGCTGAGACCGTCACGTCCATGTAATACGTTTAGCTCTATGGTGTAAGGAGTTCTGGTGTTTGCCAGACCTAACAGGACCCATGTCGTCCAAAAAAGTTTCACTTTTGACTCATCTGTCAATAGGGTCATTCTTCCAGGAGTCTTGACGATCATGCAGGTGGTTCCAGGTGCTTTTTGGCAAACTTGAGTCAACTTTTTGGACTGTATTCCACAGTAAGAACCTTATAGCAACGGTATAGCAACGGTATAGCAACGGTATAGCAACGGTCAATCCTGGTGGTGGTGGTGTGATGGTTTGAGGATGCTTTGCTGCCTCGACCTGGACGACTTCCCATCATTGAAGGAACCATGAATTATGCTCTGTATCAGAACATTCAAAAGGAGAATGTCAGGCCATCCGCCCCATGAGCTGAAGCTAAAGTGCACCTGGGTCATGCAGCAAGACAACAATCCAAAACATGTTGGAAATGGACTAGTGATTTGAGAGTGCAACACACTAGACTGGTAGGGACATTAAGCGCTCAGCATTTAAACAACATTTAGTTGTATTAAATCATTATAGTCTAGTCTTGCGCATACCGGCTGTGACTTACTTATTAGTGCCATTTTTAGAAACACAAGTTTGTCCAGTCTGTGTCTTCAGGCTCATGTGATGGTGCCTGGAGAGCCGGCCAGCAGCGGAGAACATCCTCTCCTCCCCTGCAGAGCCACTGGGGATACTAAACACTCATTTGGCCACTCTCGCTGGGCAGAGATGCAGAGTTTTTAAATGTATTTTTCTATAGGTAGGCCTAAAGGTTGTTATGCAAAATAACCCAATCAAAACAGAAATCTCCTTGAACGTGAGAATATGCCAGGCCTATTGGGGCAAAACCAATGATGGCCTATTGGGCCAAAACCAATGATGGCCTATTGGGCCAAAACCAATGATGGCCTATTGTATAGATAATAGAATGAAAATGAATGAAACGTTTAAGAGATCTGATAGATTATAAATACTTTGTAAATACTTTGCTACAATGACACACTTAGTTATCTACCCACCTCGATCCTTTCTTTTACGTAGTAAGGACACCATCATGCTTTCAGGATACGTGTCTTTTCAGATTCCAAAATAACTCTTTAGTTGTGGACATTACATCACCACACTTCATCTCTTGCTCTTGGTCCTTATCTTTGTAAGTCACCTTGATTTACACCTGTGTGTTTTATCAGTTTCTTTACGAAAATATTTAGCGAACTCCATGACAGTAGCTAAAGCAAGGGGCTATTAGCAGCACACAAGTAGACCACAAATGCATGCTGGGCCGGGCACGCCCTGTGCTTGTGAAGTGAGTGGTACTGGAGCGGGTGAGAAGGCCGACGCTCCAGCCTTTGGGAATCTCGCTCTGTGTTCCAGTCAAATTGGGCACGCTCCGCTCCTCACGCCGCTCCAGCGCCACTCCGCTCTGCTCCTCACGCCGCTCCAACGCCACTCCGCTCTGCTGCTCACGCCGCTCCAGCGCCACTCCGCTCTGCTCCTCACGCCGCTCCAGCGCCACTCCGCTCCGGTCCTCACGCCGCTCCAGTGCCACTCCGCTCTGCTCCTCACGCCCTCCAACGCCACTCCGCTCTGCTCCTCACGCCGCTCCAGTGCCACTCCGCTCTGCTCCTCACGCCCTCCAACGCCACTCCGCTCCGCTCCTCACGCCGCTCCAGTGCCACTCCGCTCTGCTCCTCACGCCGCTCCAGCGCCACTCCGCTCTGCTCCTCACGCCCTCCAACGCCACTCCGCTCTGCTCCTCACGCCGCTCCAGTGCCACTCCGCTCTGCTCCTCACGCCCTCCAACGCCACTCCGCTCCGCTCCTCACGCCGCTCCAGTGCCACTCCGCTCCGCTCCTCACGCCGCTCCAGCGCCACTCCGCTCACGTACTCTGGTCAAAGTCCAGACCTAAACCCAATTGAGATGTTGTGGCAGGACCTTAAACGAGCCGTTCCTGCTCGAAAACCCACAAATGTTGCTGAGTTAAAGTGGAATTTCACCCTGGGTCTGCCACGGCATATAATAATTACCATATTAACAACATTACGTTTTTGTTCAATACTGGCCGATGTCATAACTCGGGAGGGATGTCTTCTCTCGAATGAACCATTCTTACCTCGAGAAAATGTGTCATTTAACGGAGGGTCTATCACACTTTAGTCCAAGGTGCATTGCATGGTGCCGTTGCCAGAGATATTATAGAAAGGAGATAGGAGTCCAATGGAATGAATAAGGCCCCACCCAGCAGGGTCGACCGGTCGAGTTCATGTTGCGTCAAGCGGTTGCTAAACTAATTGTCATGCAATCCCTTCTCAAAGTCAGTGTACAGTGTATGTGTCGAGAAACGTGCCTATTTTCCTCAAAGGTACATCATGTCACGATTCCAAAGCTATACGATATTACAGATAGCAAGTTAATTATCTCACATCTCGGAAAAGATATGTAATGTTGTACTTCTTGTTGACGAAATTCGTACTAATGTTGGGTTTTTGAGCTGGCGCCCAATAGAGTCTCATGCGCTCCTTGAAGGAGGGCGCTCCTTGTCCCAGAATCACCCAGAATGCACCGCGCGGCCCATTGACGTAGCATGGGCAACATTTCCTATCTTCTCAAAAGTACATCTGCCGTTGCGAATGTTAGACTCCACTCTGTGAGGCACATCGATCTGCAGGTTGAACATGGAGAGATTGTAGACTAAATTTATAGTGCAGTTTATTTAGCCCATTTTACAGCCATCTAGCCAACTTACATGCTGATATTGTCTTTGGTATTATTGTGTGTAGCTACGTTTGCTAGCTAGCTAGCTAGCTAACCAGCCAGCCAGCCAGCCTATAGAGAGAGCATTGTATTGTGGATTTTGTAGTTGACTTAAGCTGCAACAGAATTCCACAACGATTTTTCCATTTTTCCATCGCTACCAACCTTATTATAATGCCAAAATGAAATATTTGTTCCCAGAAAATATTGTTTTCACATATTAGTATTATTTAAAACTGTAAATTAAAAGAATAACAAGCGCAAAAGCAGTTATCTTTCACCGTTTTACCTAACTGAGATTTACCCTGATGCTGCCAGTGGCTTGTGGCTATCAAGAACGATGCTCACGGTGACCAAAGATCATCAGAGGAATTTTCTGGCTTAAATTATGTGGAATTGAATTCGATGCCAGCTGAGACCATCGTTCTTTCCTCTTCACAACAAAATGGAAGACATCTGATCAATCACCTCAAGAGAAAAGATCTTGAATAGTAGCAACCTAATCATTGGAAGCTAACGTTAGCTAGCTTGCTGCTAGCCTAGCTGGACAAAGTTAGCTAGGAAGCTAACGTTACAGTCCTGAACTCTGAAAGCCATCATTTAAATCAGATAGCTATCTTTTGGATACATAGTGTCAATCAATTCTGCCTATGCCATGATAGTCACTGCTAGACAGGTAGCTACCTTCAGCAGAGTAAACATGTTTGTTTGTTTGTTCTATCTTTGACTTACGTTAGCTAACATTAGCAAATAAAAAGCTAGCCAGGCTAATAGAGATCAAAAACAATTAGTGGTGTGGTTAAATTGTGTATTGTTATGGATGGTAGAGAATCTGATTCCACCAGCATGTGCTTCCAACCCCTAGCTCTACACTATGTGAAGGTAAGTTGGCAACATATTTATAATTTACAATAAGCATAAGCATGAATTTGGATTTAGGTTTGTTTGTTTGTATGGGTTTGTGTGGGACAACAATCAAGTGAACATAGAAACATATAACATAGAGCGGCAGCAGCTAGTACTCCGGTGATGACGAACACCGAAGCCTGCCCGAGCCAGAAGGAAGGGCAGTCTCGGCAGAATCCGTGACAGTACCCCCCCCCCCCCCTCTCCCCGACGCGCGGCTCCAGCCATGCGTCGACACCGGCCTCGGGGACGGCCAGGTTCTGATGGAATGGTTCTGATGGAATTTTCTCAACAAGGAGGGATCGAGGATATCCCTCCTAGGAATCCAGCACCGCTCCTCCGGACCGTACCCCTCCCACTCCACGAGATACTGCAGGCCCCCCGCCCGACGCCTCGAATCCAGGATGGAACGGACCGAGTACGCCGGTGCCCCCTCGATGGGGGCGGAGGAACCTCCCGTATCTCAGATTCCTGGAGTGGACCAGCCACCACCGGCCTGAGGAGAGACACATGGAACGAGGGGTTAATACGATAATTAACAGGAAGTTGTAACCTATAACATACCTTGTTCAATCTCCTCAGGACTTTAAATGGGCCAACAAACCGCCGACCCAGCTTCCGGCAGGGCAGGCGAAGGGGCAGGTTTCGGGTCGAGAGCCTGACCCGGTCCCCCGGTGCATACACCGGAGCCTCACTGCGGTAGCGGTCGGCGCTCGCCTTCTGACGCCTGCTGGCCCGCTGTAGGCGTTCATGTGTAGCGTCCCAGGTCTCCTGCGAGCGCCGAACCATCTCGTCCACCGCAGGTACCTCGATCTGGCTCTGATGCCACGGTGCCAGGGCCGGCTGATAACCTAACACACACTGGAATGGTGTGAGGTCAGTTGAGGAGTGGCGGTTGGAATTTATAGCCATCTCTGCCCAGGGTAGGAAAACCGACCACTCCCCTCACCGGTCCTGGCAATACGACCTCAGAAACCTACCCACCTCCTGGTTAATTCTCTCCACCTGCCCGTTACTCTCGGGGTGAAAACCTGAGGTAAGGCTAACCGAGATCCCCAACCGTTCCATGAACGCCCTTCACACCCTTGAGGTGAACTGGGAACCCCGATCAGACACTATATCCTCAGGCACCCCGTAGTGCCGGAAGACGTGTGTAAACAGGGCCTCGGCAGTTTGTAGGGCCGTAGGGAGTCCGGACAGAGGAAGGAGGCGACAGGACTTAGAGAACCGATCCACAACGACCAGGATAGTTGTGTTCCCCCTTGAGGGATGAAGATCAGTCATAAAATCCACCGATAGGTGGGACCACGGTCGCTGTGGAACGGGTAGGGGTTGTAATTTCCCTCTAGGCAGGTGTCTAGGAGCCTTACACTGGTCGCACACCGAGCAGGAGGAAACATAAACCCTCACGTCCTTGGCTAAGGTGGGCCACCAGTACTTCCCACTAAGACAGGTCACTGTCCGACCGATGCCAGGATGACCAGAGGAGGGTGACGTGTGAGCCCAATAGATCAAACGATCGCAGACCTCTAGCGGTACGTACTTACGACCCTCTGGACACTGGGGAGGAGAGGGTTCGTTACGTAACGCCCGCTCGATGTCCGCGTCAACCTCCCACACCACCGGTGCCACCAGACACGACGCCGGAAGTATGGGAGTGGGCTCCACGGAACTCTCCTCCGTGTCATACAGTCGGGACAGAGCATCTGCCTTAGCGTTCTGGGAGCCCGGCCTGTAAGAAAGGGTGAAAACAAAATGGGTTAGAAACATGGACCACCTTGCCTGGCGAGGGTTTAACCTCTTCGCCGCTCGGATGTACTCCAGATTGCAGTGGTCAGTCAAAATGAGAAAAGGGAGTTTAGCCCCCTCAAGCCAATGTCTCCATGCCTTCAGGGCTTTGACCACCGACAACAACTCCCGGTCCCCCACATAATAGTTGCGCTCCGCCGGGCTGAGCTTCTTCGAAACGAAAGCACAGGGGCAGAGCTTGGGTGGCGTGCCCGAGTGCTGAGAAAGTACAGCTCCTATCCCATCCTCGGATGCGTCCACCTCAACCGTGAAGGCCAAGGAGGGATCCGGATGAGCCAGCACTGGAACCGAGGTGAACAGCGCCTTCAGGCGACTAAAAGCCCTGTCCGCCTCAGCTGACCACCACAGACGCACCGGTCCTCCCTTCAGCAACGAGGTAATGGGAGCCGCTACCTGACCAAAGCCCCGGATAAACCTCCGGTAGTAGTTGGCAAACCACAAGAAACGCTGCACGTCCTTTACCGTGGTTGGAGTCAATCAATTACGCACGGCCGAAACGCGGTCACGCTCCGTCTTCACCGCAGACGCGGACATGTGGTACCCTAGGAAGGAGATGGACTCCTGAAAGAACAAGCATTTCTCTGCCTTAGCATACAGGTCATGCTCCAACAGTCTTTGAAGCACTTTACGCACCAGGGACACATGCTCGGCCCTTGTAGTGGAGTATATAAATATGTCATCAATATACACCACTACCCCTTGTCCGTGCAGGTCCCTGAAAATCTCATCCACAAATGATTGGAAGACTGATGGAGCATTCATTAACCCGTATGGCATGACCAGATACTCATAATGTCCAGAGGTGGTACTAAATGCCGTCTTCCACTCATCTCCCTCCCGGATACGCACTAGGTTGTACGCGCTCCTGAGATCCAGTTTTGTGAAAAAGCGTGCCCCGTGCAATGATTCCGTCATACTAGCTATCAGGGGTAATGGATAGCTGTACTTGATGGTAATCTGATTTAAGCCCCGGGCGTAACCCACCATCCTTCTTCTTCACAAAAAGAAACTCGAGGAGACAGGTGAAGTGGATGGCCGAATGTATCCCTGTCTCAGAGACTCTGTGACATATGTCTCCATAGCCGCCCTCTCCTCCTGAGACAAAGGATACACGTGACTCCGGGGAAGTGCAGCTCCTACCTGGAGATTTATCGCGCAATCCCCCGGACGATGAGGTGGTAATTTAGTCGCCCTCTTTTTACTGAAGGCGATAGCCAAATCGGCATACTCGGCGGGAATGTGCATAGTGGAAACCTGGTTTGGACTTTCCACCGTAGTTGCCCCCAAGGAAACTCCTACACACCTCCCTGAACACTGACCGGACCATCCCTTAAGAGCCCTCTGTTGCCATGAAATTGTGGGGTCATGAATGGTTAACCAGCGAAGTCCCAACACCACAGGATACCCAGGAGAATCAATCAGATAGAGGCTAATCCTCTCCTCATGACCCCCCTGCGTCCTCATCAGAAGTGGGGCAGTGACCTCCCTGATTATGCCTGACCCTAACGGGCGACTATCTAATGCATGCACAGGGAAAGGTTTATCAACAGACACAGTAGGAATCCCTAAACTACGAGCATACTGGCGATCAATAAAATTCCCAGCCGCGCCTGAATCTACTAGCGCCTTATGCTGGGAATGGGGGGAAACGTCTGGAAAAACAATATCTACACACAAATTAGCAACAGGAGGCTCTGGGGGAGTCGGGTGCCTACTCACCTGAGATGGTCGACCAGTGCCCAGCCTGCTGCCTCGATCTCCTGAGGACCCTCCCCTGCACCGAACAGCAGTGTGTCCTCTGCGGCTACAGTTGGTGCAGGGGACGGTCCCTCTCCCCGTCTCCCTAACCGCAGCACCTCCGAGCTCCATGGGGGTAGACTCGGAGGTGCTGGGGGATGGAATGGACGGCCCTTGATCAGAACGTCCACGGGCTGCCAACAGGTTATCCAACCTGATGGACATGTCCACCAGTTGGTCCAGGGTGAGATCGGTGTCCCTGCAGGCCAGCTCCCGACAGACGTCCTCCCTTAAGCTGCAGCGATAATGGTCGATCAGGGCCCTCTCATTCCATCCCGCGCTGGCTGCTAACGTTCTGAACTCCAGCGCGAACTCCTGCGCACTCCTCATCTCCTGTCGTAGGTGGAACAGACGTTCACCCGCCGCCCTCCCCTCTGGTGGATGATCGAATACCGCCCGGAAGCGGCGGGTGAAATCCTTGTAGCGGACAGTACTTGCGTCTATTCCTCCCCACTCGGCGTTGGCCCACTCCAGCGCCTTCCCCGATAGACAGGAGATGAGGGCGGACATGCTCTCGTATCCCAAGGGCGTCGGGTGAATGGTGGCCAGGTACAGCTCGACCTGGAGGAGAAATCCCTGGCACCCGGCAGGTGTTCCATCATATGCCCTCGGGAGCGAGAGCCGAATCCCACTGGACCCAGATGGCGAAGCGGTGACCAGTGTTGTAGGTGGTTGAGTGGTTGGAGATGGTGACGGGATACCACCTCTCCCATCGTTCCATTGTCTGGAATACTCGTTCCATGGTGACCCCGAGTGTCTGATTCATGATTTCCTGACGTTGGACTTGTTGTGCTCCATCGTCTCGGTGACTCCGGCTGCTCCTGCTGACTCCATAGTGTTGCGTGTTTCTGTCACGAATGTCGGTGGAATGCGGTGGGCCAGAGTCAAGCACAGCACACAGAATGAGATGAAGAACCACTTTACTGAGTAGTAAAGAAATACAAGGAAAACCCTCCAAAACAACACAGGAGGAGCAAAACCCACTCACACTAATGACACTCATACATACAATAAACATGCACCAAACAGTGGACGTGAACAGGTTAAATAGGGAGGACAAACTAACATAATGGGGAACAGGTTAAATAGGCAGACAAACTAACATAATGGGGAACAGGTTAAATAGGAAGACAAACTAACATAATGGGGAACAGGTTAAATAGGGAGGACAAACTAACATAATGGGGAACAGGTTAAATAGGGAGGACAAACTAACATAATGGGGAACAGGTTAAATAGGGAGGACAAACTAACGTAATGGGGAACAGGTTAAATAGGGAGGACAAACTAACATAATGGGGAACAGGTTAAATAGGGAGGACAAACTAACATAATGGGGAACAGGTTAAATGGGGAGGACAAACTAACATAATGGGGAACAGGTTAAATGGGGAGGACAAACTAACATAATGGGGAACAGGTTAAATAGGGAGGACAAACTAACATAATGGGGAACAGGTTACATAGGGAGGACAAACTAACGTAATGGGGAACAGGTTAAATAGGGAGGACAAACTAACGTAATGGGGAACAGGTTAAATAGGGAGGACAAACTAACATAATGGGGAACAGGTTAAATAGGGAGGACAAACTAACATAATGGGGAACAGGTTAAATAGGGAGGACAAACTAACATAATGGGGAACAGGTTAAATGGGGAGGACAAACTAACATAATGGGGAACAGGTTAATTAGGGAGGACAAACTAACATAATGGGGAACAGGTTACATAGGGAGGACAAACTAACATAATGGGGAACAGGTTAAATAGGGAGGACAAACTAACATAATGGGGAACAGGTTACATAGGGAGGACAAACTAACATTATGGGGAACAGGTTAAATAGGGAGGACAGACTAACATAATGGGGTACAGGTTAAATAGGGAGGACAAACTAACATAATGGGGAACAGGTTAAATGGGGAGGACAAACTAACATAATGGGGAACAGGTTAAATGGGGAGGACAAACTAACATAATGGGGAACAGGTTACATAGGGAGGACAAACTAACATAATGGGGAACAGGTTAAATATTCAGCGCCGGAAGAAGATGGCTGCCGTTTTACAGCCCTCTAACCAATTGTACTATTATGTGTGTTTTTCCGCGTTATTTGTAATTTATTTTGTACATAATGTTTCTGCCATCGTCTCTTATAACCAAAGAGAGCTTCTGGACATCAGGACAGCGATTACTCACCTCGCGTTGGACGAACACTTTTTCTTCAACGAGGCGTTCGCGAAGGATATTCTACAGACTCCCGACAAGGCCCAGATCCCCGTCATTCGCGTGAGGAAGAGACGGAGATATCGTGGACGCAGATCCGGGTGCCTTGTAAGGATCCGACGGCGAACGAGTAAACTGCCTCTCCCATCAATCCTATTAGCCAACGTTCAAGCTTTGGAGAATAAAATGGACGATTTAAGATTACGGTTATCCTACCAACGGGACATTAAAAACTGTAATATCTTATGTTTCACGGAGTCGTGGCTGAACGACAACAATGACAACATTCAGCTAGCAGGCTATACGCTACATCGGCAGGACAGAACGGCAGACTCGGGTAAGACGAGGGGGTGGCGGTCTCTGTATATTTGTAAACAACAGCTGGTGCACAAAATCAAATACTAAGGAAGTCTCAAGGTTTTGCTCGCCTGAGGTAGAGTATCTTATGATAAGCTGTAGACCACACTATTTACCAAGAGAGTTTTCATCTATATTTTTCATAGCTGTCTATTTACCACCACAAACCAATGCTGGCATTAAGATTGCACTGAATGAGTTGTACAAGGCCATTAATCAACAGGAAAACGCTCATCCAGATGCAGCGCTCCTAGTAGCAGGGGACTTTAATGCAGGGAAACTTAAATCCGTTCTACCTCATTTCTACCAGCATGTTAAATGTGCAACCAGAGGGGAAAAAAACTCTAGACCACCTTTACTCCACACACAGAGACGCATACAAAGCTCTCCCTCGCCCTCCATTTGGCAAATCTGACCATAACTCTATCCTCCTGATTCCTGCTTATAAGCAAAAACTGAAGCAGGAAGCACCAGTGATTCGGCTAATAAAAAAGTGGTCAGATGACGCAGATGCTAAGCTACAGGACTGTTTTGCTAGCACAGACTGGAACATGTTCCGGGATTCTTCAGACAGCATTGAGGAGTACACCACATCAGTCACTGGCTTCATCAATAAGTGCATCGATGATGTCGTCCCCACAGTGACCGTACGTACATACCCCAACCAGAAGCCATGGATTACAGGAAACATCCGCACTGAGCTAAAGGGTAGAGCTGCCGCTTTCAAGGAACGGGACTCTAACCCGGACGCTTATAAGAAATCCCGCTATGACCTCCGACGAACCATCAAACAGGCAAAGAGTCAATACAGGTCTAAGATTGAATCATACTACACTGGCTCTGACGCTCGTCGGATGTGGCAGGGCTTGAAAACTATTACAGACTACAAAGGGAAGCACAGCCGCGAGCTGCCCAGTGACACAAGCCTACCAGACGAGCTAAACCACTTCTATGCTCGCTTCGAGGCAAGCAACACTGAAGCATGCATGAGAGCACCAGCTGTTCCGGACGACTATGTGATCACGCTCTCCGTAGCCGATGTGAGTAAGACTTTTAAGCAGGTCAACATTCACAAGGCCGCAGGGCCAGACGGATTACCAGGACGTGTACTCCGAGCATGTGCTGACCAACTGGCAAGTGTCTTCACTGACATTTTCAACATGTCCCTGACTGAGTCTGTAATACCAACATGTTTCAAGCAGACCACCATAGTCCCCGTGCCCAAGAACTCTAAGATAACCTGCCTAAATGACTACCGACCCGTAGCACTGACGTCTGTAGCCATGAAGTGCTTTGAAAGACTGGTCATGGCTCACATCAACAGCATAATCCCAGAAACCCTAGACCCACTCCAATTTGCATACCGCCCCAACAGATCCACAGATGATGCAATCTCTATCGCACTCCACACTGCCCTTTCCCACCTGGACAAGAGGAACACCTACGTGAGAATGCTATTCATTGACTACAGCTCAGCATTCAACACCATAGTGCCCTCAAAGCTCATCACTAAGCTAAGGATCCTGGGACTAAACACCTCCCTCTGCAACTGGATCCTGGACTTCCTGATGGGCCGCCCCCAGGTGGTAAGGGTAGGTAACAACACATCTGCCACACTGATCCTCAACACGGGGGCCCCTCAGGGGTGCGTGCTCAGTCCCCTCCTGTACTCTCTGTTCACCCATGACTGCATGGCCAGGCACGACTCCAACACCATCATTAAGTTTGCCGACGACACAACAGTGGTAGGCCTGATCACCGACAACGATGAGACAGCCTATAGGGAGGAGGTCAGAGATCTGGCCGTGTGGTGCCAGGACAACAACCTCTCCCTCAACGTCACCAAGACAAAGGAGATGATTGTGGACTACAGGAAAAAAAAGAGGACTGAGCACGCCCCCATTCTCATCGACGGGGCTGTAGTGGAACAGGTTGAGAGCTTCAAGTTCCTTGGTGTCCACATCACCAACGAACTATCATGGTCCAAACACACCAAGACAGTCGTGAAGAGGGCACGACAAAGCCTATTCCCCCTCAGGAGACTAAAAAGATTTGGCATGGGTCCTCAGATCCTCAAAAAATTCTACAGCTGCACCATCGAGAGCATCCTGACTGGTTGCATCACCGCCTGGTATGGCAACTGCTTGGCCTCTGACCGCAAGGCACTACAGAGGGTATTGCGTACGGCCCAGTACATCACTGGGGCAAAGCTCCCTTCCATCCAGGACCTCTATACCAGGCGGTGTCAGAGGAAGGCCCTCAAAATTGTCAAAGACTCCAGTCACCCTAGTCATAGACTGTTCTCTCTGCTACCGCACGGCAAGCGGTACCGGAGTGCCAAGTCTAGGTCCAAAAGACTTCTCAACAGCTTCTACCCCCAAGCCATAAGACTCCTGAACAGCTAATCATGGCTACCCGGACTATTTGCACTGCCCCCCCACCCCATCCTTTTTACGCTGCTGCTACTCTGTTAAGTATTTATGCATAGTCACTTTAACTCTACCCACATGTACATATTACCTCAACTACCTCAACTAGCCGGTGCCCCCGCACATTGACTATGCAACGGTACCCCCCTGTATATATAGCCTCCCTACTGTCACTTTATTCTATTGTATATATAGCCTCCCTACTGTCACTTTATTTTTACTTCTGCTCTTTTTTTCTCAACACTTTTTTGTTGTTGTTTTATTCTTACTTTTTTGTTTAAAATAAATGCACTGTTGGTTAAGGGCTGTAAGTAAGCATTTCACTGTAATGTCTGCACCTGTTGTATTCGGCGCATGTGACCAATAAAATTTGATTTGATTTGATTTGAAATAGGGAGGACAAACTAACATAATGGGGAACAGGTTAAATAGGGAGGACAAACTAACATAATGGGGAACAGGTTACATAGGGAGGACAAACTAACATTATGGGGAACAGGTTAAATAGGGAGGACAAACTAACATAATGGGGAACAGGTTAAATAGGGAGGACAAACTAACATAATGGGGAACAGGTTAAATAGGGAGGACAAACTAACATAATGGGGAACAGGTTAAATGGGGAGGACAAACTAACATAATGGGGAACAGGTTAAATAGGGAGGACAAACTAACATAATGGGGAACAGGTTACATAGGGAGGACAAACTAACATAATGGGGAACAGGTTAAATAGGGAGGACAAACTAACATAATGGGGAACAAGTTAAATAGGGAGGACAAAGTAACATAATGGGGAACAGGTTACATAGGGAGGACAAACTAACATAATGGGGAACAGGTTACATAGGGAGGACAAACTAACATAATGGGGAACAGGTTAAATAGGGAGGACAAACTAACATAATGGGGAACAGGTTAAATAGGGAGGACAAACTAACATAATTGGGAACAGGTTAAATAGGGAGGACAAACTAACATAATGGGGAACAGGTTAAATAGGGAGGACAAACTAACATAATGGGGAACAGGTTAAATAGGGAGGACAAACTAACATAATGGGGAACAGGTTAAATAGGGAGGACAAACTAACATAATGGGGAACTGGTTAAATAGGGAGGACAAACTAACATAATGGGGAACAGGTTAAATAGGGAGGACAAACTAACATAATGGGGAACAGGTTAAATAGGGAGGACAAACTAACATAATGGGGAACAGGTTAAATAGGGAGTACAAACTAACATAATGGGGAATAGGTTAAATAGGGAGGACAAACTAACATAATGGGGAACAGGTTAAATGGGGAGGACAAACTAACATAATGGGGAACAGGTTAAATAGGGAGGACAAACTAACATAATGGGGAACAGGTTAAATAGGGAGGACAAACTAACATAATGGGGAACAGGTTAAATAGGGAGGACAAACTAACATAATGGGGAACAGGTTAAATAGGGAGGACAAACTAACATAAAGGGGAACAGGTGTGCAACAACAGACAACAATCAAGTGAAAATAGAAACATATAACATGGATCGGCAGCAGCTAGTACTCCGGTGACGACGAACACCGAAGCCTGCCCGATCCAGAAGGAGGGGCAGCCTCGGCTGAATCCGTGACACACAACCAGTTATCGAGGGTAAAGGGGCAATTACTTTTTCACACAGGGACATTGGGTGTGGGATAACTTTTTTTATTAAATAAATGAAATAAGTATCAACATGTTGTGCTATTTTTTCACTCAGGTTCCCTTTTTCTAATGTTAGGTTTTGGTTGACGATCTGATAACATTCAGTGTAAAAAAATATGCCAAATTAGAGAATTTCAGAAATGGGGGAAATAATTTTTCATGGCACAATTACTTTTGGGATAATAATATATTATTTTGTGTTGATTTCAATAAAATATGTTATTTATAGATATGATAATACACGCTGTTTATGTCACATTGCTTCTACAGTATATAAGGTATGAGGACCTACTCTAATGTTTAACCCAGTAGTTTATAACGAGTTCAGTCTATGCAGACCTTCAAATGAAGGTTTTACCACTTTAATTACCTGCCCTAGTCTGCCCTAGTCTGCCCTAGTCTGCCCTAGTCTGCCCTAGTCTGCCCTAGTCTGCCCTAGTCTGCCCTAGTCTGCCCTAGCCTGAGGTCCAGCTGAGGAATGTCTGATATGAACCCTGTGATATGCCCAATGCAGCCATTTTATATCAATATAAAATACTTTCTGGGTTAATGATTAATTACCTGACTGTAATAGTTTTCCATTAAAATGGTTTTAGCAAAACATCTATTTCTCAAGCAAGAATTTTGCTAGCACTGTCTGGGAGTGGCCTGAGTGGGGAGGAGAAAACTGAAAACTAGATGTTATTGGCAGAGAGGTTTGGAACTCTCTTTGTTATTGGTCTATTAACTAATTTAGAGCATTGTGATGTCACTAGGCAAGCCAAAACTCCACCCATGCAAAAACCTGTTGATTAGCGGTACTGTGTAAATTGTATTTTCAACCAGCAACTATCAGTAAATAACACTGATAAACATTTTTCACATTTTTTACAATTACATCAGTACAATATGATACAAAACACAGGAAAAACAGAATTGTGACTGCACTGGGCCTTTACAGTTATGATCCAGAGAGAGGTACAGAGATCTCTACCTCATACATTGGAGGACTTTTAATACTCCTGACTACTAAGCCAAGCAGAACCCAGCCAAACCAAGCCAAACCAAGTCAAGCCAAACCAAACCAAACCAAGCAAAACCGTACTGAGCTAGCCTGATTACCAGGGTCTGGATCAATTCCAGTCAATTCAGGAGGTATACTGAAATTCCAATTATTTTCAATGCTTTTTAAGGAAACTTTGAATTTTAATTTTTTTAATTTTAGGAAATTACTGGAATCTAAATGGAATTGATTCCGAACCCTGCTGGTTGCACATCAATCACAGTTTCTGGAACAGTGTCGGAAAGGACAATGTGAAAAGAAAATATCAGAGCCAACACAGCTTGATTCCTGGTCAGCACAATAGTGTGAAGACGGTACGGGATCACATTCCTTTAGAAACAGTCTAGTACAGCCTTTAGATACAGTCTAGTACAGCCTTTAGATACAGTCTAGTACAGCCTTTAGATCCAGTCTAGTACAGCCTTTAGATCCAGCCTAGTACAGCCTTTAGATCCAGTCTAGTACAGCCTTTAGATACAGTCTAGTACAGCCTTTAGATACAGCCTAGTACAGCCTTTAGATACAGTCTAGTACAGCCTTTAGATCCAGTCTAGTACAGCCTTTAGATACAGTCTAGTACAGCCTTTAGATCCAGTCTAGTACAGCCTTTAGATACAGCCTAGTACAGCCTTTAGATACAGCCTAGTACAGCCTTTAGATCCAGTCTAGTACAGCCTTTAGATCCAGTCTAGTACAGCCTTTAGATCCAGTCTAGTACAGCCTTTAGATAAAGCCTAGTACAGCCTTTAGATCCAGTCTAGTATAGCCTTTAGATCCAGTCTAGTATAGCCTTTAGATACAGCCTAGTACAGCCTTTAGATCCAGTCTAGTACAGCCTTTAGATCCAGTCTAGTATAGCCTTTAGATCCAGTCTAGTATAGCCTTTAGATACAGCCTAGTACAGCCTTTAGATCCAGTCTAGTACAGCCTTTAGATACAGTCTAGTGCAGCCTTTAGATCCAGTCTAGTACAGCCTTTAGATCCAGCCTAGTATAGCCTTTAGATCAAGTCTAGTACAGCCTTTAGATCCAGTCTAGTACAGCCTTTAGATCCAGTCTAGTACAGCCTTTAGATCCAGTCTAGTACAGCCTTTAGATCCAGTCTAGTACAGCCTTTACATCCAGTCTAGTATAGCCTTTAGATTCAGTCTAGTATAGCCTTTAGATACAGCCTAGTACAGCCTTTAGATCCAGTCTAGTACAGCCTTTAGATCCAGTCTAGTATAGCCTTTAGGTCCATTCTAGTATAGCCTTTAGATACAGCCTAGTACAGCCTTTAGATACAGTCTAGTACAGCCTTTAGATACAGCCTACTACAGCCTTTAGATACAGCCTAGTACAGCCTTTAGATACAGTCTAGTGCAGCCTTTAGATCCAGTCTAGTACAGCCTTTAGATCCAGTCTAGTACAGCCTTCAGATCCAGTCTAGTACAGCCTTTAGATACAGTCTAGTACAGCCTTTAGATACAGTCTAGTACAGCCTTTAGATACAGCCTAGTACAGCCTTTAGATCCAGTCTAGTATAGCCTTTAGATCCAGTCTAGTACAGCCTTTAGATCCAGTCTAGTACAGCCTTTAGATACAGCCTAGTACAGCCTTTAGATCCAGTCTAGTATAGCCTTTAGATCCAGTCTAGTACAGCCTTTAGATACAGTCTAGTATAGCCTTTAGATACAGCCTAGTACAGCCTTTAGATACAGCCTAGTACAGCCTTTAGATCCAGTCTAGTACAGCTTTTAGACCCAGTCTAGTACAGCCTTTAGATACAGTCTAGTACAGCCTTTAGATCCAGTCTAGTACAGCCTTTAGATCCAGTCTAGTACAGCCTTTAGATACAGCCTAGTACAGCCTTTAGATCCAGTCTAGTACAGCCTTTAGATCCAGTCTAGTACAGCCTTTAGATACAGCCTAGTACAGCCTTTAGATCCAGTCTAGTACAGCCTTTAGATCCAGTCTAGTACAGCCTTTAGATACAGCCTAGTACAGCCTTTAGATCCAGTCTAGTACAGCCCTTAGATACAGTCTAGTACAGCCTTTAGATCCAGTCTAGTACAGCCTTTAGATACAGCCTAGTACAGCCTTTAGATACAGCCTAGTACAGCCTTTAGATACAGTCTAGTGCAGCCTTTAGATCCAGTCTAGTACAGCCTTTAGATCCAGTCTAGTACAGCCTTTAGATACAGCCTAGTACAGCCTTTAGATACAGTCTAGTACAGACTTGTAAAATATGCAGGAAGCTGGAAAATATCAGCAGAATTTTTTACAGTGAGGTAATGGGGTACATGTTTTACAGTGAGGTAATGGGGTGCCTGTTCTATAGTGAGGTAATGGGGTACGTGTTCTACAGTGAGGTAATGGGGTTCATGTTCTATAGTGAGGTAATGGGGTTCATGTTCTATAGTGAGGTAATGGGGTACGTGTTCTATAGTGAGGTAATGGGCTACATGTTCTACGGTGAGGTAATGGGGTACGTGTTCTACAGTGAGGTAATGGGGTACATGTTCTATAGTGAGGTAATGGGGTTCATGTTCTACAGTGAGGTAATGGCGTACATGTTCTATAGTGAGGTAATGGGGTTCATGTTCTATAGTGAGGTAATGGGGTTCATGTTCTACAGTGAGGTAATGGGGTACGTGTTCTATAGTGAGGTAATGGGGTACATGTTATATAGTGAGGTAATGGGGTTCATGTTCTATAGTGAGGTAATGGGGTTCATGTTCTATAGTGAGGTAATGGGGTTAATGTTCTACAGTGAGGTAATGGGGTACGTGTTCAGTTGGAAGCGAAGCACGACAACTAAATTCCCCAGACTGTATTTCTCTTCAAATATATGAATATACTGTATATAATATTTAAATATATGAATGATTCATTCAGTTTAAATTTGTGGAATGAATTTGATTAGTGAGGAAGTAATATAGAGTTTTATTTTTTATTTTATTTTTTTACTTCAAACCAAACATGAAGTATATGCTGTATGTCTTCATTCATAGAAGACCAGTAAATCATTTTCAGACGGTGTCAAAGATATAAAGCAAAGACATTTCCCGCTCTCGGCCCCCTTCTGAATTATCACTTTGGGAAAGAAACGGTATGTACGCAAATCTCCCGCCCCTTTAAATCTGATCCAGTAAGACATAACTCTGTGTACGGAACTATGGGCAGCTACACGAACCGAACAACGGGAGGCTGGTTCCAGTCAAAGCATACAATGATGTCATTTTACCAGTCGGGCCAACCACAGGTCAAGGCATGAAAATAAAATGTAAAGGAATGCAAAGATGTTGAAATGAATATTATATACATTATATTGGAAGATGTGTAACAGGGCATTGATATGTACAGTATTAGGGAGCAGAATGGTGGACATTATATTATATATAACTGGAAAGGGTCCATACTCTGTGTCTAACCTCCCGAGTGGCGCAGTGGTCTAAGGCACTGCATCGCAGTGCTAGCTGTGCCACTAGAGATCCTGGTTCGTATCCAGGCTCTGTCGTAGCCGGCCGCGACCGGGAGACCCATGGGGTGGCGCACAAGTCGTCCAGGGTAGGGGAGGGAATGGCCGGCAGGGATGTAGCTCAGTTGGTAGAGCATGGCGTTTGCAACGTCAGGGTTGTGGGTTCGATTCCCAAGGGGGGCCAGTATGAAAAAAAAAAATCTAATGTATGCACTCACTAACTGTAAGTCGCTCTGGATAAGGCCGTCTGATAAATTACTAAATTTTTATTTTTTTTATGTAAAGCAGCTGCTGAGTGTCTTGTATTGTCCTACAGGGAGAGACACAAGTTTCCTGTTATAATAACAAGGAGCAATAATATATATGGACCCAGACAGTACTTGGAGAAGGTCATTCCAAAATGTGTATCCTTCCTTCCACTGAAAAAAAATATATATAAAAAAATACAACTGGAAAGGGTCATTTTCCTGAAGAACAATGAGTGTTTGCTTCAACTGTCCAAAAGTATTTTCATGGTAGTGAAGAAACAAGCTCAGTTCAAATCATCTTTTCAAAACAGATTAGATCATGTTTTGTTTTTTTAAGAGGATCTCTGTCATATATTTTCCGTCATCTTGCCAGAATGCGTAATGCTGGTCGAAGGTAAACTGTAAAGGGGATAGGAGACCTAACTCCAGATATGAGCCGCTGCTGGAATGATGGATGATTTGGAACTACATTAATATATATAATGTGAAATAAATTAGGGAAATATCGGAATGTGTGTGTGTGTGTGTTGTGCTGTTTGAATTATATATGTGTGTGTGTGTGTGTGTTCACACAGAACTCTTCAGTGTGTGCGTGTGTGTGTGTGTGTGTGTGTGTGTGTGATGCGCTGTACTGTGCATACATGTATGCTTCTTTGTGTGCGAGTGTGTATGTTTTCTGTTCCTGTGTGTCAGAGCGTCCAGGTGCAGGGCTTTCAGAAACGAAAGCCCTGCACCTGGACTTTTTCCCCTTGACTCTTTACCCCTTGACTTTTTCCACATTTTGTTGGACAAGCTAAACACCTTCGCCCACTTTGAGGATAACACAGTGCCGCCGACACACCGCCGCTCCCTAGGACTGTGAGCTCTCGTTCTCCGTGGCCGAGGTGAGTAAGACATTTAATCGTGTTAACCCTCGCAAGGCTGCCGGCCCAGACGGCATCCCTAGCCGCGTCCTCAGAGCATGCGCAGACTAGCTGGCAAAGGTAACTGAACTAAATGACTATTGCCCCGTAGCACTCACCTCTGTCATCATGAAGTGCTTAGAGAGACTAGTCAAGGATCATATCACCTCTACCTTACCTGTCACCCTAGACCCACTCCAATTTGCTTACCACCCCAACAGATCCACGGATGATGCAATCTCCATCACAATGCACACTGCCCTATCCCATCTGGACAAGAGGAATACCTATGTAAGAATGCTGTTCATTGACTATAGCTCAGCATTCAACACCATAGTAACCTCCAAGCTCATCATTAAGCTCGGGGCCCTGGGTCTGAACCTCGCCCTGTGCAACTGGGTCCTGGACTTCCTGACGGGCCGCCCCCAGGTGGTGAAGGTAGGAAACAACACCTCCACTTCGCTGATCCTCAACACAGGGGCCCCACAAGGGTGCGTGCTCAGCCCCCTCCGCAGATGACACAACAGCAGTAGGCTTGATTACCAACAACGACGAGACAGCCTACAGGGAGGAGGTGAGGGCTCTGGGAGTGTGGTGCCAGGAAGATAACCTCTCACTCAACGTCAACAAAACGAAAGAGCTGATTGTGGACTTCAGGAGACAGCAGAGAAAACACGCCCCTATCCACATCGACAGGGCCTCAGGAGGCTGAAGAAATTCGGTTTCACAGGAAAGGCCAAGAAAATCATCAAGGACCTCAGCCACCAGAGCCACAGCCTGTTCACCCCCGTTACCATCCAGAAGGCGAGGTCAGTACAGTTGCATCAAAGCTGGGATCGAGAGAATGAAAAAACAGCTTCTATCTCAAGGCCATCGGACTGTTAAATACCCTGCCCTGAACTTTAGTCACTGTCAATAGCAGGCTATCAACCAGTTACTCTACCGTGCACCTTAGAGACTGCTGCCCTGTGTACATAGACATGGAACACTGGTCACTTTAAATAATATTTACATACTGTTTTACTCATTTCAAATGTACTGTATATACTGTATTATAGTCAAGTCCATCCTATTCAACTATTACTGTACATATACTATTCTATCCATGTATTCTACATACTCTGTCCATAATATATATACATCCCATCACACACATATATACAGTGGCTTGCGAAAGTATTCACCCCCCTTGGCATTTTTCCTATTTTGTTGCCTTACAACCTGGAATTAAAATAGATTTTTTGGGGGGTGGGTTGTATCATTTGATTTACACAACATGCCTACCACTTTGAAGATGCAAAATATTTTTCCTTGTGAAACAAACAAGAAATAAGACAAACAAAAAACAAAAAACTTGAGCGTGCATACAGTGGGGAAAAAAGGTATTTAGTCAGCCACCAATTGTGCAAGTTCTCCCACTTAAAAAGATGAGAGAGGCCTGTAATTTTCATCATAGGTACACGTCAACTATGACAGACTGTCACGGTTCGCGAGGCTATCACGTT
>LR778265.1:55157752-55197223 GCA_902810595.1 Coregonus sp. 'balchen' | reverse complement strand
GATGAATTCTTATGACTTATGTCTTAGTAAGGGAATCATTATGACTGACAAATTGATGATTCTTAGTAAGGGATAATATGAACTGATGTTCTTAGTAAGGATATTATGACCATGATGTTCTTAGTAAGGGAATCATTATGACCTGATGTTCCTAGTAAGGGAATCATTATGACCTGATGTTCCTAGTAAGGGAATCATTATGACCTGATGTTCTTAGTAAGGGAATCATTATGACCATGATGTTCAAAGCTGTGTTAGAAGGGGTCAAAGCTGTGTTAGAAGGGGTCAAAGCTGTGTTAGAAGGGGTCAAAGCTGTGTTCAAAGGGGTCAAAGCTGTGTTAGCAGGAAAACCTTGTTGGTGCGTAGATCAACTTTAGCGTTGTGGAGTTCATTTGAATGTCTTGAGTTTCATCAACTATAGCTCATGTTTACCTTTCAATTCCAACACAGTTAATGGAACTGAACAAACTTTATTAGCACTCCCAGGTGCACAACTCCATCCATGTATATTGTACTCCGTCCTATTACTGTTGGTTATAGTAATAACAATGGTTATAACTCTTTATAACACTTATGACCGCTGTTATGACAGGGGAACAGCATTAGTTATAACACTGTTATGACTGTATTATGACAGGTAAACAAGTCCATCCATGTGAACTCACTGCATGTGCCAGACATTGATGTGATGGCCACCAACGGAGTGATCCACGTAGTGAAGCACATCCTTTACCCTTTGGGTGAGTTACCTGTGTGTGTGTGTGTGTGTGTGTGTGTGTGTGTGTGTGTGTGTGTGTGTGTGTGTGTGTGTGTGTGTGTGTGTGTGTGTGTGTGTGTGTGTGTGTGTGTGTGTGTGTGTGTGTGTGTGTGTGTGTGTGCATAACCATGTCTCTGTGCTCTCCAGACCTGCCTGTGGGTCGCGTGGATCTGCTGGTGCTGCTGAAGAGACTCATCAAGTACATCCAGATCAAGGTAGTGCAACGGACTGTGTGTGAGTGTGTTATTGGCTGGCCATATCTTCAGTCATATATATATAAATATCATTTCTGTCTTACCTTACCTCAACCTCTCATTTGTTGTTGTTGTGTTTTAGTATGTCCCTGGATTCTCCTACACCAACATCCCCCTCACCTTCATCAGTAAGTTCATCATTACCGTCTTCATCATCATCCTCCTCATCACTGATTGTTCTGAACTTTGATGTAATATCAACTTGTGATTGTTTGTTTGTTTGTTTTGCAGAGAGGACATTCGCCAAGACAACTCACGTGGAATCAGGTAAACAGATGTTTATGTCAATACAGTTTAACACGTAGACTCCTCTAGTTATTTATGTTCAATGTTCTAGCAGTGGCCCATTTCTGAAATGCAGCGGGGGACTTCAGTCCCATGGCAGTCATGTATGTTACTGTATTAAACTAGCAACTTAGGCTAGTTGGTGTAATGGCTCAGGGGTTCGGACCTCTTGGTGTAATGGCTCAGGGGTTCGGACCTCTTGGTGTAATGGCTCAGGGGTTCGGACCTCTTGGTGTAATGGCTCAGGGGTTCGGACCTCTTGGTGTAATGGCTCAGGGGTTCGGACCTCTTGGTGTAATGGCTCAGGGGTTCGGAATTCTTGGTGTAATGGCTCAGGGGTTCAGACCTCTTGGTGTAATGGCTCAGGGGTTCAGACCTCTTGGTGTAATGGCTCAGGGGTTCGGACCTCTTGGTGTAATGGCTCAGGGGTTCGGACCTCTTGGTGTAATGGCTCAGGGGTTCGGACCTCTTGGTGTAATGGCTCAGGGGTTCACACCTCTTGGTGTAATGGCTCAGGGGTTCGGACCTCTTGGTGTAATGGCTCAGGGGTTCGGACCTCTTGGTGTAATGGCTCAGGGGTTCAGACCTCTTGGTGTAATGGCTCAGGGGTTCAGACCTCTTGGTGTAATGGCTCAGGGGTTCGGACCTCTTGGTGTAATGGCTCAGGGGTTCGGACCTCTTGGTGTAATGGCTAGGGGTTCGGAAACCTCTTGGTGTAAATGGCTCAGGGGTTCGGACCTCTTGGGTAATGGCTCAGGGTTCAGACCTTTGGTGTAAGGGCTCAGGGGTTCAGACTCTTGGGTAATGCTCGGGGTTCGGACCTCTTGGTGTGAATGGCATCGGGGTTCGGACCTCTTGGGTAATGGCTCAGGGGCGTTCGTGAATTGTGACATCTAATGGTGTAATGGCATGCAAGGGTGACCCTTGGTGTAATGCTCGGGTTCAGACCTCTTTGTAATGTGTAACATGAGGGTTCGACATCTTGGGGTATGGACTAAAGGGGTCGCCCATGGTGTAACTCAGGGTTCGACCTTTGGGTAGAATGCAGGGTTAGACCTTGAGGTAGACATGAGGGTAGGACCACTGGTGAATGGCTAGGGACAGGACCTTGGTAATGGCCAAGGGTTGGACCTCTTGGTGTAGGCTCATGGTTCGGAACTCTAGGGTAATGAGGGAGACATGAGGGGAGACATGGAATGGACTGAAGGGTTAGACATGAAGGGTGACATGCAGGGTAGAGACTGAAGGGTAGACATGAAGGGGAGACATGAAGGGTAGTACATAGGGGAGACATGAGGGTGAGACTTGGTGTAAGCCATGAATTGGTAGAATGAGGGGTAGACATATGGTAGAATGAAGGGTAGACTAGGGGAAGGAGACCTGATTGGTAGACATGAGGGGTAGACAGAAGGGTTTAATGAACATGAAGGTAGACTGAGGGTAGAACATGAAGGGTAGACATGATGGTAGACATGAAGGGGAGACATGAAGGGTAGACATGAAGGGTAGACATGAAGGGGAGACATGAATGGTAGACATGAAGGGGAGACATGAAGGGTAGACATGAAGGGTAGACATGAAGGGAGACATGAAGGGTAAAACATGAAGGGGAGACATGAAGGGAGACATGAAGGGGAGGAGAACATGAAGGGAGACATGAAGGGGAGACATGAAGGGTAGACATGAAGGGAGACATGAGGGGAGACATGAAGGGGAGACAAAGGGAGGGAGACATGAAGGGGAGACATGAAGGGGAGACATGAAGGGGAGACATGAAGGGGAGACATGAAGGGAGACTGAAGGAGACATGAAGGGGAGATGGGGAGACATGAAGGGTAGACATGAAGGGGAGACATGAAGGGGAGACATGAAGGGGAGACATGAAGGGGAGACATGAAGGAGACATGAAGGAGAAGAGGGAGACATGAAGGGAGACATGAAGGGAGACATGAAGGGGGACATGAAGGGAGACTGAAGGGAGACATGAAGGGGAGAAGGGAGACATGAAGGGGAGACATGAAGGGAGACATGAAGGGGAGACATGAAGGGGAGACATGAGGGGAGACATGAAGGGGAGGACATGAAGGGGAGACATAGGGGGACATGAAGGGAGATATGAGGGGAGACATGAAGGGGAGACAAAATGAAGGGGAGACATAAAGGGGAGACATGAGAAGGGGGAGACATGAAGGGGAGACATGAAGGGAGATATGAGGGGAGACATGAAGGGGAGACATGAAGGGGGGAGACATGAGGGGAGACATGAGGGGAGACATAGAATGAAGGGAGACATGAAGGGGAGACATGAGGGGAGGACATGAAGGGAGACATGAAGGGGAGACATGAAGGGGATGGGAGACAGAGGAGACATGAAGGGAGACATGAAGGGGAGACATGAAGGGGAGACATGAAGGGGAGACATGAGGGACATGGGGAACATGAAGGGGAGACATGAGGGAGACATGAAGGGGAGAATGGGGAGACATAAAGGGGAGACATGAAGGGAGACATGAGGGGAGACATGGGACGGGGGAGACATGAAGGAGAAGAGGAGACATGAAGGGGGAGACATGAGGGGACATGAGGGGAGACATGAGGGGAGACATGAAGGGGAGACATGAGGGGAGACATGAAGGGGAGACATGAAGGGGAGACATGAAGGGGAGACTGAGGGGAGACATGAGGGGAGGAGGGAGACATGAAGGGGAGACATGAAGGGGGAGGACATGAGGGGAGACATGAGGGGGAGACATGAGGGGAGACATGAGGGGAGGACATGAGGGGAGACATGAGGGGAGACATGAAGGGGAGACATGAAGGGGAGACATGAAGGGGAGACATGAGGGGAGACATGAAGGGGAGACATGAAGGGGAAGACATGAGGGGAGACATGGAAAGGGGGAGACATGAAGGGGAGACATAAAGGGGACAAGATATGAGGGGGAGACATGAAGGGGAGACAAGGGGGAGACATGAGGGGAGACATGAGGGGGAGAGGGGGGGGAGAAGAGGGAGCATGAAGGGGAAAAGAACATGGGGGGGGGAGACATGAAGGGGAGACATGAAGGGGAGACATGAGGGGAGACATGAAGGGAGACATGAAGGGGAGACATGAAGGGGAGACATGAGGGGAGACATGAAGGGGAGGAGACATGAAGGGGAGACGAAATGAGGGGAGACATGAAGGGGACATGAAGGGGAGACATGAAGGGGAGATATGAGGGAGACATGAAGGGGAGACATGAGGGGGAGGAACATGAGGGGAGACATGAGGGGGAGACATGAGGGGGGGAGACATGAAGGGGAGACATGGATGGGGGAGACATGAGGGGGAGACATGAGGGGAGACATGAAGGGGAGACATGAAGGGGAGACATGAAGGGGGGGGGACATGAAGGGAGACATGAAGGGGGAGACATGAAGGGGAGACATGAAGGGAGACATGAAGGGGATACATGAAGGGGAGATATGAGGGGAGACATGAGGGGGAGACATGAGGGGAGACATGAGGGGGAGACATGAGGGAGACATGAGGGGGAGACATGAGGGGAGACATAAGGGGGAGACATGAAGGGGAGACATGAAGGGGAGACATGAAGGGGAGACATGAAGGGGAGACATGAAGGGGAGACATGAAGGGGAGATATGAGGGGAGACATGAGGGGGAGACATGAGGGGGAGACATGAGGGGGAGACATGAGGGGAGACATGAGGGGGAGACATGAGGGGAGACATAAGGGGAGACATGAGGGGAGACATGAGGGGGAGACATGAAGGGGAGACATGAAGGGGAGACATGAAGGGGAGACGTGAGGGGAGACATGAAGGGGAGACATGAAGGGGAGACATGAGGGGAGACATGAAGGGGAGACATGAAGGGGAGACATGAAGGGGAGATATGAGGGGAGACATGAAGGGGAGACATGAGGGGGAGACATGAAGGGGAGATATGAGGGGAGACATGAAGGGGAGACATGAGGGGGAGACATGAGGGGAGACATGAGGGGGAGACATGAAGGGGAGACATGAGGGGAGACATGAAGGGGAGACATGAAGGGGAGACATGAGGGGAGACATGAGGGGAGACATGAAGGGGAGACATGAAGGGGAGACATGAAGACATGAGGGGAGACATGAAGGGGAGACATGAGGGGTAGACATGAAGGGGAGACATGAAGGGGTAGATATGAAGGGGAGACATAAGGGTAGACATGAAGGGGAGACATAAGGGGTAGACATGAAGGGGAGACATGAAGGGGAGACATGAAGGGAGACATGAAGGGGAGACATGAAGGGGAGACATGAAGGGGAGACATGAAGGGGAGACATGAGGGGAAGACATGAAGGGGAGACATGAAGGGTAGACATGAAGGGAAGACATGAAGGGGAGACATGAAGGGTAGACATGAAGGGTAGACATGAGTAACTAGTGTGCTAGAGTAGGGTTGCATGGATTTCAACCTGTCTAAAACTGAGTCCCTAATGAGCGGTGAAGGATTTACACACACAGAATGGTGGAGGTCTTTGATGCCAGCTCACATCTGTCAGCCTTCAGCAGTTTAAGGCTCTAATAAAAACAGGTTTATGCTGCAGCACTGAATATCTACAAGGATGAAAAATCGTGCCGCTTCACTCCAGAAATGTGGTAGTCCATAGCTGATGGTAGACTAGTTTTAGTAACTTCATGGGGTTTTGGAAGGGGGAAGATATAAGGGTTCTAATGGTTCACATGGGTAGTAGTGGATTCTAACTCATGCAGTTCTTTATCAACCTTTTGTATTGATAAATGGTTGGTTTTTAATCAATACATTCCTCACATTGCCAATGCATCGTTGCTGGGGTGATAGACTCCCACATGCTGACCATCTAGAATCCAATGTCCTTCTTTCTTCCAGTGCCTGAAATCACCAAGGTGACCAGAGTGATCAAAGGAGAGCCGACCCTCACCAAGGTGACCAGAGTCATTGAGGGAGAACCTACTATCACCAAGGTTACAAGGGTCATTGAGGGCGAACCCACTATCACCAAGGTTACCAGGGTCATTGAGGGCGAACCCACTATCACCAAGGTTACAAGAGTCATTGAGGGCGAACCCACTATCACCAAGGTTACCAGGGTCATTGAGGGCGAACCCGCTATCACCAAGGTTACCAGAGTCGTTGAGAGCGAACCCACAATCACCAAGGTTACCAGAGTCGTCGAGGGTAAGCCTACCTTCAACAAGGTGACGAGGGTAATCGAGGGAGAACCAAGCATTACCAAGGTTTCCAGGGTCATCGAAGGAGTGCCTTCCATCACAAAGGTCACCAGAGTTATTGAGAGTAAGTTCCCATGTTTCCAAAATGGTCGATCTGGAATATTGGCTCACAGCAAGGCCGTGGCTAAGATCTGGGTTGATCAATTTGTGGGGCAGAATTTGAAAGATTTGCTAAAGAAGAAAACAAACGTTTGGGAATCACAGCTCTCTGGCGTCACGTTGAGGATAGTTGAATGTAAATATTACATTGACTTGCTGCTATCTGTGGGTTGAGTTAGCTGTGACGTCACATTGAGGATAGGTTGCTGGGTTGAGTTAGATTGCAGTAGAAGACAAAGAATGAATCTCTATCCTCCACACAGCTCACCGTGGTTCCTCAGATGGAGGGCTGGAGACTGAAGGAGACATCAAGAGGATGCTGGAAGAAGGTCAGTAAAGATTTCCTACTTTAATCCTTCAGATGTAGTTCTTCAATAATGGATATATAGTGTTATATTTATATCAGTGTATTTATATTTATTCATATCAAATGTATACAGATGCTGTATCTTAATTTGATCATCCTGCTGTGCAAAGGTATAGTGTATTGGAGGTTTAAAAACACTTTTAAGGTTTGTAATTTCCACTTTAAAATGTCAGACTTGATTTGCCCTAACGCAAAATGTGACAATGCCTACACAAAATGTCCATTAATTATTATCCACATAACAATTTACATTTACTGTTGCTGCAGGATAATTTTCCTGTTGTAGCAAACTGGCTCAAATGAAGACACGGCATCTGTATCAATACAGTGGGGGAAAAAAGTATTTAGTCAGCCACCAATTGTGCAAGTTCTCCCACTTAAAAAGATGAGAGAGGCCTGTAATTTTCATCATAGGTACACGTCAACTATGACAGACAAATTGGGAAAAATAAATCCAGAAAATCACATTGTGGGATTTTTAATGAATTTATTTGCAAATTATGGTGGAAAATAAGTATTGGGTCAATAACAAAAGTTTCTCAATACTTTGTTATATACCCTTTGTTGGCAATGACACAGGTCAAACGTTTTCTGTAAGTCTTCACAAGGTTTTCACACACTGTTGCTGGTATTTTGGCCCATTCCTCCATGCAGATCTCCTCTAGAGCAGTGATGTTTTGGGGCTGTCGCTGGGCAACACGGACTTTCAACTCCCTCCAAAGATTTTCTATGGGGTTGAGATCTGGAGACTGGCTAGGCCACTCCAGGACCTTGAAATACTTCTTACGAAGCCACTCCTTCGTTGCCCGGGCGGTGTGTTTGGGATCATTGTTATGCTGAAAGACCCAGCCACGTTTCATCTTCAATGCCCTTGCTGATGGAAGGAGGTTTTCACTCAAAATCTCACGACACATGGCCCCATTCATTCTTTCCTTTACACGGATCAGTCGTCCTGGTCCCTTGGCAGAAAAACAGCCCCAAAGCATGATGTTTCCACCCCCATGCTTCACAGTAGGTATGGTGTTCTTTGGATGCAACTCAGCATTCTTTGTCCTCCAAACACGACGAGATGAGTTTTTACCAAAAAGTTCTATTTTGGTTTCATCTGACCATATGACATTCTCCCAATCCTCTTCTGGATCATCCAAATTCACTCTAGCAAACTTCAGACAGGCCTGGACATGTACTGGCTTAAGCATGGGGACACGTCTGGCACTGCAGGATTTGAGTCCCTGGCGGCGTAGTGTGTTACTGATGGTAGGCTTTGTTACTTTGGTCCCAGCTCTCTGCAGGTCATTCACTAGGTCCCCCCGTGTGGTTCTGGGATTTTTGCTCACCGTTCTTGTGATCAATTTGACCCCACGGGGTGAGATCTTGCGTGGAGCCCCAGATCGAGGGAGATTATCAGTGGTCTTGTTTGTCTTCCATTTCCTAATAATTGCTCCCACAGTTGATTTCTTCAAAGGTGACCAAATACTTATTTTCCACCATAATTTGCAAATAAATTCATAAAAAATCCTACAATATGATTTTCTGGAGAAAAAACATCTCAATTTGTCTGTCATAGTTGACGTGTACCTATGATGAAAATTACAGGCCTCTCTCATCTTTTTAAGTGGGAGAACTTGCACAATTGGTGGCTGACTAAATACTTTTTTTCCCCCACTGTATATGGATGTCTTTTAACAATATAAGGTATAAACGTCAAAGTATGTTAACATTATATAGACGTCAATGTATGCTAACAATATAATGATATCAATATACAATAATCCCTCATTTACTCAAGTGTTTCTTCTATTTTAGCAGTTACCTGTATGAGTAAATCAGGAATACAGCACAAGTCTATAGTTTAACAATATTGATGCAAAGACTTTGCATGGTTGCCAATGGAAAACGCATCAATGCCTAATATTGGGCATATGGCTTTTGAACATGTTGATCAGTTGGTGATGGAGCTTACATACATTCACGTAGCCTAGGCATGTTGTATGTGACATGTTCATGTTCATGTAATCCATCACGATGAGTATGTGCTACAGTACGTTCGAAGCCTATTGAGTGGTAATATTGATGTGTTTTTTAAAAGCTTCTGAAATCTGTTGGTGAAGGCTCTATTGTTCCCACATTCTAATGTTCTGCTTGATGTTGGGCTACTTTCAATCAATCAACAATGTTTTTCTTTTTTTCTTGAACTACTAGAAAAGTATGTGTTTAAGAATCGGCGGGGGCGGTGGATTGAGACGCAAAAAAAAGTATATCTCTAGTTTAAACAGATTCCACAGGGGCGCAGACATCAACTAGTTGGTTTAAGCAGACCGAAATTGACCATTTAAAAAAATATATCCACCATCTTCGATCACGGGCTTGATAATTAGTTGACAAGTTGAATCAGGTGGGCTAGTTCTGGAATAGTTCAAATACATGGAATGGCTGGGCGTCCCAGAGGAAAGATTTTAAAACCCCCTGGTCTACCACCAGAAACTGCAGGATCTGTGATGACTTTGCCATATTTAGGTCCAATGATTAGAAGTGTCCAAGGTTAAGAAGTTTCTGGAGAGTGAGGTAGGAGATCAAGAAACTCAGGAGGGAGGTTAGTCTTTCAGAGACGTAAACAAACAAACGAACAAACGAACGACCAACAACCGCACGTATACGTCATCCAACATGGCTGCTTTCCTACCACCCCCCCTCTCTGTAACCAGCATCCCATAATATGGAAACTGATACTGTTCCTGTGTGGCAACTGTTCTTTTTGAGGACAGTGAATATTTAGCCTGGCAAAATGATTTATAGGGACACAAATGTAGATGGAAATTAAAGTTATCATTAAAGTTATTAAGGCTTTTATTCTTGACTTCAAAATGCTCCCAAAGTGCCGTTAATATCATTCACACACCTACAATTGAACTGTGTATTATATAAATAAATAAATATATAAATATATATATATCACTATTTGACTAATCAGATATCCATATGGATCCTAAACCCTGACAACAAAGCAGTAAACCAAATCCAAAGTGAAGACAAAAGATAGATGGTATTCTCTGCGCTGTTTACTGGCTGTGAGGTGACCTGTAGACGATTAAGGGCTAATGGCAGATCCACCCTGCTCTCTGTAGCTAAGAGCAGAAGATTTATTCACAAAGGAATAGTGTCCTTTAAAGTAACCGCCCAGTGAAAATCTCACTTTTAAAAGTTCAGATACTGTTAATAATAATAATATGCCATTTCGCAGACGCTTTTATCCAAAGCGAATTACAGTCATGTGTGCATACATTTTTACGTATGGGTGGTCCCGGGGATCGAACCCACTACCCTGGCGTTACAAGTGCCATGCTCTACCAATCGAGCTACAGAGGACCACTGTTAAGTCATATCCAAATAATGTTGTTGACTCATCTTATACTCGTATTTGTGGCCAAAACATAAATTTGAGATTTTTTGTATTCAAAAACCCCATCTCAAACTTGTATCTCAAACACTGTTTAAAAAATGCTTGCTATTTCCTCATAGAACATGATGTCATCTCCCTGAGGAGGATGAGCTGGCCAATCAGCGGTCTAGAGAAGAGTGAGCTGGCCAATCAGCGGTCAACTCGCGTTAATATTTGTTTATGACCGGTATACGCCCACACCATTCCAACACAGAAAGCTGCTTTTTAACATTCTTAATTACCAATATTTGGAAGGAAAACTATTTCACTCATATTGTAAGTAATTATAGGTCATATTTCATTAGAAATCTTTAAACACTGGGCAGTCACTTTAAAACTCTGTTATTGAGATATAGTCCATACTCCATCAGTTTTATTTTACATCTGAAGCAATTTGGAGCCAAAATTAAAGTCAATAAAATGTTATACTAGGGTGTATCTGCCATATAAACATTTTCAAGTCTGTCACGATCGTCATGATGAGCGGACCAAGGCACAGCGTGATATGAGTACATACTTTAATAGGTACTTTACAACAATAACAAAAAACAACAAAATGATACGTGAAGTCCTCGGTCATACACAAACCTACACGGAACAAGATCCCACCAAAACACAAGTGCACAACAAGGCTGCCTAAGTGTGGTTCCCAATCAGAGACAACAAGCAACAGCTGATTCTCGTTGCCTCTGATTGAGAACCACCCCGGCAAACATAGAAACACATAACCTAGAACAGAACATAGGAAACGAAACATAGACACTACACAAAGAAACTAACACCCTGGCTCAACATACAAGAGTCCCCAGAGCGTGACAAAGTCTCAGTAAGTACATGTTTTGTTTGACTGTACTACCCTGTATTTTATTGTACAATTTTACTTTTGTCTGCAATATTCTCTGATGGAAATTGTGGCCTACACTTGCCAATCATCGATATGTTTATGACAAAATATTAATGAGCACATTTTTAATTGGTATTCATAACCATTGAGACCATAGACAGTTTTACAGTGTTATTTTACCACTAGAACACTTGTGACTCATCAATCAAATCAATCATTCAATCAAAAGGTATTTGTGAAGCCCTTTTTACATCAGCAGAGTGCTATACAGAGACCCAGCCCTAAAACCCCCAAACAGCAAGCAATGCAGATGACTCATGATGTTGGCTGACCATTATAGTGGCTGACCTCCCCCTCCCCATTTGGGATTCCACCCCGTGTCTAGACAGACATGCTATTGGCCCAAAAGACACTAAACAAATCATTTATCAAAGCTCTATTTTCCAACATATTCTGTTGTAGTCCATATTCTGTTGTAGTCCATATTCTGTTGTAGTCCATATTCTGTTGTAGTCCATATTCTGTTGTAGTCCATATTCTGTCGTAGTCCATATTCTGTCGTAGTCCATATTCTGTCGTAGTCCATATTCTGTTGTAGTCCATATTCTGTCGTAGTCCATATTCTGTTGTAGTCCATGTTCTGTTTTGTCAATTAGTTTGAGAGAGAACACATAAGAATGTGAAACATGGTGGTTTGTGGGTATGTGTCCGTCCATCCGTCTGTCTGTCTGTCTGGTGCCTAGTGTGAAATGTGAATGGATCGGTCCACTTCTGCTGTACTGTTTCTGTCAGTCTGTCTGTCAGTCTGTGTCAGTCTGTCTGTCAGTCTGTATGTCAGTCTGTCTGTCAGTCTGTTTCTCTGGTCAGTATATCTTGTTAAGTCGTTGAATGACTACAACATCTCTCCGCTCCTCTCCGCTGCTGCACTTAAGGTGGAACCGGATCCACAACGGTCACCAAGATCATCGAGCCTCAGATCATTGAGGGTAGGGCCGCCTTAAATGAACTCTCTTCTCTCTAGAATATCTTGTTGTTAATGCTTAGTACTGCCTTCCCCGATTCGGAGACCATCCATAGCCCCTAACCCTTCAGTGTTGCAGATCTGAAGAAAGTCAAACACAGGTGGAACCAAAATGGCGGCAGGTTCCATGTTGGATTGTGAGGTGGAGTCATTTCACCAACAATTACCAGGGTTAGGGTATAGGACCAGGGTTAGGGTATAGGACCAGGGTTAGGGTATAGGACCAGGGTTAGGGTATAGGACCAGGGTTAGGGTATAGAACCAGGGTTAGGGTATAGGACCAGGGTTAGGGTATAGGACCAGGGTTAGGGTATAGGACCAGGGTTAGGGTATAGGACCAGGGTTAGGGTATAGGACCAGGGTTAGGGTATAGGACCAGGGTTAGGGTATAGGACCAGGGTTAGGGGTCTGTATTCTACAGTAGGGTATAGGACCAGGGTTAGGGGTCTGTATTCTACAGTAGGGTATAGGACCAGGGTTAGGGGTCTGTATTCTACAGTAGGATATAGGACCAGGGTTAGGGTATAGGACCAGGGTTAGGGTATAGGACCAGGGTTAGGATATAGGACCAGGGTTAGGGTATAGGACCAGGGTTAGGGTATAGGACCAGGGTTAGGGTATATGACCAGGGTTAGGGTATAGGACCAGGGTTAGGGTATAGGACCAGGGTTAGGGTATAGGACCAGGGTTAGGGGTCTGTATTCTACAGTAGGATATAGGACCAGGGTTAGGGGTCTGTATTCTACAGTAGGATATAGGACCAGGGTTAGGGTATAGGACCAGGGTTAGGATATAGGACCAGGGTTAGGGTATAGGACCAGGGTTAGGGGTCTGTATTCTACAGTAGGGTATAGGACCAGGGTTAGGGAGCTGTGTTCTACAGTATGAAACTGTATCTGTAGATCCATACATCCGCCATCTTATGTCTAACAGCTCCAGTTTCCTCCCGCAGGCCCGGATTTCTCTAAGATCACCACCATCCACGGCAACCCGGAAATGAAAGACCAAGAGTCAGAGAGGATCACCAAACTAATCCAAGGTCAGAACCTAGAATCTTTCCAGTCAAAATCCTAATTAACACTTCAGAACAAACTTCCTTTAGATTTTTTTTGGGGGGGGGACTATCTGTTGTTCCATGTTGTGAATCTGTTCTTCAATGCGTTTGTATGGGCTAATAGCAGTAATGCCCCAAACAAATGTTCATCAAATATTTTTGGTATATTTCTTTTTTATACTTCAAGTTGTCTTCAAATGCAAAATCACATAGCTAAATGATCCTTCGTACGACCTTCTTAAAACAATTCCATATACCTTCGCCTAATTTATACAACACACAAGCATGCACGAAATAACAGTTAGGAAGGATGTCTTCCCTGCATAGCATTGCAAATTGCTTTTGCTTCAGAAATATGCATATTTCGCAACACAAATAGGTGTTTTATGTAGCTCCAGTACTTGCGTTCTTGCATTGGGTACTTGCATAAGGTATACAGTGGCTTGCGAAAGTATTCACCCCCCCTTGGCATTTTTCCTATTTTGTTGCCTTACAACCTGGAATTAAAATGGATTTTTTTGGGGGTTGTATCAATTGATTTACAAAACATGCCTACCACTTTGAAGATGCTAAATATTTTTCCTTGTGAAACAAACAAACAAACAAATATTTAAAAAAAGACAACTTTAGCGTGCATAAGTATTCACCCCCACAAAGTCAATACTTTGTAGAGCCACCTTTTACAGCAATTACAGCTTCAAGTCTCTTGGGGTATGTCTCTATAAGCTTGGCACATCTAGCCACTGGGATTGTTCTTCAAGGCAAAACTGCTCCAGCTCCTTCAAGTTGGATGGGTTCCGCTGGTGTACAGCAATCTTTAAGTCATACCACAGATTCTCAATTGGATTGAGGTCTGGGCATTGACTAGGCCATTTCAAGACATTTCAATGTTTCCCCTTAAACCACTCGAGTGTTGCTTTAGCAGTATGCTTAGGGTCATTATCCTGCTGGAAGGTGAACCTCCGTCCCAGTCTCAAATCTCTGGAAGACTGAAACAGGTTTCCCTCAAGAATTTCCCTGTATTTAGCGCCATCCATCATTCCTTCAATTCTGACCAGTTTCCCAGTCCCTGCCAATGAAAAACATCCCCACAGCATGATGCTGCCACCACCATGCTTCACTGTGGGGACGGTGTTCTCGGGGTAATGAGAGGTTTTGGGTTTGCGCCAGACATAGCGTTTTCCTTGATGGCCAAAAAGCTCAATTTTAGTCTCATCTTACCAGAGTACATTCTTCCATATGTTCAGGGAGTCTCCCACATGCCTTTTGGCGAACACCAAATGTGTTTGCTTATTTTGTTCTTTAAGCAATGGCTTTTTTCTGGCCACTCTTCTGTAAAGCCCAGCTCTGTGGAGTGTACGGCTTGAAGTGGTCCTATAGAGAGATACTCCAATCTCTGCTTTGGAGCTTTGCAGCTCCTTCAGGGTTATCTTTGGTCTCTTTGTTGCCTCTCTGATTAATACCCTCCTTGCCTGGTCCGTGACTTTTGGTGGGCGGCCATCTCTTGGCAGGTTTGTTGTGGTGCCATATTCTTTCAATTTTTTTATAATGGATTTAATGGTGCTCCGTGGGATGTTCAAAGTTTCTGATATTTTTTTGTAACCCAACCCTGATCTGTACTTCTCCATAACTTTGTCCCTGACCTGTTTGGAGAGCTCCTTGGTATTAATGGTGCCGCTTGCTTGGTGGTGCCCCTTGCTTAGTGGTGTTGCAGACTCTGGGGCCTTTCAGAACAGGTGTATACAGTTGAAATCGGAAGTTTACATACACTTAGGTTGGAGTCATTAAAACTTGTTTTTCAACCACTCCACACATTTCTTGTTAACAAACTATAGTTTTGGCAAGTCGGTTAGGACATCTACTTTGTGCATGACACAAGTAATTTTTCCAACAATTGTTTACAGACAGATTATTTCACTTATAATTGACTGTATCACAATTCCAGTGGGTCAGAAGTTTACATACACTAAGTTGACTGTGCCTTTAAACAGCTTGGGAAATTACAGAAAGTCATGGCTTTAGAAGCTTCTGATAGGCTAATTCACATAATTTGAGTCGATTGGAGGTGTACCTGTGGATGTATTTCAAGGCCTACCTTAAACTCAGTGCCTCTTTGCTTGACATCATGGGAAAATCAAAAGAAATCAGCCAAGACCTCAGAAAAAAGAATTGTAGACCTCCACAAGTCTGGTTCATCCTTTGGAGCAATTTCCAAACGCCTGAAGGTGCCACGTTCATCTGTGCAAACAATAGTATGCAGGTATAAACACCATGGGACCACGCAGTTGTCATACCGCTCAGGAAGGAGACGCATTCTGTCTCCTAGAGATGAACGTACTTTGGTGCAAAAAAGTGCAAATCAATCCCAGAACAACAGTAAAGGACCCTGTGGAGATGCTGGAGGAAACAGGTACAAACATTTCTATATCCACAGTAAAACGAGTCCTATATCGACATAACCTGAAAGGCCGCTCAGTAAGGAAGAAGCCACTGCTCCAAAACCGCCATAAAAAAGCCAGACTACGGTTTGCAACTGCATATGAGACAAAGATCGTACTTTTTGGAGAAATGACCTCTGGTCTGATGAAACTAAAATAGAACTGTTTGGCCATAATGACCATCGTTATGTTTGGAGGAAAAAGAGGGTTGCTTGCAAGCCGAAGAACACCATCCCAACCGTGAAGCACGGGGGTGGCAGCATCATGCTGTGGGGGTGCTTTGCTGCAGGAGGGACTGGTGCACTTCACAAAATAGATGGCATCATGAGGAAGGAAAATGATGTGGATATATAGAAGCAACATCTCAAGACATCAGTCAGGAAGTTAAGGCTTGGTCGCAAATGGGTCTTCCAAATGGACAATGACCCCAAGCATACTTCCAAAGTTGTGGCAAAATGGCTTAAGGACAACAAAGTCAAGGTAGTGGAGTGGCCATCACAAAGCCCTGACCTCAATCCTATAGAAAATGCATGGGCAGAACTGAAAAAGCATGTGCAAGCAAGAAGGCCTATAAACCCAACTTATTGTGGGAAGCTCGTGGAAGGCTATCTGAAATGTTTTACCCAAATTAAACAATTTAAAGGCAATGCTACCAAGTACTAATTGAGTGTATGTAAACTTCTGACCCACTGGGAATGTGATGAAAGAAATAAAAGCTTAAATAAATCATTCTCTCTACTATTATTCTGACATTTCACATTCCTAAAATAAAGTGGTGATCCTAACTGACCTAAGACAGGGAATCTTTACTAGGATTAAATGTCGGGAATTGTGAAAAACTGAGTTTAAATGTATTTGGCTAAGGTGTACGTAAACTTCCGACTTCAACTGTATATACTGAGATCATGTGACAGATCATGTGACACTTAGATTGCACACAGGTGGACTTAATTTAACTAATTATGTGACTTCTGAAGGTAATTGGTTGCACCAGATCTTATTTAGGAGCTTCATTGCAAAGGGGGTGAATAGTTATTTTTTTCATTTCATTTCACCAATTTTGACTATTTTGTGTATGTCCACTACATGAAATAATCCATATAAAAATCAATTTCAATTACAGATTGTAATGCAACAAAACAGGAAAAACATCACGGGGATGAATACTTTACAATGATTATGTGTTAGGCTGCATGTTCCATTTGAGTGATGTTTGTTCTCTCTCTCTCTCTCTCTCTCTCTCTCTCTCTCTCTCTCTCTCTCTCCTTCTCTCTCTCTCTCTCTCTCTCTGTGATGGTTCTCTCTCTCTGTGTGATGGTTCTCTCTCTCTGTGATGGTTCTCTCTCTCTGTGATGGTTCTCTCTCTCTGTGATGGTTCTCTCTCTCTGTGATGGTTCTCTCTCTCTGTGATGGTTCTCTCTCTGTGATGGTTCTCTCTCTCTGTGATGGTTCTCTCTCTCTGTGATGGTTCTCTCTCTCTGTGTGATGGTTCTCTCTCTGTGTGATGGTTTTCTCTCTCTACAGGTGGAGGTAGTATGGGGGCCCCGGCCAAAAGAGCTCCTGGTAACTACAGACACACACACACACACACCAGTGAAATTATAACTCATTCATCAACAGGTTCGTCAACAGCCCTACTTAACACTGATCAAAAACAACCTGTCAAATGATTGGTATCAGCACTGTAAGACAATATGCAAACAGTCACCAAGTCAACAATATGCAGACAGTCACTAAGTCCATCTCTCCCTCTCCATCTCTACCTCTCCATCCCTACCTCTCCATCTCTACCTCTCCATCTCTACCTCTCCATCTCTCCCTCTCCATCTCTACCTCTCCATCTCTCCCTCTCCATCTCTACCTCTCCATCTCTCCCTCTCCATCTCTCCCTCTCCATCTCTACCTCTCCATCTCTACCTCTCCATCTCTACCTCTCCATCTCTACCTCTCCATCTCTGTATCTCTCTTTATTCTCTTTCCATTTCTCTTTCTGTCATACTCTTATTATTCCTTTAACTCTTTTCTTCCTGTTCCACTACTTTTCTTTCTACCTGTCTTTAACTCTCTTCTTCCTGTTCCACTACTTTTCTTCCTACCTGTCTTTAACTCTCTTCTTCCTGTTCCATTACTTTTCTTCCTACCTGTCTTTAACTCTCTTCTTCCTGTTCCACTACTTTTCTTCCTACCTGTCTTTAACTCTCTTCTTCCTGTTCCACTACTTTTCTTCCTACCTGTCTTTAACTCTCTTCTTCCTGTTCCACTACTTTTCCTCCCACCTGTCTTTTACTCTCTACAGTTGGTGTAAGGAGGAGGAAGGCAAGGTTGGTAAGACGCCACAACAACAAAAAGTCACATCCAGCCAAGACCAGTGCATACCAGTCCAGCCCTGATCAGTCCAGCCCTGACCAGTCCAGCCCAGTAAAGACCAGTCCAAACCAGTAGAGACCAGTCCAGACCAGCCAAGACAAGTCCAAGCCAGCCAAGACCAATCCAGACCAGTACAAACCGGTAAAGAACAGTTCTAACCAGACCAGCCCTGCAATAATCTCCTTCCAGATCACCATGGAGACACTGCCAGGAGCTCACCAAGATACACAGCAACACAAAAACACTTTCTAAGTTCCCTTGATGGGAGAACAAGAGGAAGAACCCATAGTGGAACATCTATAACAATCAAGTAAGCACCCTGGGGAGCAAAAGTGGTTGAAAAAATGTTAGAAATACGTATTTTCAACCAATTTTGCTCACTGGGCTGTCATCAAGGCTAAGGGTGGCTATTTGAAGAATCTCAAGTATAAAATATATTTTGATTTGTTTAACACTTTTTTGGTTACTACATGATTCCATATGTGTTATTTCATATATTTGATGTCTTCACTATTATTCTACAATATATAACAAATGTTAAATAAAGAAAAACCCTTGAATGAGTAGGCGTGTCCAACCTTTCGACCGATAGCGTATGTATGCCAGGAAATTAACTTTTAAGAACTGTTATGAACTTCTACTATGGTGTGGATTGGGTAGAACTATTGAAATAATATCTATACGGTGGAAAGAATAAACGTTTATTCGTTTTTTGTTAAAAAGATGGCTTGTTTCGGCGAACACTCTTTATTATGGTGCTGGTATTCTGTATTGTGCATCTCGACCAATAGAAATGAAGCACTTTCTTATGGTTGCTTCTTGACCAATAGGAATTAAGCATTCTGTATTATGGATGCATCTCAACCAATATAAAATAGCAATACTTTTTATCCTTTGAAGATGCTGTAATTATCAAAACTTGAAAACCATATAGATTGTTTTTTGTTTTTTTTACTTAGTTTTTAGTTTTTCCTGTTTTCGATAGTTTCAAACTGTATCTAAAACTGTTTTCTAATTCATTTTTTTGGGGGGTTTGTTATTGATTGAGGCTGTTGATGTTCAGTTGTACAATAAGACCAACCAAACCTGTTTTGGAAATAAACGTTCAATAAACGTTATATTTGAATGAAAATATCTTAGTTTTTTATCATGTTTGGTCATATTTGTATTGAATTTAACCTTTATTTTAGCAGGGATTCCTATCGTGACGGAGATCTCTTTTACAAGGGAGCACTGCACTAGACCTGCAGCAATTACGCAAAAGTTAATTGCACAAAAGTTAGACACGCAAATTGTTAAATCAATGTGGGAGCACAGAAAACACAAAAACACCTCTGTGACTCACCAAGTGTTTTCTGACTAAAAGACAGCGAACAGGAAAAGACAGGGGCTAGTCCCAGCGTTTACCATTACTGCAATCTCCACACAAGTCAAGGGAATTGCCTTTAATAAAGTGCAGTGACCTTGTTGACAATGTGAAAATGAATGAATCTCTGCCTTAGTTCTCCTCTGATGTAAACACGTCCGCACACAGACAACACACACCTTCCACAGCATTCCACTTCGCCGTTCATCAACAGGGCCAGGCGTTTGGTTGTTTTGCCCATATGATTCATATCACTCGGAACCAGAAGTTCAGGAACAGAATGTGATAGCAGCAGAGCATCGAAGGGTCATGAAAACCATTACATCACTGACGGATTTGCATCTCAGCTGTTTTCATGTGTTTTCATGTGTTTCTGATGTTTTTTTCCCCAATGTTTTTCATAACGTGTTGAGTCTGTTGTAGTCTGACGACAAGCTGTCTGTTACCTGTCTGTGTCTCGGAGTGTGTCAAAGAAAGCAAGAGAAAAAGAGTGAGGACATGAAGGAGATCTTCATTTCCTTTATTATAGCAAAACTCTTCAGTTTGCAGTTGGATAAACATCCTTACTCTATGCTACTGCCTGAAGTCCTGGGCTGGGTGGTGTTCATGGAGAGCTGCCACCGTTCTGTCCACACAGGGTTTGGAAATACAGTGTCATCTGAAAAAAACATGTTTTTTCAATGGATCTAAAAAAATAAATAAATTTAAAAAAAAAAAAAGGTTCCCAAAGACAGATGTTTTGCAGGTTTTTTAAAACAGTCAATAACACGTTTTTTCCTGCTGTGACCGTAAAATGGATCGGTCAAACTGGGTGTGGCTGAAATGACACTAATCACTGTAGTGTACTATTTTTGACCAGGAACCATACGACTTTAGTCAAAGGTAGTGCATTATATAGGGAATAGGGTGTCATTTCAGACAGCCACAGTTTTCACAGAGAATCGGATTCAGCTCTGGATTGACTCATATGATTCAGAGAGAGGGCAATCAGCCATTCATGGCTTTAGCTTGCAAGGAATCATGGGATATATTTTAGAGCCGAGGTCAGCTGGGACGTCATTAAGATGATCCTCCAAGACTCTGACACACACACGCACGCACGCACGCACGCACGCACACACACACACACACACACACACACACACACACACACACACACACACACACACACACACACACACACACACACACACACACACACACACACACACACACACACACACACCTCATCCAAGGTCAGGGTTGGCCAAGCCAGTGCATCATTATGGGAGGTATTAGAGGTAGATGCTTACAGGATTCCCTGTCCTGTAAACATTATGATGCTGCAAGGCTGGACCCCAACCTACCTACCTACAGTGTTGCCTTCCAAAGGCAAACATTAGTCATTTTTTTAAATGAACAAGCTTTTTCAAATTCATCTCACGTCGACCAAAGTTTTGTTGAGTGAACAAACTTTCACACATTAGCTCAATGTCCTTCTGAAGTCCAACTCACAGAATAAAGCTGATTAAGCAAATGGTTACGTCTGCTTTTTTTTTTACAGTGAAGGCTGGAAGTTGGACACGTGTTTGTGTTAGTGTAGTAACGCATTGAGAAACAGTCCTGCATTCAAGGACGCACCCACCCTCTCTAATGAAGGCTTTATCTAGTGTTGTAAACAGGAAACTCATATGGAGCTTAGATTCTGCTGTAAAGCAAGGCTGCGTCACAAATGCCACCCTATTCAAATCAAATACATTTTTATTTGCCACATGCGCTGAATACAACAGGTGCAGACATTACCGTGAAATGCTTACTTACAGCCCTTAACCAACAATGCATTTATTTTTTTTATAAAAAAGTAAAATGAAACAACAACAAAAAAGTGTTGAGAAAAAAAGAGCAGAAGTCAAATAAAATAACAGTAGGGAGGCTATATATACAGGGGGGGTACCGGTGCAGAGTCAATGTGCGGGGGCACCGGCTAGTTGAGGTAGTTGAGGTAATATGTACATGTGGGTAGAGTTAAAGTGACTATGCATAAATCATTAACAGAGTAGTAGCAGCAGCGTAAAAATATGGGGTGGGGGTGGGGGGGCAGTGCAAATAGTCCGGGTAGCCATGATTAGCTGTTCAGGAGTCTTATGGCTTGGGGGTAGAAGCTGTTAGGAAGCCTTTTGGACCTAGACTTGGCACTCCGGTACCGCTTGCCATGCGGTAGCAGAGAGAACAGTCTATGACTAGGGTGGCTGGAGTCTTTGACAATTTTGAGGGCCTTCCTCTGACACCGCCTGGTATAGAGGTCCTGGATGGCAGGAAGCTTGGCCCCAGTGATGTACTGGGCCGTACGCACTACCCTCTGTAGTGCCTTGCGGTCGGAGGCCGAGCAGTTGCCGTACCAGGCGGTGATGCAACCAGTCAGGATGCTCTCGATGGTGTCACCAATGCCACCCTATTCCCTACATAGTGTTCTAGTTGGTGGAATAGGTGTGACATTTGGGACACACCCCAGAGCTCTTCAGGTTCATTCAACAGAAAGTCTCCATTGTCTGTTGGGTTAATATCTGATACTCAGACAGTGGAGTCAGCCAGGGTCACTGGCCTCGTCCCCAATGGCACCCTATTCCCTGTTCCCATCTCTGGTCAAACGTAGTGTACTGTAAGGAACAGGGTGCCATTTGGGGCTTGTTGAGAGTGCATGTGCGTGCGTGTCTGTGACTCACAGATAGCCCACACAGAGGAACTCCAGATGTTGTTTTCTATCCTACCCAGGCATCGATGGCTCCAACAGCAGAATTTGTACTGTGACTGGAGCTAACAGACAAGGCTATCAATCAAACTTTTGTGAAGTTCAGCAACAGAAATAAACAAAAAAACATTTTATTTTATCTTTAGTAACAGGACATAATGTACACAGAGGAGTCAGTATTTAATGTTGATTTTCTTCCTTTAAGGCCGGGATTCAATCCAATCAGCCCTTTTTTGGCTACGTACCGTTTAAATACAATGCTCCCGCGTTTGTTGAGACTGCAGTCATGGCAAATGCTGCATATGTTGGGGTACGTGTGTGTATGTGCACCCCCTACCTCCCCGTAGCTCCCAGCTGATGATGGTGGAAAGTGCTGTGGCCAGCCACGGGCCGTGTTAATGAGTTGTCTGAGACATGTTGCCTCCCGAGTGGCGCAGTGGTCTAAGGCACTGCATCGCAGTGCCAGCTGTGCCACTAGAGATCCTGGTTTGAATCCAGGCTCTGTCGTGGCCGGCCTCAACCAGGAGACCCAGCGTCATCCAGGGTAGGGGAGGGAATGGCCGGCAGGGATGTAGCTCAGTTGGTAGAGCATGGTGTTTGCAACACCAGGGTTGTGGGTTTGATTCCCACGGGGGGTATGAAAGATTAAAATTAAATAAACGTGGGCACTCACTAAATGTAAATCGCTCTGGATAAGAGCGTCTGCTAAATGACAATAAAAATTAAAAAAACATGGGAAGTTAACTAAAAACAGCTTGTGTGTTTGTAAGGTGGATATATACAGTGGGGAGAACAAGTATTTGATACACTGCCGATTTTACAGGTTTTCCTACTTACAAAGCATGTAGAGGTCTGTGATTTGTATCATAGGTACACTTCAACAGTGAGAGACGGAATCTTTAACAAAAATCCAGACAATCACATTGTATGATTTTTAAGTAATTCATTTGCATTTTATTGCATGACATAAGTATTTGATCACCTACCAACCAGTAAGAATTCCGGCTCTCACAGACCTGTTAGTTTTTCTTTAAGAAGCCCCCCTGTTCTCCACTCATTACCTGTATTAACTGCACCTGTTTGAACTCGTTACCTGTATAAAAGACAACTGTCCACACACTCAATCAAACAGACTCCAACCTCTCCACAATGGCCAAGACCAGAGAGCTGTGTAAGGACATCAGGGATTAAATTGTAGACCTGCACAAGGCTGGGATGGGCTACAGGACAATAGGCAAGCAGCTTGGTGAGAAGGCAACAACTGTTGCCGCAATTATTAGAAAATGGAAGAAGTTCAAGATGACGGTCAATCACCCTCGGTCTGGGGCTCCATGCAAGATCTCACCTCGTGGGGCATCAATGATCATGAGGAAGGTGACGGATCAGCCCAGAACTACACGGCAGGACCTGGTCAATGACCTGAAGAGAGCTGGGACCACAGTCTCAAAGAAAACCATTAGTAACACACTACGCCGTCATGGATTAAAATCCTGCAGCGCACGCAAGGTCCCCCTGCTCAAGCCAGCGCATGTCCAGGCCCGTCTGAAGTTTGCCAATGACCATCTGGATGATCCAGAGGAGGAATGGGAGAAGGTCATGTGGTCTGATGAGACAAAAATATAGCTTTTTGGTCTAAACTCCACTCGCCGTGTTTGGAGGAAGAAGAAGGATGAGTACAACCCCAAGAACACCATCCCAACCGTGAAGCATGGAGGTGGAAACATCATTCTTTGGGGATGCTTATCTGCAAAGGGGACAGGACGACTGCACCGTATTGAGGAGAGGATGGATGGGGCCATGTATCGCGAGATCTTGGCCAACAACCTCCTTCCCTCAGTAAGAGCATTGAAGATGGGTCGTGGCTGGGTCTTCCAGCATGACAACGACCCGAAACACACAGCCAGGGCAACTAAGGAGTGCTCCGTAAGAAGCATCTCAAGGTCCTGGAGTGGCCTAGCCAGTCTCCAGACCTGAACCCAATAGAAAATCTTTGGAGGGAGCTGAAAGTCCGTATTGCCCAGCGACAGCCCCGAAACCTGAAGGATCTGGAGAAGGTCTGTATGGAGGAGTAGGCCAAAATCCCTGCTGCAGTGTGTGCAAACCTGGTCAAGACCTACAGGAAACCTATGATCTCGTATGTTCCGGCAGGCGAGGTGAGTAGTCATGCTGTAGTCATGCTGTACTTCGCTCCGCAGGTAATATGACACATTACATTACAATGGAATGATTTGATTAGTGTAATGTTGGCTAGCTACATAGTTGTATTTGTATCACAGATAAAGGTGTAGTATAGAGTAATTATCGAGGTTAGCTAGCCAGCTACATTCGTTCGCAGCGACGCTGTTTTTCAAACAAAGTCAACACCGCAGCCATTGCTAGCTAGCCAACACTACCAGCTACCAGCTAGCAGTACTGTAGCAACTAAATACAATATCCTTTTAGCCAGCTACATTCGTTCGCAGCGACGCCGTTTTTCAAACAAAGTCATCACCGCAGTCATTGCTAGCTAGCCAACGCTACCAGCTAGCAGTACTATAGCAACTAAATACAATATAATTTTAGCCAGCTACATTCGTTCGCAGCGACGCCGTTTGTCAAGCAAAGTCAACACAGCAGCCATTGCTAGCTAGCCAACACTACCAGCTAGCAGTACTGTAGCAGCTAAATACAATATTTTTGTGCTAGCTAGCCAACGTTTAATTATTGCTGCGTTATGAAAGGAACTAGACACGGACACGAATTATCTGTATAGTGTGTTAACACACTATTGGTAGTTTGTTGTAACCAAGTATTGGTGCTAAACCGTGTGTTATTGGATGCTAGCGTGCTAGTTAGCTATGGGGTCATAGTTAGCTAGCTGAATAAAGTAAGTTGAGTCTATTCCTTGAAACATTGAACCGCTGTAGTTTACAACAATTCTATTTTCTAAAGTGGAAGTTGGGAGAGTTTTATTCGGGTGTTTCAGTGAAACAATTATAGTTTCTGAGGTGGAAGTTGGGAGAGTTATATTTGGGAGTTGTGGTGAGGGAGGCCCCGCTCTCTCCTTTCCCAGATGTTTAGTTCATTTCATTCCGATCTCCTCTGCATTATTGTAGCCATTTGCTACAGCCTGTCAACTATGCCTCTGCCTATCCCTGTTCTCTCCTCTCCGCACAGGCTACACAAACGCCTCACACCGCGTGGCTGCTGCCTCTCTAACCTGGTGGTCCCTGCACGCACCACACACCTGGAGTTCCAGGTCTCAGGCAGCCTCTGGAACTGCCGTTCTGCTGCCAACAAGGCTGACTTCATCCCAGCCTATGATACCCTCCAGTCCCTCGACTTCCTGGCGCTGACGGAAACATGGATTACCACTGAAAACACTGCTACTCCTACTGCTCTCTCCTCGTCTGACCATGTGTTCTTGCATACCCCGAGAGCATCTGGTCAGAGGGGTGGTGGCACAGGAATCCTCATCTCTCCCAAGTGGACATTCTCAATTTTTCCCCCTAACCCATCTGTCTATCTCCTCATTTGAATTCCATGCTGTCACAGTCACTAGCCCATTTAAGCTTAATATCCTTGTCATCTATCGCCCTCCAGGTTCCCTTGGAGAGTTCATCAATGAGCTTGACGCCTTGATAAGTTCCTTTCCTGAGGATGGCTCACCCCTCACAGTTTTGGGGGATTTCAACTTCCCTACGTCTACATTTGACTCATTTCTCTCTGCCTCCTTCTTTCCACTCCTCTCCTCTTTTGACCTCACCCTCTCACCGTCCCCCCCTACTCACACGGCAGGCAATACGCTTGACCTCATCTTTACTAGATGCTGCTCTTCTACTAATCTCACTGCAACTCCCCTCCATGTCTCCGACCACTACTTTGTATCCTTTTCTCTCTCGCTCTCCTCCAACACTACTCACTCTGCCCCTACACAGATGGTAATGCGCCGCCGCAACCTTCGCTCTCTCTCTCCCACTACTCTCTCCTCTTCCATCCTATCATCTCTTCCCTCTGCTCAATCCTTCTCCCTCCAATCTCCTGATTATGCCTCCTCAACCCTCCTCTCCTCCCTTTCTGCATCCTTTGACTCTCTGTGTCCCCTATCCTCCCGGCCGGCTCGGTCCTCCCCTCCAGCTCCGTGGCTTGATGACTCATTGCGAGCTCACAGAACAGAGCTCCGGGCAGCTGAGCGGAAATGGAAGAAAACTAGACTCCCTGCGGACCTGGCATCTTTTCACTACCTCCTCTCTACATTTTCTTCATCTGTTTCTGCTGCTAAGGCCACTTTCTACCACTCTAAATTCCAACCATCTGCCTCTAACCCTAGGAAGCTCCTTGCCACTCTCTCCTCCCTGCTGAATCCCCCCCCCCCTCCTCCCTCTCTGTGGATGACTTCGTCAACCACTTTGAAAAGAAGGTTGACGACATCCGATCCTCGTTTGTTAAGTGTAATGACACTGCTGGTCCTGCTCACACTACCCTACCCTATGCTTTGACTTCTTTCTCCCCTCTCTCTCCAGATAAAATCTCGCGACTTGTGACTGCAGGCCGCCCAACAACCTGCCCGCTTGACCCCAACCCCTCCTCTCTTCTCCAGACCATCTCCGGTGACCTTCTCCCCTACCTCACCTCGCTGATCAACTCATCCTTGACCGCTGGCTATGTCCCTTCCGTCTTCAAGAGAGCGAGAGTTGCACCCCTTCTCAAAAAACCAACACTCGATCCCTCTGATGTCAACAACTACAGACCAGTATCCCTTCTTTCTTTTCTTTCCAAAACTATTGAGCGTGCCGTCTTTAGCCAACTCTCTTGCTATCTCTCTCAGAATGACCTTCTTGATCCGAACCAGTCAGGTTTCAGGACTGGTCATTCAACTGAGACTGCTATTCTCTGTGTCACGGAGGCTCTCCGCACTGCTAAAGCTAACTCTCTCTCCTCTGCTCTTGTCCTTCTAGACCTGTCTGCTGCCTTTGATACTGTGAACCATCAGATCCTCCTCTCCACCCTCTCCGAGCTGGGCATCTCAGGCGCGGCTCACTCTTGGATTGCGTCCTACCTGACCGGTCGCTCCTACCAAGTGGCGTGGTGAGAAGCTGTCTCCGCACCATGTGCTCTCACCACTGGTGTCCCCAGGGCTCAGTTCTAGGCCCTCTCCTATTCTCGCTATACACCAAGTCACTTGGCTCTGTCATATCCTCACGTGGCCTCTCCTATCATTGCTACGCTGACGATACACAACTAATCTTCTCCTTTCCCCCTTCTGATAACCAGGTGGCGAATCGCATCTCTGCATGTCTGGCAGACATATCAGTATGGATGACGGATCACCACCTCAAGCTGAACCTTGGCAAGACGGAGCTGCTCTTCCTCCCGGGGAAGGACTGCCCGTTCCATGATCTCGCCATCACGGTTGACAACTCCGTTGTGTCCTCCTCCCAGAGTGCGAAGAGCCTTGGCGTGACCCTGGACAACACCCTGTCGTTCTCCGCTAACATCAAGGCGGTGACCCGATCCTGCAGGTTCATGCTCTACAACATTCGGAGAGTACGACCCTGCCTTACACAGGAAGCGGCACAGGTCCTAATCCAGGCACTTGTCATCTCCCGTCTGGATTACTGCAACTCACTGTTGGCTGGGCTCCCTGCCTGTGCCATTAAACCCCTACAACTCCTCCAGAATGCCGCAGCCCGTCTGGTGTTCAACCTTCCCAAGTTCTCTCACGTCACCCCGCTCCTCCGCACACTCCACTGGCTTCCAGTTGAAGCTCGCATCTGTTACAAGACCATGGTGCTTGCCTATGGAGCTGTGAGGGGAACGGCACCTCCGTACCTTCAGGCTCTGATCAGTCCCTACACACAAACGAGGGCATTGCGTTCATCCACCTCTGGCCTGCTGGCTCCCCTTCCTCTGCGGAAGCATAGTTCCCGCTCAGCCCAGTCAAAACTGTTTGCTGCTCTGGCACCCCAATGGTGGAACAAGCTCCCTCACGATGCCAGGACAGCGGAGTCACTCACCACCTTCCGGAGACATTTGAAACCCCACCTCTTTAAGGAATACCTGGGATAGGATAAAGTAATCCTTCTACCCCCCCCCCCCCCCCCTAAAAAAATAACTAAAATAAAAAACAAAATAAATAAATAAATAAATAAATAATAAATAAATAAATTTAATAAATAAATAAATAAATTTAATAAATAAATAAAATTGTAAAGTAGTTATCCCACTGGCTATAGGGTGAATGCACCAATTTGTAAGTCGCTCTGGATAAGAGCGTCTGCTAAATGACGTAAATGTAAATGTAAATGCCAAATATTAAGTTCTGCTTTTCTGATGTATCAAATACTTATGTCATGCAATAAAATGCAAATGAATTACTTAAAAATCATACAATGTGATTTTCTGTATTTTAAAAAAAAATTCTGTCTCTCACAGTTGAAGTGTACCTATGAAAAAATTACAGACCTCTACATGCTTTGTAAGTAGGAAAACCTGCAAAATCGGCAGTGTATCAAATACTTGTTCTCCCCACTGTATATATATATATATATATATATATATATATATATATATATATATATAAATAATGATATAAACGCAACATGTAAAGTGTTGGTTTCATGAGCTGAAATAAAAGATCCCAGAGATGTTCCATACATCCTTGTTAGTGAGCATTTCTCATTTGTCAAGATAATCCATCCACCTGACAGGTGTGGCATATCAAGAAGCTGATTAAACAGCATGATCATTACACAGGTGCACCTGGTGCTGTGGACAGTTTTGTCACACAACACAATGCCGCAGATGTCTCAAGTTTTGAGGGAGCGTGCAATTGGCATGCTGACTGCAGGAATGTCCACCAGAGCTTTTGCCAGAGAATTGAATGTTCAATTCTCTACCATAAGCTGCCTCCAACGTAATTTTAGAGAATTTGGCAGTACGTCCAACTGGCCTCACAACCGCAGACCACGTGTATGGCGTTGTGTGGACGAGCGGTTTGCTGATGTCAATGTTGTGAACAGAGTGCCCCATGGTGGCTGTTATGGAATAGGCAGTCATAAGCTATGGACAATGAACACAATTGCATTTTATCAATGGTAATTTGAATGCACGAAGATACCTTGAAGAGATCAAATTTGTCATGCCATTCATCCACCGCCATCACCTCATGTTTAGTATGATAATGCACGGCTCCATGTTGCAAGGATCTGCACACAATTCCTGGAAGCTGAAAATGTCCCAGTTCTTCCACGGCCTGTATACTCACCAGACATGTCACCCATTGAGCATGTTTGGCATGCTCTGGATTGATGTGTACGACAGTGTGTTCCAGTTCCCGCCAATATCCAGCAACTTCGCACAGCCATTGAAGAGGAGTGGGACAACATTCCACAGGCCACAATCAACAGCCTGATCAACTCTATGCAAAGGAGATGTGTTGCACTGCGTGAGGCAAGTTGTGGTCACACCAGATACTGACTGGTTTTCTAATCCACGCCCCTACTTTTTTTTTTAAAAGCACATCTGTATTCCCAGTCATTTGATAAAGGTAAAAAAAGAAAAGAAAAGAAAGTGAAATCCATAGATTAGGGCCTAATGAATTCATTTCAATTGACTGATTTCCTTATAATTTATGAACTTTTTGAAATTGTTGCGTTCATATTTTTGTTTGTTGTATTTATCAGTCTTATGGCTTGGGGGTGGGCGTGTCAAAAACAAAGTTATTTAGAATCCCGGAACCCCAGACAGGAGGCAGTCAGTCAGTCTTCAATATTAAGGATATTTTCTTGGTATTAATAAATAATAATAAAAGAGTTACAGGATAACAGTACACAAAAACATGGACATGCCTGGGCCAACACCACTTCACCACTTTACTCACACGCCTGAGTCCATGGAGCGTTCGTCGCCTCTGCGTTGGCATCATGGGGTTCCGATGCATTTGTCACTCACCCGTCGTTCGGCTTTTCATCCCGAGCAGGGTCGTTTCCGTTCGACTCTTCCCGAGCAGGGTCAAACTCATCCGGTTCCCCTCTCCCCAGACGCAGCGCCAGTAGAGGTGTGGCCTGTGGCACATGACCTCTCCCGTTGCTGGCTTGAATCTCCTGAACATTGTCTGAGAGCTTTGTGCTTGAGTGTGTGCCGGTCGGTGTGTCTGTCTGCATGTGTGTGTGTGTGTGTGTGTTGTTTTGTGTCTCCCAGGGAGTCCAGTCTGCCATTTGGCCCCCGGCAGCTCAGGGCTGAGCACCAGGGCACCAGGGGTGATGGCCGGGTCCTTCCCCCGGACAGAGGGCCTGTGGCTGGGCAACCAGCTGTGGCTGGTGGCCTCTAGGCTGGAGGGTCTCAGCAAGGAAACAGGGGAACTCTAATTTCTTCCTGTTGACACACAGACGCACACAGACATACTTAGTGCCTATGTAAAATCGCTGGGGAAGCCAGCAAAAAAGCCATATTACAACCTACGTGTTGTGATAGTTGCGTTGTTTGCTCTATAACCTGTTAGTTCATATGCCTTGACACTGTGATATATTGGCCTAACCCCCAATGCTCCTCAGGCGTAAGGGGCGTGGCTCAGGCATTTGGGGGCGTGGCTCAGGCGTGTGGGGGCATGGCTCAGGCGTGTGGGGGCGTGGCTCAGGTCCTTGATTAACACAACGAGACAGACACTAAAGTTTTAATCAATTAAAAGAAAAGGAAGTCACTCAATTAAGAAAATAAGATGTAAACCAAAACAACTTAAAGTAAATCAATATTTAGAGGAATTCTAAGTCAATAAAGCAAAATAAAGCACAGATGAGGAAATAAAGAAAATGACTAAATTAGAGCCATCGTGATATATTCATGATATATTCGTGATATATTTGTGATATATCCGTGATATATTCGTGATATATCCGTGATATATTCGTGATATATTCGTGATATATTCGTGATATATTCGTGATAAATTCGCGTGTCTGTGTGTGCTTGCCTTCCTTGCCTGCTTGCTTGCTTACAACATGCAGTTCAACTCCAATTCAGTGAATCATATGTTTACTATTATGACCCTGGCTGGTTATTCTTCCCAGTGAGTTATGATCTCTTCAGCTCCACTAAGATAAACTCCTTAAAGATGAGAACATTTGGCCCCGTGAGAGATTTTCCACAGGTCTCTAGGTAGTCCCGTGTAGCTCAGTTGGTAGAGCATGGTGCTTGCAATGCCAGGGTTGTGGGTTCGTTTCAAAACAGGGGGGCCAGTATGAAAAAAAATGTATGCACTCAAAATGTAAGTCGCTCTGGATAAGATCGTCTGCTAAATGACTAAAATGTAAAACGAGGCATAACAGAACAGAGCCTAGGATGTCTACACTTGACACTTACATGTGACTTCAGAATACGAAGATCAGATTAAAATACGGGTCTAGACGCACAAAAATCGCATTGTGTTCAGATCTGTGGTCAGGGACGAATTGTGTGGGGATCTCAGTCTGGGCACATACAGCGCTTGTGTTTTGGGAGCGAGAGGCAACTTTTCATTATTAAGTTTGAGGAAATATGTTACTAGCATGTGAGGAAAGTGTTTGTCATGGTTGTGTGATAATCAACTTTTCCCTGTTTCACCGTTTGATGAATGCTGGCATTGCGTGGGAAAAGGGAATCCAGACACACTGTGTTCACAGTAAACACATTTACACTGCCTTCAGAAAGTATTCATACCCCTTAACTTATTTCACATTTTGTTGTACATCCTGAATTCAAAATGGATTACATAGATTTTTTTTTCTCTAACCCATCTACACAAAATATCCCATCATGTCAAAGTGAAAACATGTTTTTAGAAATGTTGGCACATTTATGTCACGACTTCCTCCGAAGCTGTCTTCTCTCCTGGTTCGGGCAGGCTTCGGCGTTCGTCGTCACCGGCCTTCTAGCCACTGCCGCTCCTCATCTCGTCATTCCATTTGTTTTGTCTTGTTTATTACACACACCTGGTTCATATCCCCTCATCAGTACCTGTATAAGTGTTCCCTCTGCCCCCTTGTCTTTGTGTGTGATTGTTTATTGTGAGGTTAGTGAAGCTCGGTGGAGCTCCTTGTATTTTGTATCGCCGGGATATTTCCCTGTGTGCCTTGTTGCTTCCAGTGTTCCTGTTTTGCGCACTGGAGTGTTTTGATGCATTACTGCATAACTCTGTGTTCTGGAATAAATCCTGTTATTCTGTGATTTACCCTCCTGCACCTGACTCTTTCGAAATCACCCATCACAATTTATTGGAAAGAAAATACAGAAATATCTGTTAAAATCACCTTTGGCAGCGATTACAACTATGAGTCTTTCTGGGTAAGTCCCTAAGAGCTTTGCACACCTGGATTGTACAATATTTGCCCATTATTATTTTCAAAATCCTTCAACCTCTGTAAAATTAGATGTTGATCACTGCTGTACAACCATTTTCAGGTCTTGCCATATATTTTCAAGCAGATTTAAGTCAACACTGTAACTAGGCCACTCATTCAATGTTGTCTTGGAAAACAACTACTGTGTATATTTGGCCTTGTGTTTTAGGTTATTGCCCTGCTGAAAGGTGTATTAATCTCCCAGTGTCTGGTGGAAACCCGACTGAACCAGGTTTCCTCTAGGATTTTGCCTGTGCTTAGCTCCATTCCGTAAATTTTTTATCCTGAAAATCTCCCCAGTCCTTAATAACGATTACAAGCATACACATAACATGATGCAGCCACCACTATGCTTGAAAATATGGAAAGTGGTACTCAGTAATGTGTTGTATTGGATTTGCCCCAAACATAACATTTTGTAATCAGGATAAAAAGTTAATTGCTTTGCCAGATTTTTGGCACTTTTACTTTAGTGCCTTTGTATTCTGTAAAGGCTTCCTTCTTTTCCCTCTGTCAATTAGGTTAGTATTGTGGAGTAACTACAATGTTGTTGATCCATCCTCGATTTTCTCCAATCACAGCCATTAAACTCTGTAACTGTTTTAAAGTCGCCATTGGCCTCATTGTGAAATCCCTGAGCGGTTTCCTTCTTCTCCGGCAACTGAGTTGGGAAGGACGCCTGTATCTTTGTAGTAACCGGGTGTATATACACCATCCAAAGTGTAATTAATAACTTCACCATGCTCAAATGGATATTCAATGTCTGCTTTTTTAAATTTGACCCATCTACCAATAGGTGTCCTTCTTTGCGAGGCATTGGAAAACCTCTCTGGTCTTTGTGGTTGAATCTGTGTATAAAATCCACTGCTCGACTGAGGGACCTTACAGATAATTGTATGTGTGGGGTACAGAGATTATGTAGTCCTTCAAAAATCATGTTAAACACTATTATTGCACACAGAGTAAGTCCATGCAACTTATTATGAGACTTGTTAAGCAAGGTTTTACTCCTGAACTTATTTAGGCTTGCCCTAACAAAGGGGTTGAATACGCATCGACTCAATACATTTCAGCTTTTCATTTTTAATTAATTTGTAAAAATGTCCAAAAAAAATCCACTCTGACATTATGGGGTATTGTGCGTAAGCCAGAGACAAAAATCTAAATTGAATCCATTTTAAATTCAGGCTGTAACACAACATGTGGAAAATGTCAAAGGGTGTGAATACTTTCAGAAGGTACTGTACATCCAGATGTGCATGATGTGTTTGGAACTCCATGATCAGAACTCCATGATCAGAACTCCATGATCAGAACTCCATGATCAGAACCCCATGATCAGAACTCCATGATCAGAACTCCATGATCAGAACCCCATGATCAGAACTCCATGATCAGAACTCCATGATCAGAACTCCATGATCAGAACTCCATGATCAGAACTCCATGATCAGAACTCCATGATCAGAATACTTGAACTGTCAAGTGACACAGCCCTAGAAACACATAATTAACAGATCATTAAATCACAATTTAAAAAGTTCAAAATGCATGTGCCAATCCCAGATTGCCCCTTTACAGTTTCATTAAATCATCAAATCCTAACTTGAGATCAGCATTCAGTACATTAACTCTGACTTTTCATGTAAATCACTGATGTGAATGAAAGAGCTCGAAGAGTTGTGTAAAAATTGTAGCTACGTTTGCTAATTTTTGACCCTATAACCACAGGTCTGATTCAAACCTGCATGTGTTTGCTTTTGGATCGTACGTCAATGATTTGTAGCAGGATAGAAGGAGTTTATCTTTATGCTGAGTGAGTGGGCGTACCAGATGTGTATGACAACGTACACGTGGGGACACTTAAGGAGTCTTCAAAGGATCGTAAACATGTTTTGATCTGTTTAATAAATAGTAGTTAAACAGCACATTTATCATGACAAAGGATGTTATTAACAACAAGTCAATTTAGGGCAAATGGAAAATAAACTGTATTTGTCTTTCCTACGAGACACTATTCATCACTCCTAATTCAACTACCCCTGATTTTAATACTTCCACTTGACCAGATTTGCTGATTCGGAAGTTGTGCTTGTTGGGTGCTTGTGAGTCCTGTGGGTCCGACGCTTCATCCTGACAGAGACACGTGCTGCGATTCCACAGCTCCAGATCTGTACAGCAGAAAGTGTTGTCTTGGATGTTTTGTTGGATCTTGGCCAGTCTGTGGATCCACGATAATGTGATTTGTGTTTCAGTGGATGATGTCACCCTCACAGGAGCAGGTACAGACTAAGACGAGAGGACTGCTGTAGTTAGCTTCCCTTCACACATAGACTGACTGTGTGTGTGTGTGTGTGTGTGTGTGTGTGTGTGTGTGTGTGTGTGTGTGTGTGTGTGTGTGTGTGTGTGTGTGTGTGTGTGTGTGTGTGTGTGTGTGTGTGTGTGTGTGTGTGTGTGTGTTGTGAGCCAATGCCATTGCATACAACGGCGGCAGGTAGCCTAGCGGTTAGCGCGTTGGGCCGGTAATCAAAAGGCTGCTGGTTCCAATACCTGAGCTGACAAGGCGGAACAAATCTGTCGATGTGCCCTTGAGCAAGACACATAACCCTAATGTTCTCCTGGGGTGGCGTACTGCCTGTTAAAACAACACAGGTCCCTGCACATTTTCGGTTGAATTCACGTTAGTTGTCAACTCAACCAAATGTAAATCAAACTAGATGTTGAACTGACCTCGTGCCCAGAGGGGGGGGGGGAGATGGTGTCCCAACTGTCACATATCGTCCCATTCTGTATAGCGGGGGGGGGGGGGGGGGGTCACTAGTTGACACAGCCACAAAGTCATAATCATGGATAAACCCCACCTATTTCTACAACATCCCTACTTAATAAAATCAGATTTTTAACCTAACCTTAACCACACTGCTAATTTTTTTTGCCTAACACTAACCTGTTTTCATAGATTTTTTACGATAAAGACGATTTTTTTTACTTTGTGGCTGTGTTATCTAGTGGAAACCGTATAATATTTGGGAAGGTCCAGTCAGTAAGTGGCGAAGGTCCGGATGTCATTTATTGGCGCAGTAACAAACCCCCACAGTTTGAATGCTCATTTCATGTAATTCCACAAATGTTTCCATGTCTTATGCGTGTTTACATGATACCGGCGTCTAAGCAGACTGAGTCTAATTTTTTACTCCTGAACTTATTTAGGCTTTGCCATATCAAAGGGGTTGGATAGTTATTGTCTCAAGACATTTCAGCTTTACATTTTTTATTAATTTGTAAAAATGTCTAAAAACAGTAATTCCACTTTTACATTATGGGGTATTGTAGGCCAGTGACACAAAACCTCAATTTAATCCTTTTTCAATTCAGGCTGCATCAAATGAAATAAACTGTTATTGGTCGCACACACATGCAGTACTTAGCAGATGTTATTACGGATGTAGTGAAATGCTTGAGTTCCTAGCTCCAACAGTGCTGTAATATCTGCCTAGGTCAGCATCCCGGAGTCGCCTCTTCACTGTTGACGTTGAGACTGGTGTTTTGCGGGTACTATTATTGAAGCTGCCAGTTGAGGACCTGTGAGGCGTCTGTTTCTCAAACTAGACACTCTAATGTATTTGTCCTCTTGCTCAGTTGTGCACCGGGGCCTCCCACTCCTCTTTCTATTCTGGTTAGAGCCAGTTTGCGCTGTTCTGTGAAGGGAGTAGTACACAGCGTTGTACGAGATCTTCAGTTTCTTGGCAATTTCTCGCATGGAATAGCCTTTATTTCTCAGAACAAGAATAGACTGATGAGTTTCAGAAGAAAGTTATTGGTTTCTGGCCATTTTGATCCTGTAATCGAACCCACAATTGCTGATGCTCCAGATACTCAACTAGACTCAAGAAGGCCAGTTTTATTGCTCCTTTAATCAGCACAACAGTTTTCAGCTGTGCTAACATAACTGCAAAATGGTTTTCTAATGATCAATTAGCCTTTTAAAATGATAAACTTGGATTAGCAAACACAACGTGCCATTGGAACACAGGACTGATGGTTGCTGATAATGGGCCTCTGTACGCCTATGTAGATATTCCATTGAAAATCTGCCGATTTCCAGCTAAAATAGCCATTTACAACATTAACAATGTCTACACTGTATTTCTGATCAATTTTATGTTATTTTAATGGAGAAAAAATTTCTAAGTGACCCCAAACTTTTGAACGGTAGTATATATATATATATATATACAGTGCCTAGCAAAAGTATTCATCCCCCTTGGTGTTTTTCCTATTTTGTTGCGTCACAACCTGAAAATTAAACTGATTTTTATTTGGATTTCATGTAATGGACATACACAAAATAGTCCAAATTGGTGAAGTGAAATGAAAAAAATAACTTGTTTCAAAAAATTCTAAAAAATAAATAACGGAAAAGTGGTGCGTGCATATAAAAGTGTGCTATGAAGCCCCTAAATAAGATCTGGTGCAACCAATTACCTTCAGAAGTCACATAATTAGTTCACCTGTGTGCAATCAGATCAAGTTTCACATGATCTGTCACATGATCTCAGTATATATACACCTGTTCTGAAAGGCCCCAGAGTCTGCAACACCACTAAGCAAGGGGCACCACCAAGCAAGCGGCACCATGAAGACCAAGAAGCTCTCCAAACATGTCAGGGACAAAGTTGTGGAGAAGTACAAATGAGGGTTGGGTTATAAAAAAATATCAGAAACTTTGAACATCCCACGGAGCACCTTTAAATCCATTATAAAAAAATTGAAAGATTATGGCACCACAACAAACCTGCCAAGAGAGGGCCGCCCACCAAAACTCACGGACCAGGCAAGGAGGGCATTAATCAGAACTGCAACAAAGAGACCAAAGATAACCCTGAAGGAGCTGCAAAGCTCCACAGCGAAGATTGGAGTATCTGTCCAAAGCACCACTTTAAGCCGTACACTCCACAGAGCTGGGCTTTACGGAAGAGTGGCCAAAAAAAAAGCCATTGCTTAAAGAACAAAATAAGCAAACACGTTTGGTGTTTGCCAAAAGCCATGTGGGAGACTCCCCAAACATATGGAAGAAGGTACTCTGGTCAGATGAGACTAAAACTGAGCTTTTTGGCCATCAAGGAAAACGCTATGTCTGGCGCAAACCCAACACCTCTCATCACCCCGAGAACACCATCCCCACAGTGAAGCATGGTGGTGGCAGCATCATGCTGTGGGGATGTTTTTCATCGGCAGGGACTGGGAAACTGGTCAGAATTGAAGGAATGATGGATGGCGCTAAATACAGGGAAATTCTAGAGGGAAACCTGTTTTGAGACTGAGATGGAGGTTCACCTTCCAGCAGGACAATGACCCTAAGCATACTGCTAAAGCAACACTTGAGTGGTTTAAGTGGAAATTTAAATGTCTTGGAATGGCCTAGTCAAAGCCCAGACCTCAATCCAATTGAGAATCTGTGGTATGACTTAAAGATTGCTGTACACCAGCAGAACCCATCCAACTTGAAGGAGCTGGAGCAGTTTTGCCTTAAAGAATGGGCAACAATCACGGTGGCTAGATGTGCCAAGCTCATAAAGACATACCCCAAGAGACTTGCAGCTGTAATTGCTGCAAAAGGTGGCTCTACAAAGTATTGACTTTGTGGGGGTGAATAGTTACAGTGGTAGAAAAAAGTATTTAGTCAGCCACCAATTGTGCAAGTTCTCCCACTTAAAAAGATGAGAGAGGCCTGTATTTTCATCATAGGTACACGTCAACTATGACAGACAAATTGAGATTTTTTTTCTCCAGAAAATCACAATGTAGGATTTTTAATGAATTTATTTGCAAATTATGGTGGAAAATAAGTATTTGGTCACCTACAAACAAGCAAGATTTCTGGCTCTCACAGACCTGTAACTACTTCTTCAAGAGGCTCCTCTGTCCTCCACTCGTTACCTGTATTAATGGAACCTGTTTGAACTTGTTATCAGTATAAAAGACACCTGTCCACAACCTCAAACAGTCACACTCCAAACTCCACTATGGCCAAGACCAAAGAGCTGTCAAAGGACACCAGAAACAAAATTGTAGACCTGCACCAGGCTGGGAAGACTGAATTTGCAATAGGTAAGCAGCTTGGTTTGAAGAAATCAACACTGGGAGCAATTATTAGGAAATGGAAGACATACAAGACCACTGATAATCTCCCTCGATCTGGGGTAGAGTTCGTCGGGAGAGGTTGTGTTTTTCTCTAGCAGGAGGTAAGCTTGGCTTCTCATATGGTGTTGAGTAAAGCTTAAACCATGTATTTAGATCGTAGGTAGGTAGTTTATTTACGTAGTTATTTAGGTTGTTATTGTAGGTTTCCGTAGGCAATTATTGTAGGTAAGTATTGTATTGTTTACGGCGGAGCCCGGCGAAGCACGAGGCTAGCTAGCTAGCTAGCTAGCTAGCGGGTAGCTACTGGTAACGTTTATTGGTAATTATCTGTTTAGTGCAACAGTGGAGAGTTGTTTCCAGTGTTAATGTGCTAGCTAGCCAACGTTTAATCTTTGCTGCGTTATGAAAGGAACTAGACACGGACATGAATTATCTGTTTAGTGTGTTAACACACTCTTGGTATGCTAGCTAGCTAGCGGGTAGCTACTGGTAACGTTTATTGGTAATTATCTGTTTAGTGCAACGGTGGAGAGCTGTTTCCAGTGTTAATGTGCTAGCTAGCCAACGTTTAATTTTTTGCTGCGTTATGAAAGGAACTAGACACGGACATGAATTATCTGTTTAGTGTGTTAACACACTCTTGGTAGTTTGTTGTAACCAAGTATTGGTGCTGCGTGCTAGTTAGATGGCGTAGCT